>OU611775.1:1800000-2168096 GCA_914767645.1 Hydraecia micacea
CGAAGATCTTAAGGTCGACCCAGGCAATGATACTGAAGCCATTATCCACTGGCAGAATGGATCCTGAGTTAGACCATGATCTACTGTCGGTTAAATAAAGTTTAACATTGCATCAGGATTGACTGCGAGTCTTTAACTATGACAAACAAGCACATAAAATACGTACATTCTAAAACAGATGTAACGTTAACGTGCAAAATCAATTAATTTTATTTTTACACTACCCTCAAAATTGTTATCTTCACAACCTTAATTACAAAATTGTAATTCAGGTATCGAAGATCTTAAGGTCGACCCAGGCAATGATACTGAATCCATTATCCACTGGCAGCATGGATCCTGAGTTAAACCATGATCTACTGTCGGTTAAATAAAGTTTAACATTGCATGAGGATTGACTGCGAGTCTTTAACTATGACAAACAAGCACATAAAATACGTACAATCTAAAACAGATCTAACGTTAACGTGCAAAATCAATTAATTTTATTTTTATACTACCCTCAAAATTGTTATCTTCACAACCTTTATTACAAAATTGTAATTCAGGTATCGAAGATCTTAAGGTCGTCCCAGGCAACGATACTGAAGCCATTATCCACTGGCAGCATGGATCCTGAGTTAGACCATGATCTATTGTCGGAACTCGGTGAATCCACATCAAACTCGCCTAACGTCAAATGCTGGAATCTCGGCGGCGGTACCGGACATGGTTCGCAACCACGACAAGACACTTACAGCGCCTCGACAATGAGTCCGAACGGAATGAATCACTGTTTGGCTCGTCCTTATAAAAAAAATTAAGGCCGCCAAGGCCATCTAAAAGCAAGGTCTTTCCATAAAAAAGACTGCAAAAGTTTCGAAACCGCCTCAACTTCCTAGTACCCGCCAGTCCTATCAGGGAAACTGGAATTCGCCTCCTCGATTCCCGGCGAACGGGGGGGGGGGGGGGAAGGGGGGAGCGCGTTGCATACAGAAGACCGACGACGGCGGGAAATCGCCAAACGCCCTGCCTCGCAGGACAAACCTCTCGGGCTAGCTCAGTCACCGTTAACGCAGGTACATGCGGCGTAGACTTACCCACTTTTATGACCGATGGCTAAAAATAACAAATAACAATGTTGTTCCATAAAAAATGGTTATCCATACATTTAACACAATCAATAATACCTAAAAGCAACCTATCATATATTGACAATTCAGATATGACGAAAGCCATTATGAAACTCAAACCTTTAGGGGCTATATCAGAGTGCAATGTGACTAAAAATCAATTTCTAAAAATAAGTGCAATGTGACTAAAACCTAATGGCGATAAACGCTTTATACTTATTAAACCTAAAAACCTTAAACAAGCTAATTAAGGGGCTTAGAAGACGTAAACGCAAAAAACGCAAGTTTTAGAAACAATAAAAGTATATGATAAACTACAGTAAAAAAACTAAAAAAAATATATGATATTCTTCAGGATAAATGCGAGGAAGATAGTGTGTTGAATACATAATACAACTTATTTGGTACGATAGAAAAAAATCATGAAGATACCTCTAAAAACTTTTTTTTTACAACAAAATTCATACTAATATACATACAATCATTATGATTTTTTGTCAGATTATTCTACAAGCAACATACTAAAACTATAGTGTTTTAGTTTTTTTGTCCAAACACTAGATTTTTCGTAAATCGATAATTGCTTCATATTTTGCAATAAATTACCAGCGTTGTGGCATCGCGCTTCTCTTTCTTTTCTATGCAGTCCGACAAAGACCGCGCTTTAGGTCATGTAGTCCTCTTAAGAGCGAACATTTTAAAATGGAGGATTACCGAACAACATGCAAATTTATGCAGTCAGTTTGTTATTTAGTTGATATTTTATGTATTGGAAATACTTACGAGAATTGTTTAAATAATGTAAATGAAACTTTGAAACTACTCGAGTTTCTTGGGTTTATTGTCAATTACGATAAAAGTATGATAAAGCCACGACAATTCTGCAAGTATTTACGATTTTAGAGCGTCAGAAGTTTCTAGCGTTACTAATAATTACGAAGCTAAAACTAACCTACCTAATATTATATTAGAGGATCTGAACTGGTGGCTATCAACCGTTAATACAGCACGCAACTTCATGCGACAGCCAAATTTTGATATAGAGATCTATACCGATGCGTCGAGGTCAGACTGGGGTTCTGTTTGCAACAACGCTCAAGTACATGGCAAGTGGAAGTCGTCAGAAAATGATTGTCATATCAATTACTTAGAGCTGACGGCAGCTTTTTTGAGTTTGAAGTCCTTCGCCAGTGATGCAACCAACTGCGCAATATTACTGTGTATGGACAACACCACTGCGATCAGTTATGTAAATCGTATGGGGGGTATTCAATACCCCCACTTGAACGACTTGGCTAGGTCCCTTTGGAAATGGTGTGAACAGCGCAACCTTTGGGTTTATGCATCATACGTAAATACCAAGGAAAACCGTGCAGACGCCGCGTCTAGAGTAGTCAATCCGGATACTGAATGGTCACTTTCCGATGAAGCATTCGAAAACATTAAAAAATATTTTAGTCAACCTGAAATATACTTATTCGCGTCTCGCGATAATGCGAAGTGTACCACATTCATCTCATGGAAACAAGACCCTGACGCGGCATCTGAAGACGCATTTACGGTAAACTGACAAAGATACTTCTTCTCGCTTTGCCATCATTTTCCCTGGTATTAAGATGCCTTAGAAAAATGATCGATGACAATGCACAGGCATTTTAGTTTATCCCAACTTGCCATCACAGCCATGGTTCCCACTATTGCAAAACCTTATAGTTTTCGACGTTGTTTACTTAAACCCCAATAAAAACCTCTTGCAGAGTCGGATACACTAATGCTATCATACCTGTCCAACAGCACGATTCAGCATTACAATACCTCACTTAAGCTTTGGTGGCAATATTATACGATCAACAACATCAATGCGTTTGACCCTTCCAAATCTGCTTTAATCTCGTTCTCAGCGTCACAATTTAATAGCGGATGTGCGTATGGCAGTAGAAACTCCCATCGTTCTGCCTTGTCAACCTTTATAGGCAATAATATTGGTTCAGACGAATCTATAAAACGTCTCATTAAAGGGGCATATTAAGACCCATAAAACCCAAGTATTCCACCACCTGGAATCCCCAATTGGTTTTAAACCATGTTTCAACATGGTTCCCTAATAGTGAGCTCTCACCCGTAAAATCACAAAAAAAAAAAAAAAAAACTGGTGATCCTACTTGCAATTTTTACAGCTCACAGGGTACAGACGCTGTCTTTAATTAAACTCGAGAACATACTTTTCTCTGATAACGGCATTAAAATCGTCATAACAGACATCCGCACCTGGCAGAGACCAGCCAATATTGATCCTGCCATACTTCAGGGAAAATACGCGTATATGTCCAGCTACGGTGCTCTCAGATTATATTTCTATAACTAAAAACATAAAACCTTAGAGTATAAACAATCTGTTGTTGACGTACAAACGGCCACACAAACCTGCTACCACGCAAACCATCAGTAGACGGATCAAACAAGTTTCGTCGGAAAGCGGCATTGATATGGACTAGTTCATCTAACTCATTTATAATAGGTGCATTATAAACGAAGGCGAATCTGCCTGATCTGTTTGCTTACGCTCGGCTCAGACATCCAGACTGATTATTTATTCCTATTAACTATATTATAAGAATACATTACACTACAAAAATGCTCATTTATGTTAAGTTCATGTTATCGATAAGATCTTTATGTTTAGTACGTTGAAGTTAATTCGAAATAAGTAAATGTAGCGTATACCATTACGGAAACATAAGTATAACTATAAGTCTGATTTGTCTATAAATAAAACCATAATGTTTAAAACCTTATGGTTTATTTTCCATTTCAAAACTTTCTGACTCTAAACATCTACGTTGTATATAATCATATCTGAAAAATGAAGCAACGAATTATAATATATGATTAAACGAACTTCCAAGTGAAGTTCAATCATTAATTATGAAGAGTTGCTTCATTTGAAGATATGATCACTCCCTCCCTCCCTGACACTTGAAGATCCCCAGATATAGAGAAAGTTTTATATCATACTACTTGACTCTAAAAAATGAGCTAAACGTCAAAGTGTCAACCGAGGAGCAGTCAGACCGGAATTACGTCACCTAATAGTTTTAAAAAATCTTTAAAATATGTGCGAAGTTACCAAGTAAGTAGGGATACTACGTTGTATATAATCATATCTTCAAATGAAGCAACTCTTCATAATAATGATTGAACTTCACTTGGAAGTTCGTTTAATCATATATTTTGACATGCATACAATAGAGGAAGTAGACAATTGTAAATTTTTAGGCTTATATATTGATGACAAAATGACCTGGAAACCGCATATTCAACAACTATGCAAGCGAGTTAGCAAATCTGCCTATGCCTTACATACACTTGCAAGCAAAATAAACTCCAGTGCCCTTTTAATTGCGTATCATGGGCTAGTGGCATCTGTTCTTAGATACGGCATAATTTTTTGGGGGAATTCCACCGACAAAGATCTCGTTTTTAAGGCACAGAAACGATGCATTCGGGCTATGTTTGGTTTAAAATCAACGGAGAGCTGTGTGCCTTTCTTTAAAAAGCATGGTATCCTTCCATTACCGTCACTATACATATTTGAAGTAGCAGCTTTTGTTAAACAAAATCCTCATTTATTTACTTTAGCATCTAGAGCTTTCAATCGGACCCAAAGAGACGAAAGTCGTCTTTGCGTTCCAAAAACGAATACTGCCTTAATGTATAAAAGTATCTTTCACATGGCAACAGTTGTATTTAATAAATTGCCAAAAGAGCTAAAAAATCTACACATTAACTTATTTAAACAAAAACTGAGAAGTTTGCTTTGTCAAAAATGTTATTATAGTGTATCGGATTTTTTATCAGATAAATTTTGACATGTAAATGTAATTCTTGTAATGTAATTTGCTTCTTTGACTATATTGTAATCACAAATCATAATTATTTATTTAAATTTGAATTATTTTTGACATTTACCTAACAAATTATTTTGACATTTATCTGACAAATTATTTTGACATTTATCTAACAAATTATTTTGACATTTACCTAACAAATCATTTTGACTTTTGTTCCTATAGTAATCAAATAATACAATCATTTATGTAGTTAATTTGTATTTTAGACCGAGTAAACTCTTTATTTGCATGTAAAAATTGTAATTAATTCTTTTTGTATGCCTACAATAGGCTGATCATAGCGCACATTAACCTAAAACTTGTTCAACCAATGTACCTACCTATGTATCACAAATAAAATATTTCTGATTCTGATTCTGATTCACAAACTAAACTAAATTTAAGTTCAGTGTATCTTTTTCTTTCTATTTCATTAAGAAAAGGACAGAAGATAAATTTTAGTTTAGTCCTGTCAAATTAATCAGCACATGACATGATTTTTCAGTTTTTAAACGAGGTACCTACCAATTCATTCGACAGATAGAGCAAGATAACCATCAACTACTGTAATAGTCGACCAAACTAATTAGACCACAGTCAGCCATCAGCTCGTGACGTCATCCACAAATGTTTGACGGATTCAACCGGAACTAATATGAAAACTGGGTGCAACTTGACTGCGGTCGATCAACGTAAACTGTATTTTGTGACTTTAAATGTAGGTATAAGATTACATATTTTGAGGCAACGGTGGACGTGGATCGGCCGCGGCCTGATCGCGCCCAAAGCGGATAGGTAGGCCGCATTCCACCCAGTGTTTTTGTCTCCTATACTATAAACATAACACAATCAATTGTTTAGCTCCAGCAAACCCGAACTCTTCAGACGGCTGGCACCGACGAACCAAACATTTCAAACGACAGTCGCGGGTGCCCGATGAACAAAACATTCACAAGCAGACCTCCGAGCCCATCCCCCCACCGCCTGCCGTATCGAAGCCGACGCCCACGCTGCAGAAACATGAATCCTACCCGCAGTACAGCACGACTAAGGTAACTATTAGCGCAATACTAGGCTGAAAAAAGATATTTGAAAAAGACACGCTACGAGGAAACTCTTCCATATTGAGACTATCGTCTAACTTTCATATCGTTCATATCGCTAACAAAAAAGACAAAAATTAAGGTTACACTAGTCAGTCATTCTTCCATACTAGTCGTATGGAGTTTACCCCAGTTTGACAGTAAGTATACATTAAAAATTATGTCTACTAGTCTCATCATCATGTTTGAAAGTTATGAGCGTTGAAACTTCCACGTTTTAGCGCATCTTTGGGCGTAAATAAATAACTCCCGGAGTATGAAAATGGCAAAATTATTACCGTACAGGGATAGATCATTTATTAACGAGTTCGAGCCATCGACCAGTGCATCCTAATGAGCCATATTTACTTATATTTATATAAATAGATAGGTGTTGGATCTACAAGGTCAGATTAAATTAACTAGTGAAACTTTACCTACGTGTGGGAATCGAAAACAAATGGCAATAGAAAATTATTTATCTCGTCAATTTCCCAAAATGACAGTTGAGCGTATTCGTGTTTCCAACTAATACCCGTATGGGTATTCTTTGGAAACACGGCTGAGTATCCAGCCGAGCTTTGTCTGTAGTGCTACATGAAAAGTTAAAAAGTGGGTCGGCCAGGTTTAACATTTTCTATGTGAGGCCACTCTTGTTTTTTGAGGAGTAATCAGGTGGATTGTTGAGTAACTTAACCATTATAAGTGACGGTGTCGAGAACTAGTAATCTCCGTTAATCTACTCGCAGTCGAACTGAACGGCTCCGTTGGTCTGGCTGGCAAATGTTCCGTGATATGACAGAGTTGAGTTGTGGTTGCGTCGCGGAAGGCAAAATCGTTGCACAGCAGACTCCATTATGAGATTCAGTTGGGAGCCTCGGTCTCGAAGACATCTTAGTATGGTGTAAGTTCCATCTACGGCCTTTAGGTTCTTTGAGCTGTACTGTTGCTAGTAGAACTTCTTTAAAGCTCCTTGACACGTGATTCGCTTTTCGCTGCGAATTGTTCCTTTGACGTGACCACGGTGTCAATGACTTTTAACCTTTTAATCGCTTGGCTAAATATTCATTGGCGTGCCCCTAGCGCCCGGCTACAAATCGATAAAATAAAACCTACAATATAATTAAGGAGGAGAAATCGTTGTATTGATTAAAAAATAGTCAAAAATGTTTTTTTCTCTATTTAATAATGGTTTTAGTTGTTAATAGGACAAAAATAAAACGAAAAAATCATGCATGTCTCTGTCGCATAAATACGACACGAGCGGTAGGGGCACGGAAATATGTGTCGCATAAATGCGACACAAGCGGTTAAAAGGTTAAAGAAAGCGACGTTCCCGGCTAGGTGGAAGATCACGCGTATCATTCCGGTTCCTAAGGGTAAAGCTGGGCCGGATGTCAGCGGCTATAGACCAGTAGCTGTGCTGTCTACGCCCTTAAAAGTTTTTAAGCCCGCCATCCAGCGCTGTGTGCAGGGACAGGTGAGCACACAGCTGTCGGATGCTCAGCATGGTTTCAGGTCGGAGGGCAGCACTGCTACTAATCTACTCAACTTCATGGTGAAGGTAGTACGGCCGTCAGTCGATGCTGGGGTGCAGGTTGACGCGGCATACTTTGATTTTAGAAAGGCATTTGACACAGTTGACAATGATGTTCTATTAAGAAAATTTACAAAGATCGGCTGTACACCACACCTATTGCAGTTCTTCGTGAGCTACATGAAAGATAGACAACAGTAAGTGGACTAAAATGGGTGTGAGTTTGAACTTTACTACACAAGGTCCAGAGTAAGCCAGGGCAGCAATTTGGGGCCTCTCGAATCACACTAATATTATAAAGGCGAAAGTTTGTTTGTGTCTTTATATGTTTGTTACTTCTTCACTTGTGATAAAATTTTGTATGGAGGAAGCTGACACCCTGGATTAACATATAGGCTACTTTTTATCCCGATATTCCCACGGGATCGACACTTACGCGGGTGAAACCGCGGGGCGCAGCTAGTACTATTATAAACGCAAAAGTTTGTGAGGATGGATAGATGGGGATGTTTGTTAGTCTTTCACGCAAAAACTACTGAACGGATTTTGACGAAACTTCACAATAATATAGCTTATACATCAAAATAACACATAGGCTATAATTTATAAAGATATTGTAGTATTAGTATTTAAATACGACCAAAAGAAAATAGATGGAACAAAGTGAACAATATTACCTACAGGTCCTCGATTACCTCGCTCAGTTTAGTGTTGTCTCGTGTCATACGCCCTACATGACTAGTCGCTTTGTGTGCAAAAGTATGCGATGACGATTTATACAGGGTGACAGCAGGGGACATCGACACGCATACTGTAACCATGAATTCAGCAAAAGATTGTAAACCTCCAGCGAAGATTATTCTTTTGTAGGACGTGACAATTTTTTTTGCTGATTCTCAGAAAACTACAATACCTACGCGGTCTAAATGTACGGAATAGCAATTTTTTTTTAAACCGACGAAATATTTCAATGCTGGAATGTCCCTGCCACCCTTTTATAATTTACCGAGTATTTAAATGAAATAATGAAATAATTTCCAGACCTACCAATGTCAAATAATCTGGCGGTTCAAAGGATGGTGTCGGTAAAAAAGTAAAATTTTGCTGTTATGTAATTTTGCTATATTATGCTAGATGGCGTCACAGAGACATGGGATCACACGTAGACAGAGACAACTAGGATCGCAGTTTTTATAAGACATTCCTTCTAATAACCTCTCTGGCTATCAGAAGGATGTCACAGAAAAACTGTAATTAACTGTATATCTCCTAGTGACCCGGGCACCGACGTCCAAAAAAAATTTTAGAAGCCACTCTCCAAGGGCTTCTCGAAACACCCTAATGTATGTTCAGCGATAATTTATAGTTTGGAGGTACACTATTTTTTTAGGAAATTCTCACTTGACTTCAGACTTTTTATTTTTCTCTCTCTGTGTCATATTTTTGAAAACGAACTTAGGCTCTCCGAACTTTCGCGCATGTTCTCTTACTCACACTCTACTCATGTCACCATTTGGTTCCTAAAAAAAACTTTTTAACAAAAAAAAACCGACTTCCAAAAAACACTACAAAGTGAAAAATAACTTTAATTTCGGAAGTCGGTGTCTTTTGATCTGTATTTTAGTTTTTTGCTACCGACTTCCGAAATTAAAGTTATTTTTCACTTTGTAGTGTTTTTTTTGGAAGTCGGTTTTTTTTTTTTGTTAAAAAGTTTTTATTTCTCGCTTTTTAGTGGGTCTGCTTGTAAGTTACAATAGCCTAGTGTCAACTTGCTCATCGCCTTTTACAAATATTGTTTTTCCCGATGTAGGGACGTTAATTGTTCAGGAGTTCTCCTGCGAATGGTGAAATGGAGCTGATGGTGGACACCATCAGCTCCATTTCACCATTCGCGTTGTGATGAGCATATATTGCTTAGAAACCATATTAAAGTAATCGAAATCGCAACCCGTGAAATACTCAATCAAAATCAAAATCTTTTTATTTCACATAAACCAACATGGGCACTTATGAAACGTCAGAAGCTAGGTGCACGGTTCCAATTGGTCGTTTCCTATGGAGAAGAACCGGCAAGAAACTCCATGGTTACTCTTTTAAAAATAATTGGCTTTTACAATGTTTTCGAGTTACAGTAGGTATGGGAGGACAGCGTAGGCCTGTCAACAAGTACCAGGTACTTGATAAAATAAAAAATGGTCTACAGATCTAAAGTCTACAAGGCTTACAAAGTCCTCACATTTACAAAATAAGGATGTATCAAAAGGATAAACAAAATATAAAAATCTACTAAAACCAAGAGATATGATTGCCATTTCAACTAAGAAAGAGGTGAAAAATTAAAATTGTCTGTATATAATGTCAAATAATAAAAAGATTATGTCATAGAAGTATGTACAAATAAAAAATAAACATCGTAATTTGAGAGCAGTTAATAGACATTTACGTAGAACTTATGCCGTCAAAGAGGTGCCAGAGAAGCCACATGTGCAGAAGGAATTATTGCCAAACTACCTTGTCTTCAACGTAGTCTTTAATCTTATAATATGCTTTTTTCATAAGGACTCGTTTGATGAGGGTTTTGGACTTTCCATCGCTAAGTTCTGTAACCGACTTTGGCAACTTGTTATAAAAACGGATGCTGTTTACAAGAAATGACTTGCTAGTTTTAGTTAGTCTAAATTTAGGTATCACAATTTCATTTATTTTTTAATTATACTTATAATTGAGTAGTTCCGGTGGCCATCTGTGGTCTTCACCATCAGTTCCACTTTACCAAATGGTGCTTTCCGAGAGCAAATGCATGAGTTACTATAAAAAATACCCAAATCGCTATAGGTGTGCCTATAATATTTGAAGAGTTCCTTCGATTTCTCCAAGATCCCATCATCAGATCCTGACCTGATGACAATGGGACCAATCTGAAAGTATATACTTTCAAATAAAAGAAGAATTTTCCAAATCGGGTTATAAATGACGGCGTACTGAGGTAAGTAACAAACATTAAAAAAAAAAAAAAATAATAATACAACCGAATTGAGAATCTCCTCCTTTTTTTGAAGTCGGTTAACCACAAATTCTTTTACCACGGTTAACGACAATAATATTTAGAAATTCTTGGAGTTAGTTTGTTATTGCTCATAATTTCAGTCGAAAGACATCTATTGCTGGACATAGGCCCCAAGGACCGTCACTTCGACCGGTTATGTGCCTCCCTTATCCAGCGGATTCCTGCGGCCTTTACAAGGTCATCGATCCACCTTATGGGAGGCCTTCCAACGCTGTCTTTCGGTCATTCCGTATTATGCTTCGCAGCTTCATTCTTTGCGATTTACGTTTAACATGGTGTAGTAGCGCCATCTACCGTAGGCCTTGCACGATGGTTTAAAGTCTATGTTTTTTTTTTTTTTTTTGACATTTCGCCCCGCCACCGCGCACCGCTGGCGTAACGGACCGTTCCGACATTAATCCTCATTCTGTGTTATCGTGCTGAAGCCTTCGCACGCATTCGGTTACCCTGCCACTGCGTTCTTACTTTTTTAAATAGTTAGTGAAATAATAAGATGGGAAACAAAAGGAAACATCGAGAAGAGGAAGAATCTAAGATCATAAAGAAGATTAAAAAACTGGAACGGAAATTACAGCGTCGAAGACGCGTTATTTCGTCGGATGATAGCAGTAAGTAAAAACAATATTATTATAATCGTCGTTGACATGTTACTATTTCTATTGATTTTAAATCGTCTCGAATAACAAAATTATTAATATTTGAACTAATTACCGTCGTTGGCGGTAATATTTGAACTGATTACTGTCGTTTGCGGTTAATATTTGATCTGATTACCTACCGTCGTTGGCGGTTGATATTTCAACTAATTACCGTCGTTGGCGGTTAATTTTTCATTGTATAATGCCGTTGTTGGCGGTTAATGCTTGAATCTACTACCGTCGTTGACGGTTAGGTGTGTCAAGTTTTGAAAAAATGACAAAGTATTTTTTATTTGTCACACAGATTCTGAAATCGATGAGCAAGTTTTGCCCTTGATGTCACCAAGACAATCACCAACCGATCTTGGAGCTTCGCCACTCAACCACAAGGATGAATCATTAGATATGCCTGGTCTGATTTCTCCTATTCCACAAACCTCACTGTATGAATCTACTAGTTTGGAACATACCAATGCAGAAGCTGTAATTCCGGAGCCAGGACCGTCTTCTGCTCCCAATCCATGTTTGCCAAATGTGCAAGAGGAGGATACCCAGCTAGAAGAAGATATACTTCAGATCTTAGGGGAACCACCACAGCCAGATATTGCGCTGGGTAAAAATATTCATAAAGATATCGCATTCCGTTGGCAAGATATCTTAGTTAAAGGCTTACCTAGAGAACAAAAAGAGCCGCTTCTCAAAAAGTATCTTATACCGGCTAACTGTAACTTTCTTGTAGCCCCGTTATTAAATCCTGAAGCTAAAGCAGCTACCCCAGATATTCTATCCAGGAGAGACGCCAGTTTGTTACAAAAGCAAAATCAAATTGGCGTCGCATTAGCCGCGTTATCTCAGCTTACTGAAATGATTATACGAGATGAGACCTCCAAGCAAACACTTCTGCAGCCTCTTAGTGATGCTTGCCGCATTCTATGCGACAGCCACTGTATTGAAAGTAGAACCAGACGTAGCATAATTATGAGTTCTATTAATACCAGTTTACGCGACGCTCTTGCTAACACAAATCGTGACAAGTACTTGTTTGGAGAAGATTTGGCGGAAAAACTAAAAGCCGCTAAGTTTGTCCAAAAAACAGGAGAATCTCTGCAAAAAACTAATCCTATACCGTCTACTAGCAAAAGTAGTTCGAACTTCAGGGGTACGCCAAGGAACCGGAATTTAAACTTCAGGGGCCCAATACAAAGGAAACCACCGAACAAGACAAACGAGGTATCGAGAGGACGACAGCAGGCGCGTCAGACGCGCGGCTTCAACTATGCGCGTCAGCCGCCACCTCCGCCGAAGACGTCTTCACCGACCAGGAGGAATTATCGCAAATAAATACTCAGGTAATGCAATACGCTGGACGGTTGCAATATTTCTATTTACAGTGGTCTGAAATTACTGATGACCCAACCATACGGTCTTGGATAAAGGGATATAAAATCCCGTTTATATCCACTCCAATCCGATTTGACAGCCCATGTTCTATGCCTAAATCAGAACAGGAGCATTACGATTATGTTAAAACAATTAAAAAGTTAATTGAGGTCAATGCAATTTCACAATGTTCACATGAGGAGGGTGAATTCATATCAAGTATCTTTCTTGTACCTAAGCCAAACGGTGAAAAACGCTTTATCCTAAATTTAAAACTTTTAAATACATTTATAAAAACTAATCATTTTAAAATGGAGGATTATAGGACAGCCATTAAATTAATTACTAAAAAATGTTACATGGCTTCGATTGACCTGAAGGATGCATATTTTTTTATTAATGTCGCTAAATGTCACAGAAAATACTTGCGTTTTAATTATAATGGAACTCTTTTTGAGTTTAATTGCCTACCTTTTGGATTATGTACCGCTCCGTACGTTTTTACAAAAATTTTGAAGCCTGTGATGGAGTATTTACGGTCGAGAAATATGATTTCAGTTGTTTATTTAGACGATATATTTTGTATAGGAAAAGACTTAAAAGACTGTACTTTTTTTATTTTTTATATTATTGTTTGATAGTTGCAAACCTTATTTTATATTGTTAAAAATAATGACTTTACCATGCTTGTACATATTTGAGACTGCTTTATTTGTTAAAAAGAACATGCATTTATTCAAAAAAGCATCTGAACATCGCTATAAAATGATTAGACAAGAATATAGACATGAGTTATGCGTTCGACCATCAAAGACCGCCTTCATGCACAAAAGCATACTTTGCATGGCCCCAAAAATATTTAATAAATTACCAAATGGAATTAAGGACTTAAGGGGATTGAATACTGACACTTTTTCATACATTCTTTCGGGGTAGAAATCTCGATACATAAACGATTTTTGCAGAACAAAAGCACGTATATTAAGTTGTTATGATTTATAATTGACGCATATCGACAAAAATCTGTAAAAAAAACACTATTTGTAGGATTTCTAGGCCTGAAAAAATCGATAAATTTTTCTATGTGTGCGCGGACGGAACACGCCCTCTGCAGGATATTTCAAAGAACCATCTTGATGGTTCTTTGAAATATCCTGCAGAGGGCGTACATTTTTGCTAAGGTTATCAGCAGCAGTTGATCTTGATCGTTAGATGGCGTTGTTTGTCAAAGTCGCACAGATTGGCCAATTTTATAATTTTGTGCGTTGCGGATCGTACTTAGGTAGGTTACAATTTTTCTTACAAGGCTGGCGCGGTAGCTCTGCCCGCGCAGTTATATTTTTACCGACTTCACAAAAAGGAGGAGGTACTATGTTCGGCTGTTTGTGTTTTTTTTTTTTTTTTGTATGTTTGTTCATCGAATACTCCGCCAATTGTCGACAGATTTTCAAAATTATTTTTTTGTTCGAAAGTAGATAGTTCTGAGGTGGTCCCATTGTCACCAAGTTAGGATCTGATGATGGGATCTTAGAGAAATCGAGGGCAACCCTCAAATTTTATAGGCTTACTTATGGTTTTTCGCATATTTTATGAAGTATCTTGTGTATTTGCGTATGGTTATCACCATCTCAGGTAGCTGGGCTGATGATGGAAGGTACAACTCCTTAACAGTAAGAAGTTAATCGAACAGGCAAGGACTGTTTTAATAAATTGTTTTGATGCTTGATAGGACATTTGCCACATTTGGTCTCATGATCATCAAGTCATGACCTGATGCTGCAGTCAGGATAGTCTGCAGAGTACCTAACTCCTCGACAACTAACAGCAGATATATCGTGTTTAGGCTCATTGAAAAGGGCTCGATGTGTGGATAAACGTACTGTTAATGAAGAACACCGAAGTACATAGAGACGTGATGCTGAAGCCAGGAGCATCAGAAAAAGTACAAACCTTGAAATTACAGCACCGTAGTCGTGTTTGGGCTCATTTTAAACAGGACTAAATTTTAAGTTCAATGCAATGTTGACATAAGTCTGGCCTGATGCTGCAGCCAGGATTATCAGCATCTAGTCGAAAAACTAATAAATATATTTTTTAATGAATAAGGTATGCTTCAGAGGTGGTCCCATATAAATTTTATGAACTTTGCTTGGGTAGTTTTAGAATTAGCTTCAATAATACGATTGTTTTCCACTTAGTTTATATTGATGATGTTTATCTTCCTGTCACTAGCAAGTAGTGTTATATGAATTTGTATGGGGTAGGTACAACTAAAAAGCGAAAAATAAAAACTTTTTTACAAAAAAATACAACCGACTTCCAAAAAAAACACTACAAAGTGAAAAATAACTTTAATTTCGGAAGTCGGTGTCAAAAAAACGAAAATGTGGAACCAACGACACCGACTTCCGAAATTAAAGTTATTTTTCCCTTTGTAGTGTTTTTTTTGGAAGTCGGTTGTATTTTTTTGTAAAAAAGTTTTTTATCAATTTAATCATGAAGTGAGAAAATCTACCCTGGGTTCGATATTACTATAATGAATGTACAGACGCCAGCACATCAACCTACCCGAAACTGTCACATTTCCCCAAGCAATTTTGAACCTTATGCTTTAGCAATAAAGTTGAAAATGTATTAAAGAAATTTGACAGATTGTAGTAGGTTGATGTGCTGGCGTCTGTACTAAGTTTATTATAAGTACCTACATAAATGTAAGTAGGTACTAACTTACACTTGAACTGTCTTCGAGAAATTTTCTGAATTAAAAATCTTTCTGCATTAGGTAGGTAGGTAAGTACCTACCTATTGAGAGAGCCCTTCCCAGTTCCCAGACCGTCTATCCTATCGTCAACGCGGGCATAGTCGAAAAGCTTGTTCACAGAACAGTATAAACTCCTAGTAGCGGATATGAGTTTGTTCTTTCATCCAGCGCAATGTTTGAAAAACTGTGAAAAACAGGCAAAGCCGAAAGAGAGAGATAGCGTCCGAACGCTTGATTGGTTGCATGTGTACAGTGATGCGGCAAAATTTTTGCGGTGCGGCGCCGCACCGCACCGTGTGGCTTCTCTCTCACGCGCAGGCGGCAGGCCGCTATCATTCCATGATGTCGCATCGCACGCGCCTCGCTACTTGGCCGCGCGCATAAATGCCATAGTTTTGTAAATTGCTCTGCATGCACAGAAGTACCTACATAACCTACATAATAGTACGGACGGGACGTAGCGCTTTGGCCCCGGAGATGTGTTTGAATTTTTACCAATCTAGGTACCTATCGTATTGCGTTATTTTTGACTGCATGGAAATTATTGATAATATACACATAGAATATACATTAGCTTTTTCATATTATGTATATTCCTAACTAATATTATAAATGTGCATGTGACTTTGTTTGTTCCACTTTCACGCTAAAACGGCTGAACGGATTTAGATGTTATTTGGCATATGGGTAGACCATGACCTGGGGGGTAAATGCGTAACACACTATCTACTGATTGCTACTGCAATGGACTTCAACAACATTCATTGCGTTTGTTGAGACCGCTTTTGCACTCAACATCGCCGCACGCTGGCGGCAGTGAACGAGGGGTGCGGGGACAGCGGGCGGTCAGCCGGCCGCCGGCCGAGCGCGGGCCCCCGCAACACACCGCGAGAGGAGTCAGCTGTTGCACGCCTTCAAGCACGGCTGCGCTATTCATCTTTCTTATATTATTTCTTATTTTCATATTTAACCGACCGTTGTAATTTCTTTTCTTTATAATCCATTATAATTCGTATTTTATACAGTCCACTATTTTCATTTTGCTCCACCACGACTTATCGTCGCGATCAGCGTTATTTACGTTTTTGAGCAAAAAAAAGTTTCGAACATAATGCAAAGCAATGGATTAGCAATATTCTTCAAAACGATTCAGATTGAGATTGATAATGTGTTAGGTACACAATTAGGGTGCTGGGTTAGGACATAGGATTATTTTTATTCCGATAGTACAGACTGGTACAGACGCCAGCAGATCAAGCTACCCGAAACTGTCAAATTTAGCCAATCAACTTTGAACCTTATGCTTTAGCGATAAAGTTGAAAATCTATTAAAGAAATTTGACAGATTGTAGTAGGTTGATGTGCTGGCGTCTCGTCTGTACGATTCCGTGGGATAATCTCCGACATCCACGCGGGCGCAGCCGCGGAAAACATCTAGTAGCTACATAAAGTACGAAAAAGTAAAGGTAGCCAGAAGAAGTTCATGTATACGGCGGCGGAGGAGGTCCGAGGTAGGTAGGTATACAAACTAAGTATTTACCTATTTTTCCATAAGCTATGATTCACCGTTGCGTAGGTACCTAATCGATTAATTGAATTATATTTAATTCTTGTGAAACCAGCATTCAAAACTAAAAAGTAGGTACAGGTATGCGAATACACAGCTTACGATTTGTTTGCGCTTTTCAGTATTATTATTATTAGCATAGCATGATAGCACACACAGTGCGGCAAGGTCATTCTCAATAACAACAACCATTCGTTCAGAAACTAAACTGCAAAACTAATTCAAATAACAATATTTTTATAATTTATTCAATAACTACCTGTACAAGCAATACGAAAACGCTAATTTCATAAATATAAATAAATGTTTAGCGAACTGTGAAGCTATGAACAGGCGAGTAGGTACCTACGACGTCTTTTTGATTTTTGAACGTACTAAGTACTATTATACTATTACATTACAAATAGGTACGTGAAACGTGCAGTGTGCTCCACCTAAATATATTTCCCTTAATTATGATACTAAAGTTTATTAGGGTATGAAATGTTTTATTATGAACAAGTTATAATAACATTCGCATGATGTACAGACGCCAGCACATCAACCTACTACAATCTGTCAGATTTCTGTAATAGATTTTCAACTTTATTGCTAGAGCATAAGGTTCAATGTTGATTGGGAAAATTTGACAGTTAGGTGTAGGTTGATGTGCTGGCGTCTGTACATTAGATACCATTTAGATACGTTGTGCATTTCATGTAGATCAAAATTGCTCTTTACAGCATATATCATTAAAATGAATATCTTAGAAGATAGCAGAGATTTAAAATGCGTAGAGTGGCTGGCGGGGCGGTACTAAGTTCGCGGGGGTCAGCTAGTATATAATATAATAATAATTACCCATAATAATTGTTTTTTTTTTTAGGGAAAAACTGAAAAAGTGGCAGATCCAAAATCAGAGGCTGGCAACACCACGTATTCAAATAGTTCTTTCTGGTTTGCTGATTTGCTCTAGTATAAAATAATAATACCTCTGTGGGTCTGTAGTTTCCCATTGCTTTACTTCCACTGCGTAAATTCATTTTGTACTCGTAGACTTTGTACTAGCGAAAACTGCGGCTTCCTGCAGCAGTTGATTTTATTGTTCATGAGATTCGGATGAAAGGAATAATAACACACGATGGAAGTAAAAAGTGACAAGCAGAATTTGGATTCTTAGCAACTAGCCCTGATGGTAAATTTATTTCAATAATAAAAATATATAAATAACTAGCTTTCGCCTGCGGTTCATCCCTCGTGAATGTTTGGGATGTAAAGTATCCTGTCCTCCAAAGCCCAATCTATCAACAGATAAGTTTCTTTCGCATTTATAATATGGACGTATGTTACAAAAACTTTTGTTTGTTACAGGTATTATAGAAGCAGTAAACAACATTGGCAGTAAATGCTGTTTTAAACATAAAATGTTTTCTTTGGAAAGGAAATCTCAAAATATTAGAGTAGCATCAGGAAATAGAAATTTTCCTATTGTTTTCCTCAATTATGTTTTAGTTATGAACAAAAAACATGATTATTATCAAGTAAGTAACAAATAGGTAGAGTAAGTGCGCCAAATATGGGCTGGTTTTGTAATATGGACTACCTTCATTTCTCAGAAACCGTCCGTCGTATTAAGCCACCGATCGCCGCGCGCTAAGCTCCACCCCTCCCGCGCCTCGCTAATCGCTTGCCGGTCGGCAGAGAGAGCGCGCGTGTTCACTGCAGTCATTTTTCGTTTTTATCAACGCGCGATGTAATTTTTTACCTAATTTCGTAAGCTCATAATTTCAGCAAATATTACTGTTTGGGAAAGTGGATTAAACTAGGGGAAAGGTCTACAAATTCTACAGCTAAAGGCAAGATCAGACAAACATGGGATAAAGATGATTTAATTTCTGATTTAATTTTAGGCAACACGTCCATTTTTTTATATAATTTTGAACCCAATTTACTGTGGTCCATATTTAAAACCATGTGGTCCATATTTTGTCCACTTTTTGCAAATGCAAAATAATCTTATATTTTAGAAAATGTTGATTATTTCTAAGATGTTCATGTTTCTTAAGAATTCTGATATTCGTTTTTGATACCAAATAATTATCGAACTGTTCAAAATATATAAGGCTGATTAATCTTTATAATTCTGAGTTTTATTTCACAAAATCCTTATGGTGGTCCATAATTGGCGCACTTACTCTACTATTATATCTTTGTTCATGTATAAAAAAATTACGTTTCTCGGAATATTTGTTTTAATTGCTATTATTATTTTGATTCTAGGTCCAGGGTCAACTGCGAATTACCAAAATGAATAAATGTTACTTCATTTGCTTCATATCTGTCACCCAACCATTGACTGTCATAGAGGTCAACCGGGATGAAATTATTTTGAGACGCGTCCAGAAAAATGCTAAATGTCAAGACATCAAGGAATTAAAAGGTATGAATAATATAACTAAATTATTTCTAGGGTCTGAGGTTTGGGTTCAGTATAGAATAGTCTTTACAAAATTGTGTTAATTCATTTGTTACAGTGAAAACTGCGGCTTCCAGTAGTTGAGTTTATTGTTCATGAGATTTGGACGGAAAGGAAACACACGATTGATACAGCAACAAAAAGCAGCATGTAGAACAGAAGATATTTTTATTGTAATACTTAATTTTAAATTCATGTATCTTTGTACAGTATATCAATGTATATTTTAATCAATTGTGTTATTTATTAGTTCATAAGATTTTTCATTGTAGATATTTTCACTTGTTTATTTAGGTACCAGCTAGAAATTCAAAATTGTGTAAGTGTAGGTATTCTTGAAACTATGTTAGGTTAGCAAGCTACTTGTGTGTTATTGTGAGATAGGTACTTATATGTTTCGACGTGTCATGTTTTGTATGTAGCAATGTATAGCTTATGTTATTTGTTAAAAATATCAATTTTTAATTATTTTGAACTATTGTGGTATAGTAATATCGTCTTCACATATTATACTTAATTATATAATTAATGTACCTACTTATACAAAATATTGTAAAACATTTCAATCAAATTTAAGTTTTTATTATAAATATTGATGCTGGTCCTGCTCCATAGGACAATCTAGAGTCTAGACAAAATCAAACTGGTTGCTAATTTAGTTGTAAAAGTTATTATTTTTTTGACATTGATTTACATTCTGTAATTACTTTAACTCACACCCTGACTTATTACTTGTTAATTTGTTTTTAATGAAAATCGTTTACATTTACTATGTTTGTAAATCGCACTGCTAACACAAGACTGTATCAACTCAAAATGAAGCTTTTTTCAGAAATGATGGAAAACTGATTACTCGTTTCCTGTTAACGATTGTAAAAAGTGAACACTGTTTTAAAATTAGTGATAAAATTAAGGGGTTTCTTTAATTATGAGTAATTCAGAGATTGCAGGTTATCAAGTTATTTCCAAATTTGGAGTTAATACAGGATTGTGTGAGAAATAAATTTTTGAGTTGATACAGTCTTGTGTGAGCAGTGCGAAATATGTGAGCACCATGTATCTATCAGATAATTAATTTATATGTCATGGTTTCGTTTTTAATTCTTTTACCTATTGTTGTATAGTAATTTTATTTTAGGTGCATCGTCTTCACATATTTATTACATAATTAATGTATGCAAAATATTGTAAAACATTTTAAGAGTAACGGTGGAGTTTCTTGCCCATTCTTCTCCATACGAAAACTACCCTTTGGAAGGGGCGACTAGGATCAATTCTATTTGAAATAAATGCTTTGACTTTGATGTTTAAATGTGCCTTTTATGTGCTTAATTGAAATAAATTATTTGACTGAGTCTATTATTTATTTAGGACACGACAAAACCAAATTTAGATGCTTTCTGTCAGTATGTGTTTATGTTACTGACATAATCTAAATTTGGTTCAAACACAAATAAACCTATTTACAGTTTACAATAATTAAGTAATACCTACCTAATATATCTATAATTGGATAATTTGTGGGCTTGAAAATGTGACCAATCGTTATATGAGCCTATAGGAAACAAAATAGAAATACATAAGTATTCTTTTCAGTTTTTATATTATTGAATGAGGACGGTCATCATAAAAATATTTTATTTTAATTAACGCCATCTGGACTATTTATTTCAAACCAAGTTTATGAATACAACGCCATCTAGTTCTATCGAAAGTAATATATATCGTACTGCATATGTGTGTGTAAACTGTGTAAAGAAATAAAGTGAAACGGCAAAATGTTTAGGGGTACAAATCTTTGTATGAGAAGAGTTAACAAGCAAAGTGAATATCCAAAAAAATTAAGTTAATGCGTTAGTTGACGCATATAATAAAGTTGTCTCTCAAAGCTTTCTGAATTAGGCGTAAAAATTGAAAATATTCGAAAGTGCGAATGTGCCGCCATCTAGCGAGAAAGTGGCTGGGAGATCATGTAATGAACAACCTTAAATATTATTCAATTTAAAAACAAATTAAGACATCTATTATTGGAAAAATGTTATTATACTATTGAGGAATTCCTTAATGATAAATTGTAAGTTATTTGACATTGACATTTATTTAATTTTGACATTGTATTATTGTATTTATTCCAATTCATTATTATATGATATTTAAACTCAATTGTTAATGTTTTGCTTGTGTAAGTTATGTTGTGTTTTTGTTGTAATTATTTTATTTTAATATGCTGATTATTCTTTTTTTTTTTATAATAATTACTAATTATTTTAAAGTGTACACGTTTAAGGTAGATTTTTGAAGAACTAATTATTTCTTATTAAGATCTCATGTAAAAATGTACCAAAAATCACACCAATAAATGAATTTTGAATTTTGAATTTTTTAATGTTAAACATACTTGTGCATTTTTAGAAAACTTGGGATTTATTATGAACAAAGATAAAAGTTGTTTAATACCAAGTACTAAGTGCAAGTTCTTAGGTTTTGTTTTCGACTCCCAAAAAATGATCATGGAATTGCCCTCTGATAAGAAAGATAAA
Source organism: Hydraecia micacea (assembly GCA_914767645.1). Classification (NCBI taxonomy): domain Eukaryota; kingdom Metazoa; phylum Arthropoda; class Insecta; order Lepidoptera; family Noctuidae; genus Hydraecia; species Hydraecia micacea. Next base: position 1,822,030 of record OU611775.1, read on the forward strand.
ATAAAAAGTAACGTTCAAATTCATTTAGACATTCGTAAATGTAAATTACGCGATTTTGCTAGAACAATTGGTCTTCTGATATCTGCGTGTCCTGCGATACAATATTCTTGGATGCGTACAAAATTATTTGAGCAATTTAAATTTAATTCCTTGTTAAAAAATTATAGTTACAATTAAACAGTTTTATTGCCTAACTTTATTAGGGAAGATCTTAGGTGGTGGTTAAATAATCTGGCTTTAGGTTATTCTAATATTAAAAGAATACATATATAAAAGAAATTTTTAGCGATGCCTCATCCACCGGGTGGGGTGCATATTGCGATGGTGATGAATCGTACGGTTATTGGAAAGAAAATGAAATGAAATTACACATTAACCAGTTAGAGCTAAAAGCCGCCTTTTTCGGATTAAAAGTATTTGCCAGTGATTGTTTTGATTGTGAGTTGTTATTAAGAATCGATAATGTTACAGCCATTTCATGCATTAACAGGATGGGCAGTGTACAATACCCACATCTCAATGATGAGACTCGTAATATTTGGAAATGGTGTGAAAGGCGACGTATTTTGATTTTTGCGTCATACATTAACACTAAAGATAATCAAGAAGCTGATATGTTGTCTCGGAAAAAGTTTCAGGATACCGAATGGGAATTAGGAAATTACGCATACGAGGAAATAAAACACAAGTTAGGATCACCAAATATAGATTTATTTGCCAGCCGTTGTAATTCTAAATGTAATACATACGTTACCTGGAAGAATGATCCTGATGCGTGGGCTATTGATGCGTTCACCATTTCATGGAAAGATTTAAACTTTTACGCCTTTCCACCATTTTCAATGATACTAAAAACGATCCAAAAAATCATATCCGATAAAGCGGAGGGTATAGTTGTCATCCCATACTGGCCAACTCAACCTTGGTTTCCGTTATATAATAAAATATGTAAATCTGATATTATTTACTTTCCACCTGATTGTAATTTGCTAAAATCTCCTTACAGATCAACCCACAGTCTGCATCGAACATTAACATTGGCTGCCGCGAGATTATCCGGCAGACTCTATTAAATAAATTTCTGTCACCAAGGTCGGTGGAAATAATGTTAGCATCCTTGTCAAGTAACACTTATAAACAATACGACGGCTGCATAAAAGCCTGGATTATTTACTGTCAAAAACATAATTATGATCATACTTGTGCTTCAATACCGATAGTTATTCATTTTTTAACAGAGGTATTTGACAAGGGTGCGAAATATGGGACAATCAACTCTTACAAATCTGCTTTATCTTTATTACTAGGTCATAATTTAGATGATGAAAGACTTAAACGATTCATGAAGGGTGTTTTCAAATTAAGGCCAACTAACCCAAAGTACAATATTACTTGGGATCTTGACATTGTTCTAAACTTCTTAGCCCTCAAGTGGCCTAATGAAAACCTAGATTTGAAAACTCTCTCCAAGAAGACTGTAACGTTAATTGCTCTTGTGACCGCACATCGTGTACAAACCTTATCTCTAATTAAAATTAACAATATAATTACAAATCCCAATGAAATTATTATTAAAATTCCCGATACAATAAAGACAACTAGATTAAATTCATTTCAACCAATTTTAAGACTTCCGTTTTACAATACGCGTCCAGAAATCTGCCCAGCTAGATGTTTACAAGCATATATGAATAAAACTAAGACATTACGTAAGAATAACAATAATTGTTTATTTATAAGTTTCAAAAAACCACATTCAAACATTACTTCTCAAACTGTTAGTCATTGGTTAAAGGATACGCTACTAGAAAGTGGCGTAGACACTTCAATATTTAGCGCTCACAGTACACGACATGCAGCCACATCAAAGGCAAATAAATTAGGAGTAAACATAGATGTGATCAAAAAGACTGCTGGATGGACTGATTCGGTTTCAGCTTTTGCTCGATTCTACAATAAAGAAATTGTAAATCATAATCAATTCGCTGAATCATTGCTTAATTCTTCTCAAATATAATGTAATAGGTAATACAAATTATAATACTTAGTACTTAAATAAAACAAGAATTGATTTTGAATGAATTTGTGTATTACTACCTCTTTCCTTTACTTTAATACTTACCTTGGTATTTATATACCCGAAGTAAAAGCAATGTTCAAGTCTACAAGTTTTGAACATACATTTTTGTACAATGGCATTCTCTAGAATATCATTGTTTTTTGTATTTATTTTAAAACCTATGCTATAAACATCCTACACCATGTTAAACGTAAATCGCAAAGAATGAAGCTGCGAAGCATAATTGAAGATCAAACGAACTTACCAAGTGAAGTTCGATCCCAATTATGCGAGCAGCTTCATTCGACGCGATTTACCAACTCCCACCCTACTTTTATGTTAATTATCAATTCAGTAATTAACCCCATCCCAATATGTTCGAACGGTTCTAAAATAAATATTCTTTACCTCTAAACAAAATGAGGATTAATGTCGGAACGGTCCGTTACGCCAGCGGTGCGCGGTGGCGGGGCGAAATGTCAAAAAAAAAAAAAAATCATAGACTTTAAACCATCGTGCAAGGCCTACGGTAGATGGCGCTACTACACCATGTTAAACGTAAATCGCGTCGAATGAAGCTGCTCGCATAATTGGGATCGAACTTCACTTGGTAAGTTCGTTTGATCTTCAATTATTGCTCATAATTCTAATATTGCTTAAGGCGCAGTCTCGACTACATTCAATGAAATATATTTAAAAAAAAAAGTCAGCCCTCGACTGCCCGAGCCAGCAGTCAACCTACCCCTATGGTAAGAAGGCGTTAATTTTGTATGTTGTAGTATCTATGTATTAACCAACCTACCATAACTCACACATGAGATTTAGTAACTAATTCATTTTTGTTATCTGGTAACATCGATATTTCACGGCCATTTACTTTATGACCAACATAATACTTTGAAATCACCTTGGATGGCACATGTTCAAGAAAAGAGAGAGGGTTACATAAAAGTAAAAACAGTTCTTTCCGCATAATCGGAGCACTAGTGGTCTAGTCATACGCTTGGAAAAACGTCGCGACTACAAAAAAAAGGCAGCTTTACAACCTAGATACGGGCAAGCGCAATGTTAAACAATATGCTCACTTATTACTTCGAATACTGGTAAAATAGTTAAAAAAAAGACATGATTAGATTATAGAGTTCAGCTGTACAAATATCAGAATACATCCCCCTCCCTCATTGCTGAGCAGTCTTTCGAGATACTTAATGTTGAATTGTAACTAGACCTGTATCAGCTAGATTAAATTCAAATGTTCTGTTTCCTGGTACAAGTACATTATATACTAAAAATATAGGTAATCAACTACAAATATGTATTTGGCACTTTACAATAATAGGTAGTTACTTAATGAGGCTTTTATGCTATTAAAAACCACGAAAGATAACTGTTTAAACTCCTACTTGCAAGTTTGTTTCCTTCACAAACAATAATATATATTTTTTAATATTTATACACCCTTGTGCGGAGGCGCATCTGACCGATTCTGAATTTTGTTAAAAATACACATTCAGAATTTACTCGTACAAGGTGGATATTATACCATAACAACAGAGTGTAAGCAAAATGGCCAAATGGAGAAAGCACCAGTATCGGGTAGTGGTCGGGAGGAACCTACTGCCAAAAATCCATAACCTAAGATAAGACATCTTCTGTAGATCCGGGTCAGTGAAGTCCTTTTAAAGGAAAGGGCCCGTTAGGGCCGAAGCCCGCCGGGGTAGCGGGATCGTCCGAAAGGGTTACCGCTGCCCCGGAACATAAAGGGCTAAGGAAGGAACACGGGTGGGTTTTAGTCAGTAAAAGTCTGACACTCCCTTCCGCTCCACCAGAGCGGGACGGCTCATTTGATGATTTCCCATCCACAAAAAAAGGGTACTTAGGGCTTACCCTAAGTAAGTAAGCGGTAACTCTTTGCTTACAAAGCGTTAACTCTTTACTTTGTAGCATTTAAATATTATTTAAACAAAATGCGGTAATAGGGAAGACGAATTTTGCGAAAGAACAGATCTATGTGGCAGTCAGTTGTACTTGTACTGGTTCAAATCTAGTTACAATTCAACCTTTGTAAATCAATCATTATAATAATCAATCAGCGATTGAATGAACACTCCTAAAATAAATGAGGAAGAAGGGAACCTACTCAATTACCTACCGTATGTTGTATACAGGATGGCAAAGACATCGACGATCAACCTGTTTTCATGGATTCTGTATATTATGATTCTAAACCACTGCTCTGAAATTTGTCGTCGGTTATCAAAAAAACCGAAAAGACGCTACACGGTCAAAATGTATGAAACAGCTGTTTTTTTTTAATAAATAACTTACGATAAATTACTTCGCTAACGGGTTTAGAATCATATCCTGAATAATTCATGGTAACACTATGCGCGTCGATGTCCCCGATACCCTGTCTAAATAATTATTATATTTACAACTAGCTTTTGCCCGCGACTTCGTCCGCGTGGAATAATGACTTCCGGAAAAAAAACAATTTATCCCCCTTTTCTCCCCGTTGGGAGGGAATTTCCAAAAATCCTCTCTTAGTGGTAGCCTACTCCTCCCAACAAACACACATGCCAATTTTCAGCTCTCTACTGCCAGTAGTTTCGGCTGTGCGTTGTCTGTCAGTCACTCAGTAACGGAAGAGTTTTATATATATAGATATAGATAGCTGTGCCCGCAACTCCGTCAGTGTGTAATTCCTTATGTGTTATTAAGTTAATGTATTGGTAATATTGTTTAGATCACGTTCACATGAGGCTTAAGTACCTATACAACGAAATTACTACTTCACCTTTTTCTTTTTAGAAATAAAATGTACTACACTACCAAAATAACTAATACCTATTTTATAAAATAACAACAAAAGAAAACTAAATAAACTAAATTAATTTAAAGACTAAAAGTCGCGCTGATAAACAATATTGTCTGTCAATAAGGTCGAATGCTCGGAACGTCTACTCGCATCAACAGCCAAATATTGTATGAAGTTCGCGTTTTTTTTTTTTATTAGAATATGGCATCTCGTAGTTGACCTTGAGAGGACGTGACTACTTAACCGGACTATCCTGTGGTTGCCTTAAGTAAACTCAAAGCCTCCAGCCAGGGGCAAATATCTTATGTACTAAGCGACTACACGCTAAGAGCACCCCCTGTGGGGTACGAACCTCGGCTTAGGGCGTCGCTGGGGGAGGGCAGCAAGATGGGACAGGCTGGATCTGGTTTTTATTATTTAAGCTTGATGAGGCTGGCGTTTCCTAGCTGACTACTCTGAGAAGAAACGCCGAAACAAACTCAGAGGTCACGGTCGGGAATTTAGAACTACTGGCTCAGCTGCGGCGCGGGCTGGCACTTCTTCGAGCAAGGGTCGGGGGAGAGGCATTTATTTGAGGACGTCGCGAGGGACCTCGGCGGCGAGGTCGGAATGAGTTCTGTATTTGTGCACTGTACTGGTTGACTCATAGAAACATATATCTATGGGTTGACTTATTGCTCTCCTGGAGGAGGGTTATGGGGTCGTCAGGGTCGGAGAGGACATGCCTTGGACGGCGGCATTTGCTGATTTTGGAGGGGGTATACCTGGCGGCCGCCAGAACCAGAGGGTTACGGTGCTTGGTGGCGGTATCGAAGAAGCGCTTGGAAAGGCGCTTCATGAATTGATGGATGGTGGGGATTTTGAGGTCAACATGGAGGATCACATTTCGAACGAACCAGGGGGATCCCGTAGCCTTTCGGAGGAATCGGTTTTGGAGGGTCTGCATCCTATGGATGTGGTGGGGCTTTGCGTGGGCAAAGACTACACAGGCGTATGTCATTATTGGACGTATGCACGCTGTGTAAATGCGCATTTTGCACCTAAGTGACAATTTGCTGCGTGCATTTAGGACGGAGTGGAGTCTGCCGAGAGCGAAAGCGGCGCGCGAGCGGACCGTCTTTATGTGCTCTGCGAAGGAGAGGTGATTGTCGAGTATTACTCCTAGGTATTTGGCTCGCTTCTCCCAAGGGATCGGCTTGCCGAACATGGTGATAGGTCGGGGGGGAGTGGGTCTAAAAGGCGTTCTACACGATCCAGACCGACCACCGACAGAGGTGACCTTGGTCGGATCAACCAACTTTTGTATTCGTTCTACACGGTCGGTGGTTGACACCAACTTGTCAATTCCGTCCGGTGTTCACAGCGTAAAGACGTATCAATATGGCTCCTTGCCTTTCAAAGCAACGGAAGGTCGGTTTGGCAATAACTTTTTTATGCTTGAATGAAGAAGAAAAATTAATTATTAATAAAAATTAAATAAACATTTTTTTATTCTTATCTTTATATAAATTAGATTCAATGTCCCAAAGACATGATAAATCTATACTAATAATATTGTAAAGAAGAAAAATTTGTTTGTTTGTTTGTAATGAATAGGCTCAAAAACTACTGGACCGATTTAAAAAATTCTTTCACCATTCGAAAGCTACATTATCCGCGAGTAACATAGGCAAAATTTTATTTTGGAAAAAAATAGGGTTCCGTAAGAAATTTGGGTTTTTTGGACACTAGGTGTAAAAAATCAACCAGAAAAGTTACTTATTTTGCGTACGCTGCCTAAACTATAAAAGATAGAACCATAAAATGTTCAAATTAATTGTAGATCTTATAAATATCTACAAAAAAGTACGCAACACACTATACCTTTCTATGTCGAGTGAGGCACAACAACCATTTTTTTATTTAAAAATCTTGAATTTTTTTTGGACTACATTTAAACGCATTTATTTTACTCATGCTATTAATCCTTATCAAAATAAATTATTTCATCACTAAGTTCAGTTTATGTAGATAATATTTGGTCTTTGAATGATTAAAATTGGACGTTTATAAAAATATAATAAGCTTTGAATTTTCAAAAAATATTCATTGTACACCTACAGATTCGGTCGATTATATGTATAGATATCTTAATTATATGTATAGAAAAAAATTGTCGGTAAATAAGTTTACAAAATCAAAAATCAAGTCATAATATAACTATTTACATCACATCCATGATCTGTATAGTATTATAAAGTTTTCATAATTTTCGCAAAGTTTAAAAAATTCATCTTCTTACTTCTATTTATTTTATTTTTTTTAATTTGTATCTTTATGGGTTATTTTGATTTCCTTTTGAGATACGCAATCCTGTCACAAATCCGAAATCTACGCGGACGAAGTCGCGGGCAGAAGCTAGTCAGTGTATAAAGATATAAATTCGGTCAGAACCTCTCGTTCGCGGGGTTCGTTTTGTGAATCCATCGCTGTGACACGCAATGACGTGCGCCCATATTGACTGACAAACGCACACTGAAGCTCTCCCGTCGGCCGACAGCGTTCTAGACGGTTGGTACCGACCACGGACGCAGCCTGTCGCGATGGATGCGCTGCCGACCAAGGTTGTCCAAAGGTCGTTTGACCCCGCCCATATTTGGTCGACCGACCAACGTCTACACGGTAGATTTTCACACCAACTGGACCAAGGTCACCTCTGTCGGCGGTCGGTCTGGATCGTGTAGAACGCCTTTAAGTCGTAGTTTCGAGTAGAAGTTCGCGTTTGGATCCCCCGCCCTTTTATACCTCCCGCCGCGAGCCGCGTCGAGCGCGGCGACCGTTACACAAAAGTAATCCTTATAGCATGATTCAGTATTCACGCGCGATGGCTTATTAGCGTATTTCATGTATAACTTTGGTATTTCTGTAGCGATTTCTATGATTATTTTTTTATTAAATAGGTAATAATGTTAACATTTTTAATTAGGGATGAGTGAGAGTGTTTTATTTTATTTGGGAAAATAAACAGTTACACATTACAATATGGTTAAGAACTTAAAACTAAAATGGTATTATAAATGTATAACCAACAACATTTTCCACATAATATAAAAAAAGTTAAACTAACATGGACATCGTGCGATGTAAAGTAGATAGACTATAAAGTATGAATAAATGTTAAAATAAAACTAAACTGAAAGTTATACATGCAAAAAAAAAAAAAGAGAAAGAATTGAACTATGATTTTAAATTATTATGTACTGAAGTCTGCTATGGTTTTAAGAGCAATACTTCTAAATTTCCCAGCCGAGACAGCAAAGAACTCAATATCCTGGAAAATTTTATTGAACTGAGTGGTAAGACGTCGTAGGGGTGCTCGCGAGCCGGCGTTCGATCGACAAGAGGTTACAGCAAACAGCGGTCGCGCGCGCACACCTCGACATATAGTTGTTCTGGGTACTACATAACTTATTCTATTGCTTATATCTATACAATCAAATTTATTGTTACATAAATCAAACAGAAACATCGATTCCAACATTATACGTCTAGATTTAAGATCTTGAAGTTTAAATTTATTTAGTAAGTCGCTATAAGATGCATACTTGCGAAAACAACGGTAATGCATGGCCTTTAGAAATTTACGTTGTACTTTTTCTATCATGTTAGAATATTTTTCATAGAAGGGATTCCACACCGGGACCCCGTACTCCAATTGAGACCTGACCAGAGTTTTATATAGGTATAAATAAGTACTAGGACGCCTAAATTCCTGAGCCGATCTCATTACAAACCCGTACATGCGAAAAGCATTATTCACAATTTTAGTAACGTGAGCATCTAGATGGAGTTTGTCATCTAGCAAAACACCAAGATCACGAACCACTGTTTCTCTTGCTAGATCTGTATTGTGCAAGGTATATGCATGTTTTATTAAGTTTTTATTTTTAGTAAAACAAATGCAATGGCATTTGGGTATGCTCAATTTTAGTTTGTTTTTTACACAATATGCAGAGAATCTATCTAAGTCTTCCTGCAGCAATAAACAGTCGCGTAAATTAGTAATTGGTCTAAAAATTTTTAAATCGTCTGCGTATAGTAAAAATTTAGAATTTAGAAAACACGTACTTATATCATTAATAAACATAACAAACAAAAGAGGACCCAGTATAGAGCCCTGAGGAACACCGGAAGTAACATTTAGGGTCGCAGAATTAAAACCGTTTATCACAACTCTCTGAGATCTGTTAAAAACGTAAGAAGAGAACCATCTCAGTAGGTCGCCACGTATGCCATTAAAGGCAATTTTACTCAAAAGCAGTTGATGGTCCACTTTGTCAAACGCCTTTTGGAAGTCCGTGTATATAGTGTCAACTTGAGTACGAGAGTCCATACTATTAAATAAATAGTCAACAAAAGTGATCAGGTTAGTTGTAGTTGATCTTTTTTTGACAAATCCATGTTGTTGTGGAATTATGCTATTATGTAGTAGAGGATAAACCTTATCATGAACAAGTCTCTCAAATAACTTGGAAAATACCGATAATATCGAAATAGGTCGATAATTTTCGATATCCTGTTTAGGTCCCGACTTGTGAACAGGAGTTATATTTGCGAGTTTCCAAGCTTGGGGAAAGACTCCTTTTGAAATAGATAGATTAAAAATAATTTGTAATGGCACACACAGATTAACAGCAGTCTTTTTAATGAACACGACTGGTAAGCCATCTGGTCCCGGGCCTTTTGACGGATCTAATGCTTTTAGCGCACTTAATATTTCATCGGCAGTAAACTGAATGCTACTAAGGAGAGAACAGGTTTCAGAGTAATCTCCGTACTGCGATGAAACACTGTGACTTGAAGTGGATGGCTCATATACCGAATTGAAAAAGCTTGAGAACAAATTACAGATGTCTTCAGGGTTGTTGGCTGAATGATTGCTATAGTGCATGATAGAGGGGAAGCTTGTAGAGGATTTGCGGGAAGAAATGAACGTCCAAAAGTGCTTAACATTAATTCGGATGCCGTCTTCTACAGAGGCAATGTACTTTCTGTAACAATTTTTGCTCTCAACTTGGAATCTGGAGCGGTAAATGGAAAACTGCTCGTAGTCTGAGATATTTTGATACATCTTCCATTTTACCCAAGCTTTGGCTTTATTTTTGTAAATATGAATAAGCGATTTTGTGAACCATACCGGAAATTTCAACGATCTACAGTTATTGAATGGAACGTGTTTCTTAATAATGCTGAAAACAACGTCATAAAACGTGTTCAAGGTATCGTCAACGGTTTGGTTACCTAAAAATTCCTCCCAATTAATGTCTTTTAAATCCGCATTTATGTCATCATAATTTGCCTTGTAATAATTATATTTTTTAATCACCTTGCGGGCCATCGAATCGTATGGTACACTTAGAGAAATAAAAATATTAAGTGGTGGATGGTGGCTGTCAAGCTGCAGTAAACAGTCTGTGGCTCTAGAAACATTGCATTCACCGTTACCAATAACCAAATCCAATATTTTCCCACCCGCATTCCGTATTGTATTGTATTGATGAGCGTTGAGGAACGACAAAAGTGCACGCATATGATCACAAACGGGGGAGTTACCTCTACAAACATGAGCCGATAATGAAGTACTATCTGTACAAGTGATCCAGTCGATTTCTGGAAGGTTAAAGTCTCCTACCACATAAAATTTATCAATGTTTGTGCCACCAAGCAGTGCTTGCAAAAGTTCAAAATATTCAGCATACGCAAACTCTGGCGTTTTTGGTGGTATATATACTGCAGCAATAATTCGGCACTTACCTCCACTTGAGCTTGGCAATTGCACTAAGATGTGCTCAACGCTGGCATGGGTTGCGATTTGCGGAGTCAATCTAACTGAATGCAGACTCTTCAGTACAGCCACGAGAACACCGCCTCCGTCTTTTTTATTGGTGGCAATACGGTCACGATCGTACCGATGTACCACATAACGCTCATCAATAAACTCGTTATCTGATATCTCGGGTGTCAGCCAGGTCTCAGTCAAAATTATCACATCATAACAATTGGCTAGAATATTCATATATAAGATATTTAATTTAGTGCGGAATCCCCTGCAATTTTGGTAATATATAACTAGATTATCTGCCATCATAGCGTATAACTCTATAGAATATGGTCATAAATGCATTTACCGTTACTATCGCAACCGCAACTAGCAAGGCATTATTGTACAATAGGACGTTAAAAAAATGCGAACAAAATACAAGAAACATAACATAGTACTTAGAGAAATGGATTAACATTAACAAACAACTCACAAGGCCGCATATTATGCAGTGTTCAACTAAAGTCATAAATAAACTAAGTATTAAAAAAGTCCAAAGCTGTGCGCAACGATTATGCAGCAAACCGAAGATTGACGGATTATTCACTGTAGAGTTATTTTTCGATGGATACAGCGCCTTGGCCGTCAATCGGTGCCGCGTAGCCAGGTTTGATTTTAGTGATGTCGTGCGCGTTCCGAATTGCAAAAGACCTTGTCCCCTCCTTTTCACGGACAAGGATTGTTCCATGCTTAACCCAAACAAATCTATAATTGTGTTGTTTGGCAGCGTCTCGACACTCACGAAATAATTGTTTATTTTTTAGTGTCAGGTGTTCATGCATATAAATCGGTAGAGATGTTCCTGAAACGCCAATTTGGGCCGTGGTAAATCCTTTGCACAACCGTTGGGCACTAAGGACGTTGTCACGTAAAATACGTGATCCAAATTTAACTATGATGTTTTTGGGCTTGTTTTGCTGGTGTGCATGTGGGACACGGTGAATAGAAATAATATAATTTTGTTGTACACTGCACTTAATTATGGCCCCAATATTTTGCATCATTGTTACAAGGTTTTCGTTACGCCTTTCAGGGATGTTGCATATCTCAATGTTACAATTGCGGGCACTCTGTTCCAAATTATCAATCCTTGCCACAAGCTCTGTAACGATGGGCTTTAGATCAATGGTCTCTTGAATATTTTTATTAATATTGGTAACTTTCTTACTGAGATCAGCTTGCTCCTCAGCAGCAAACTGGACCGAGCGTTCGAGGGAGTCAATTCGTTCAGTTGTACTAGAACACTTCACATCTAACTCTGTAACTCTCTGACGCAGGGCTGATTGCTCCGATCGAAGAGAATTAATGTCACTTTTTATCTCTGAAGTCACTTGATTAAGCGAAGTAAGTTCGACTTTCATTGATACCATACTCTCTGATATTTTATTAATACTTGTTTCCAAATCCCGTCGCCACTCGTTGATTGTATTCTTCAACTCCGTTGACAAGTCATTTATAGCTTGTGTCCACTCAGAATCCGGCTGTTTACGTTTATTACGGACTGACACGTTTTGATCGCCGCTCAATGGGGAATCAGCCTTGGAACCAGCCGTTAAGTCGGTATCCGAATGGAATTTTTTCTTGTCGGGTGAATGGAACATAGTATTGTTTCTGTTAATATTCAATTTAACAATCTTTGTTCAAATTATAATATTTTTAAAAATGGAAAAAGAACTGCGTCTTGTGAGATTCGAACCAGCGGCACGCTGCGTCGAGTAGCTCTAGTGATACAAAAAGCACACCCGCCGGCCACTCTACCACGGTGACTTTAAGTTGCGTTTCGAAATTCTGCACCAGTAATTAGTCTTTTTGTATGAATGACTTGCGATAAGCTCGACTAATGAGGTCCTTTGTTCTCAAAGTCACAAACAAGGTCACCTTGAACACTCAGAAACGTTAAAGTTTTTAAGTATTTTGGCTAATACTAGTATTAAACTGAATTTAATTGATGATAACCATATATATTTGGATTCCACAAGAGTCACTGTATATGTCACAATAAAAATTTGCCGAGATTAGCAGCAAATTACCACTTATTTCACTTAATTTTATGGACTGATTTTGACACAGTACACTCAAAGCAACGGTCGCACGACGTATGTGTTATAAACGTAAGAGTAGACAAATATAATCAGAAAACTCCGAACGGCTAAGCTATCGGGAGTTACACGTGTTATTGTGAGTCAACCATTAAAGATAGACATTTGCTGTCGTGGAATATTTTTTATATAATTTTAAGGAGAACATTTCCGTCATACATGATTTTTGTGTAGCTTTAACCATTAAGGCTGCACACGCGACGGAAGCTTAAAAAATGGAGTAAGTTCTCCTGTTTTCCCAACATTTCCCTTCACTGCTCTGCTCCTATTGATCGTAGCGTGATGAAAAGTATACTATAACCTGCCCAGGAGTATGAAGAACAATTGTACCAAGTTTCGTTGAAATCCGTCGAGTGGTTTTTGTTTCTATAAAGAACATACAGACAGACAGACAGACAGACAGACAGACAAAAAATTTACTGATTGCATTTTTGGCGTCAGTATCGATCACTAATCACCCGCTGATAGTTATTTTGGAAATATATTTCATGTACAGAATTGACCTCTCTACAGATTTATTATAAGTATAGATAGATAGAAGATATAGATTAAAGTAATACTTCTAAAATGACGGTAGTGACAAGATCACAAATTGTACTCGCGGGCGGTTTGACTTTTAATCACAGCTTTCAAAACAAGAATCGAGGCAGCTTATCAATGTTTAAGGGCTGATAGGGCTGACTTTTCATAAGAGGAAGTTTGAAAGTGGCACCGGTAACGGAAAAGTTGTGTGGAAATCGGTTGTCATGGTATGGGCATGTGATGCGGAGGAATGAGGAAAATGTCGTGAGAAGAGTTTTGAGTATGAATGTCGATGGCTATAAGCGTAGGGGAAGACCAAAAAAACGATGGATGGAATGTGTGAATGATGATATGATTAGAAAGGGGGTGACTACCGAGATGACGTCTAATAAAGAAGTATGGAAGAAAAATATATGTTGCGCCGACCCCAAATAAATTGGGATAAGGGCAGGAGAATGATGAGGGCTTACTTTTCAATCGACAGATAATTTGTATTCGTGGAATAACATTGACGTCTGACAGTTTTTTTACGGAAGAACTGTCAAAAATTCAAAATTATTCCTCAGACAAAATTATCTGGCGTTGGAAAAATCAGCCCTTATGCGAGTATTGAAACTCAGAACTTTTATCGTGAGAATAATAAATAACCCGGACAATAGCAAAGGAGAAAGAGTACAAGCACGTATGGGTCAAACACGGAAAGATCCATGTCCGCAGGCAGGAAGGATCGGCTGTTTTCGTAATATCTAAAGAGAAAGATTTAAACAAGCTAAATGAGAGTGGCGCATTCTTTGTTTATCATCATTTTATCAAAATATCTTAAAGCATATGTCTAGAAGTAAATTCATTTTTATTAATTATGTACTAATTTCTCGCTTGAATTTTTGTAAAAGGTTTAGCATCGCTGACGTGCTCAAAGCTTCGTCACCTCGCTTTTGCATTCGTAAATGGGCCTTATGTTTTTCTAATCGCGCTGTTCTATTAATTAGAACATCCCAATCTGTATTCTTACCTCGCTCGCACTCATTATTGAATCTAATTACTGCCTGCTTTTTCGCTCAGTTACCTGTGATATTGCTGCGTTTTTTGTGCCGTTTGGCAATTGTGTATGCCTAATTAGTCTAATTACCCTTCATACTGGATTACTGTTCGCTTTTATTTTGTTATATTACAATAACGATGCGTATTTATTATTCGTAAACATTGTCACTGACACTGAAATCATTAGTCTTATAGTGTCTTGTTACTCAAGTGGTTGTTATCGTGCTAATAATGTTATTGCTACAAATTGTATAAATTATCGATGGCTTTAAATGGCAATAAGAAACTGCATGTCTATTATCAGAATGTTCGTGGGCTCCGTACCAAGACTGAATCCTTCTTTCGCCAACTATGCCTATGTTCATACGATGTTATTATATTAACGGAAACTTGGTTAGTCGACGGCATATCAAACTCGGAGTTATTTGGTGATCAGTTTATTGTGTGGCGTCGCGATCGGGATTACTGTCTCACAGGTCAGTCTCGTGGAGGTGGTGTCTTGGTGGCTGTCCGTAAGTATATTTCTGCGGTTCCCCAACCATTATTTCACTCCTCGGCAGAAGACTTGTGGGTAACTTTAAGTTTACGTCAGCCTAACACAAGAAATTACCTAAAATTGAATGTTTGCGTCATCTATCTATGTAAGCAAAACCGCGGTTACTCTTTTTCGGACCAATTATCAAATTTTCTCCATAGCTTAAGTAGTATAGTGCTAAACAATCCAACCGATAATTATTTAGTTATTGGTGATTTTAACCTGAGTGGAATTCTGTGGCAATTAAATAACAACATTTTATTACCTGAGAATATTTTTAGTAGCGACGAATACATGCTAACAGATGAACTGCGTGTTTTAGGGTTCAATCAATATAATGGAATATTAAATGCATATGGTAAGATTCTAGATTTAGTTTTATGTAATGAAATTTTTTCAGTAAGTGAGTGTTTGGTGCCTTTATCACCTGCTGACAAATATCATCCAGCCCTCTGTATCGACGTGAACTTTGCTGAGTACACCTATTTAACTCCCGCTCCCTTTATTCGTTATCTTTACCTGACTTTGCGGCCATTAACAGTGAAATAGCTGCTATAGACTGGATGAACGTATTTTTTTATATGTCGCTTAACGACGCCGTAAACTACTTTTATACTACTATAGCGAATATTCAGAATAAGTTTGTTCCCACTAAGACAGTTTTTCACAGCTCATACCCTATTTGGTACTCCCCGGCACTTAAACGCTTGATTAAAGAGAAGTTCAAATATCTCCGTAAATTTAAGACTTATGGCAGACTTTCAGACGAGGCGACCTTTAAGCATCTGCGTGAGCGGGTTAATAAACTTGAAGCAGATTGTTATACCAACTACTTAACTGATACGGAAGCCGCCATCGAAAAGAATCCTAAACGCTTTTGGAGCTTTGTGAAGCAGCGATATAAGTCCAATGCAATGCCCAGTTTCCTCAGGTATGGTGATGTGACGATTTCTTCTCCCGAGTCTATTTGTAATGCATTTTCTTCCCACTTTTATTCCACTTTTCTTGATCCTACTAATGATGTGCCTACTAATTATTGTCCTCCCCAAACTGCTACAAATTCCAATATATCCTCGGATATTCACTCAATTGAGATTGACCTAAATATTATAATTGAGCTAATTAGTAAAATCGATCCATTTAAATCTGCTGGTCCGGATCACTTATCGCCTAAATTGCTGATTGGGTGTGCTAAAACCATTGCCTTGCCAGTATCACTATTGTTTAAAAAATCGCTCTCTTCACGTTCTGTTCCCCAAATCTGGAAGTCTGCATTTATAACTCCGGTGCATAAAAAAGGGCACAAAAACGAAATAGTTAATTACAGACCTATTTCCAAACTGTGCATTTTAGCAAAAGTGTTGGAGAGGGTTGTCTACAACCAAGTTTACGCAGCGCTGAGCCAGTCTTTTAGCCCTTCTCAGCACGGATTTCTTAAGGGCCGTTCAACTGTCTCTAACCTGGCTCTGCTCAATGACTTTCTAACGGACAGAATGGACAATGGGGCACAGGTTGACGTCGTTTACACGGATTACAGTAAGGCCTTTGATAGAATTGACCACAATATCCTTATAACAAAGCTTTTTAACAATGGTATCAGAGGAGATCTACTTCGTTGGTTTACTTCATACCTTGAAAACAGATCTCAAGCTGTCGTTATCAGTAATTACATGTCGAGCTGGGTTTCAGCTCCTAGTGGTGTTCCTCAAGGCTCCTTGATGGGTCCTTTGCTTTTTATCATTTATGTGGGTGACATCGACTCGTGTTTCCACAAGTCAAATTTACTTTGTTTTGCTGATGATATGAAGATATTCTCCGCAATATCATCAGATGATGACATAGATGCTCTCCAATCCGGCCTGGTGCGATTGGATGATTATTGCTTGATTAACAGACTTGATTTGAACCCTGCTAAATGCTCAGTAATCTCCTTTAGCAGGAAACGCGTCCCTCTCTCTACAGCTTATAAACTTAAAGGGCAACTATTACAGAGATGCGACGGTGTACGCGACCTAGGCGTTTTTCATGATTCCAAACTCTTATTTGACGTGCACATTGAGCAAATAGTGGCCAAAGCTTCGAAGTCATTGGGTTTTATTATGAGACTCGCATGTTGTTTCAAAAAAGCCAAAACCCTTAAGATTCTTTATTGCTCTTTTGTGAGAAGTCATCTTGAATATGCGTCACAAATTTGGAACCCGTGCTATGGCAAATACATTAATCGAATTGAGAATATACAAAAAAGATTTATTCAGTTTCTATGTTTTCGGCTACGTATCCCATACCATTCTGATGATTACATAAATCTGTGTAAGAAATTTCACCTGCAGGCACTTATAAATCGTCGTCGGCTAGCAGATTGCACATTTCTTTTAAAAATTATATCTAACGAGATTGACTGTCCTGATCTCCTGCATAAACTGCGTTTCAATGTTCCTCAGAGATCAGTTAGATTTAACCCACCGATTTCCATTCCTTTTTCCTCTTCTAACTACAGGCAAAACTCATACATGGTGCGAGCGAGTAAGGACTTTAATATTCTTTGCAAAGAGTTCTCATTTGACCCATTTACCACCAAAACCTATTCTGTACGCGCTCGGCTTAACGCTGACTTTTTTAAAAGTGCATAGTTTTTATATACCTTATATTTGTATTCTTTTCTATCGTGCTTGTTAGTGATCCTAAGATTTCTACTACATTTTCTGTTTTTACCCGTGAGAACCTGTAATTGGCTTTATGTCTCATATAATATTGTTATACTTCTGTTACAGCTGTTGGTTCTCCTATAAATAAATAAATAAATGTGAGAGTTTCACATATTTCCTATACAAAAACTGTCAAACCAGAATATTTATTCCGCAGTTACAAGTTATCTGACTAATGAAAAATCAGCCCTTAAGCGAATAATTTCATGTTAGGCTAGTTTTAAATTGAGTTGTGTAAGAATATTATTTAGTTCCCACGAAAAGCAAACAAAACATCTGTCCACCCTCTACATAGCCCCGCATGCAGAGATAAGGCTCGTTAGTGCCTGGGGGCGCCCAATCCCAGACAACAGGCACGCTCGCGACTAGGCTCCCCCCTAGCCATGCAGCTCTCGGCGCGGCAACCTTAGCTTGGGTGTGAGTTGTTCGTATAGTTACCAAGAGAGTCTTGTGTGGTACGGTTACAAAAGGAGATAAGTATCCGGGTCGTCAGATATAGTTGAAGTTTAGTAAGAAACCGATGGATGCCTTCGAAGAAAATGTAATTGAATTAATAGAAAACACACAGTTCATTTAGGGCGTTCGCTACGTTACGCGGCGGGTGCCCGCCTCGCGTGTTTGTATTGAAAGATGATTATGAGTAGAGCTCTAATCATCTTTCAATACAAACACAAAATTTCGTTTGACTAATTAGTAATTAGAGTTAATTAGTAATTAGTCAAACGAATTTTTTTTTTTGTGATTTTAGTTAATAGCAGGGGACTTTCAAAACAACTCTGCCTAAATTATTACACAAGTCAATTTAAAACTAGCTTTAAGGGGAACTATTAACTTATACCAACTAGAGAAGCTACTTGGCACCTTTACTCGTTAAAAAATCCCATAGAATAGGTTTAATTTGGTAACAAATTTACGTTTAGGGCTTGGGCCATATTTACTGCCGGTGAGTGTACCTAGGACTTAGATGATAAAGTGAAAAAAAAAAAACGATACAATAACCCAGATAATATAAACACTCCTACGCAACTGCCGAGAGCCACCCGCGAGACAAAGCTATGTCCTACACCGCCATGGGCACCGCTTATCCATATCTTACACTATAAATGCAGAGACATAATTACATGCTTACCTAACTACTTTACACGATAGAGATCTCTGGTAATATTATTCCTGTTCAAGCTAATTGACGTGCTCACACGCCGCGAGCTACCAATGACGTCTGTTCACGCCAAAAAAAAAGATATGTGCGGGTTTAATCAGTCTAACGTAAATGCATGAGGACAATGAATACTTTTTTTTTTTTATAATTATCATTACTGGCATTCTATTATCACTTCAAATTAATAGTATGGAGTATGAAAAACATACTATAGGTACTTTGATTTAGGTGACTACACAACGAATCCGAATACTAAAACATTACACAGAATTCTTCTGATAGCCCTTTCATAAACAAAAACAAAAAACTTATAAATAGAGGTAGTTATGAATAAATTGTGTGAAAACAGTCACTCAGATGTACAAGCTAAATATTTGCGCACAGTTCCCTGTTTATCCTGTCCATTGCCCCCCGAACGTAGTGAGGTTCACAACTTCCCACTCACGTCACTATTTCGTGTACGTATAATACTTTAGTCTGCATACAACTCGGCAACGTGCCGCTGTCGACGCGTGTCGATGGCTGGTGTTGCCGTTCACGCGTGCTGCTCGTGTATGCACCCTTAGCGAGTAGCACCCCACGATAAACAATAAGTCACATCATTATTTGAATTAGTGCGAAACTTCACAGACGAGATAGTATTAAAGTGTAACCATTAAAAATCTCTCTCTCTCTCTTTCTAATGTAAAATTAAGTGTTTCTATTCACCACAAAACTTTTGAACAACACAAAAATGATCTACGTTATTGTATCTTTTTAGGCAGTTATAAAAGGCAAAGAAATATTTGTAAAATTATAGCTTAATTGTCTCTCTGAAAAATCTGCTTATTTGACTAGAAAAATATATTATTAACTTTTATTATGCTTTGGTTTGGCCAAGTTGACAGGAGGTTAATATCTAGAAGGCGTGAGTTTCTGTGCGATACAGTTATAGTTACCTACAACGTCTGTGACTTTTCCCGAAAAAGTTCAAAAATAACGTTGTATATTACGAGATTATAGTTACTGGGAGGAGGAGGAGGACAACGACAAACTTACATAAACTGTGCCCCAGTGATGCAAATAAAACGGGAATTACACATATACAATTCGCTATCACGACGACCTACAGCACTACGGTTGTGCACGACCCTATAATAATGTAAAAAACACTCGTGTACCGAACAGTTCATAACTTACGGTTCTATTGAGATCTACAAAATACGTTTTTGTTTTCATGGCAATGCTACGGCTGCGGACGTCACCTCGTCAGGGTCGCAGAAACACTGAAGGAAACTCATTCACTTAACATTACTTACAGATAATATTATTATATCATACCATGTTTAGTACTCTGTTGAAGACTCTAGGCAAGTTGTATATCTATGAATAAGTTGTTGCCCCAACATTAGTTATTAAATAATAATCTGAAAATTATTGCATTTCTCTTGACCAATTAGAAAATGATGAGCTTCACACTATTTCCAACGACCTGACAGGCTGTACTGCTGGTACAAAGATTGCTTCATAATTTGATCAAAATTAATCGCTATAAAAATGGAAAAAATTGCTTTTATTTATTGCCTATGAAATCACGACAGTACCCCAGTCACAGCGCAATACACTTACAAATTCATTCAAATGTGTAACATCTTATAAGCCAGAGTTACAGATGTCCACTTGTATCAATATCCTCTCCCGAGAGGTGAGTTGAGTGAGTTGTAAGTGTAGAGCAGGAGTCCACAGCGGATACCGATAATAAGTACATGCGTTACGTGCTCCAAGTAATATTTACAACGCGACATGCATGTATATATGATCGTACCGCGGGGGCACGAACGCGGCGTGCGGGGGCGAAGGCGCCACGTAGGGCTGCGGGCCGTACTCGGCGCCTTGCCACTCCTGTCACAACGAGTAGGACTCGTCGGCCGACACGCCGCAGGCCGCGTTCTATTGCATCGAGTTAAAGTTCACGCCGAGGAGGTTCAGAGGCGAGTTGTGCGCCACACTCTGCAGAGGGAAGCCGTGCGCCGCCCCGGGCTCGAGGAAGCCGGGCGGCACTTGATGCTGCGGGCACAGCAGCGCCATCTGCTGCTCAGGCTGCGCCGCCTCGTCCTTATGCTCGGGCGGCGGTGTCGTGTGCTCACGCTTGATCCTGCTCTTGATGCTTGGCCGGTTGTTGGGATAGCCTTTTTTCTTGTACTCTAGCCAGAGCGTGCGGTTGTTGACGCCGAACATGCGCGCCGCTTTGCAGAACCCGATGCCCCCGAAGCGCACGGCCTCGAGCGCGCGCTGGAAGTTCTCTTCAGACTGTGGGTTGGTAGTGCGGCGCCGCTTCGGGGCAGGGGGTGGGTTGGGCTCGGCAGAGGCCTGCACGTCGACGCAGGAGGAGCCGGGCGAGGGGCCAGCCACGCCCAGGCCTTGCGCGTAAATTGAGATCGGCGTCCATTTGCGGGTTGTTGATGACGTTGTTGATGTACGGTTAGGGACATAAGTGGAGTAGCAATTTCACAAAGCAATAGATTGACACTTTGGTTTTACTTACGACCTTCTTTTAATGAGTAATTTCTCTACTATAGACACACACACTCACATTCATTTGCAACTGATTGTATTTCATAAATTCAACCGCTACGGTATATAGCATGATAGCCTAGCGGTTATCATATTTGGGTAAGTGCGTTCTGCGTAGCGATGCGTGAGTTCAAATCTCACGCGCGATGATAGTTTTTTTAATGTTTTAATAACTACTTTGAATAATCACGCTTTTGACTATAATTATATTTCCTTGTCATGTTCGTCTTGTGCGCTTAATTCGTAAAACTTTATGATTATACCCACAGATATCTAAATAAATAAATTATAAGGTAGACACAGTTAAGTTATACGAGTCATTCACCGCGATTAAATAGAACGTTGTTGGTTGGTTGTTTATTGTGGGATAGCGACGTGTGTCTGTGTTCTATCTATTAGCCGTGTTGTAGTTCCTTTTAAATTGCAGAATAATATTGAAACGAAAGCGAATTATGATTGCGCTGCATAAAAGTGGACTTAATATAACACAAATATCTTATGAAACCGAACTGAATGTGAGTATTATAAATATGTTTTAATTATTTTTTCAAACATTTATTTTATTAAAATAGAACTGCTGATTTTTGTAGTTATTTTTTTGAAACGTATTATAAGGTCTAAATAGATGAAAAAATTATAATTTCGAAGTCCTAGATTTTAAATGATGATTATATTATAGTTATATCTAACATTTCTTTTTTCATTATAATTTTGTTTCTAAATCGTAGGTAATACTTACTTATTCGTATTTTGCTAGTAGCCTAAGAGTACTTCTTTTTTGTTTTAGAGAAATTGCCTTCTGTGAGTCGGAGGGTCACTCAATAAGGAAGAGGGTAGCCTTGCCAGTCGAAAGCGACTGGTTATATACCAACGAGCTATTTTGCCGAATTATTATTCGACACGTCTTTACGAACCGTTCGCCGTGCAAACGAAAACCAGCTCAAAAACCATAGTTGATTGAAAATCATAAACAAGAACGTTTACATTTTGCGATACAGCGATAGAAAGCAAGGAATTAGAAAATAAAAAAAATATATTAAATAAAAAATAGTAAATAATAATAAAATTATATTGTAGCATATTCGTAATAAGGATTATTTTGAGGTTTAGTTTCAATCTTCTTTTCGTAATGAAAATGAATACTTAAGCTATAACCACAATTTAGTCCTAAACTAGAAGTTTATTTATACTTTATAAAATTATAACGAATAAACATTTTGTAACCACTTATAAAAGATTTTTATTCTTAACCCCATATTTCACTAACTATATAATAATAAAAACAATTATTACATTATTATTCCCGTTTATTAATTTATCGAATAATAAAAGAACAGATGAAGATAATTGTTGAAAAGAAAAAAAAAAAACTCATATCGAGATTGGAACCTATAACCTAGTGTTTCTTTATCCTATACGTTACACTATGAGCTATTTGAACTTATTAAAACACTGTCAATTTTAGCAATCGTATGAACCGCCCAAGGTCATACGTAATTAGAAAGCGATATGTTTTTGTTTCGCTCGACACCAGTGTATAAATTCTGAGGTGTGCGTTCTGTGTTAATACACTTATACACACATATTAGGTACGGGTATTGTACTGCGCGTTCACAGCAAAACAATCCTTACCGTGCTACTCCACTTTTGACCGTCACCGTACATGCCGGGGTCCTGCTGTAGCGCGCCGGCGCGGCGCCTATGCACGCATTCGTGTACCGTGGCTACGAGTGCTCCATCATGGTCCACTGGCCTCCTGGGAAGAGAGATAAATGTACGTATTTTAATCAAATTCTCTAGGTACAGTATCATATTTTTGAAAGTTTAAACAAACTGTTTCTCATTGATCTCCCTTCCCTGGAAAGTAAAACGTCGTCCGAGTTGTAATAAGCGGGTATACTGTGATATGAGCTTATTTAATCATGCTGTGTTTTTTTAAATTAATATTGCTTTTACTTAGTGGAGTATAATAAACACCAATATTTTAACTTGAGATTATTTCATGACGAAATTTTTTTTGTTGTCTGTACCCTTATGTCTTTTTTTTGTTACGCTTGGCGTATACAAGTTCCAGTGGGTACCCGTAGTATGCAATATAACTATCTACATATAGCACGATACATGCACAGCATACATGAAGCATAGAGTAGAAGCAGAATCAGAGATTATTACGTTTTAGAGATGAATGAGAAACAGATGATGTTTAATACTTTTGTGTTGTGATATTATTTTAGTTTTATTCGTCCTTGATGTTTTCAGTTAAGGACTAACCACATTAAAAAGGGTAATTTTGGAATTTGATGTCTCCGACCTCCACCCTAAATGTATAACGCAGAAATTAACACACACGACAGCACCGACTTACAGCAATAAGTATGCAATTAGATTCTGGAGCATACTTGGATTTCGTGTAAACGCGTGTGTATGAGTACGTCGATTCGGCCATTTCTGCCTCAAGTCCTTTCAGTTATTTTAATACAGGGTAGCAGGGCGAAGACGCGCAAACTATAACCATGGATTCAGCACATGACACTAGACACCATTGAGTAGAAATGTTTCGTCGGTTGTCAAAAAAAATCTGCTATTTTATAGAAAAGTGAAAAGTGCTACGCTGACAAAATGTACGGAACAACAATGTTTTTCAAAAAATCTCAACGTAAGGGTAAGTCAAAATCGTGTACTGAATCCATGGGAAAAGGTTGTACGTCCATGTCCCTACAACCCTGTATAATATCTAGGATGACAAGGAATATGTCTAGTGTGACAAGGGGAAAGAAGATATTTAGAACATTAAGGGCCTGTGCACACCACGTTTTTTAAACACGCCGTTGACACGCGTTTTAGAAACGTGCGTCGACGGCGCGCTTTTATCCTGCAGAAGGTCTACAGGCTGCGTCTGACTCGCGTGCGTATCGCGTCTGTATCAACGGCGCGTTTAAAAAACGTGGTGTGCACAGGCCCTAAAAGCTCAGAATGACAACACTTAATTTAAAAAATAAATATTACATTATGAAATAAGAGAAACTTAAAATAAATAATAAATGAATGATATTTAATGCATCGATGTGTGATGGCGCTAACTTTTGTGAAAAATATATAACATTAACGGTGTTGTAATGATTTACTCGCCCCTGACGTCAAACGACAAGTTCAAAAAACGTAAGAAAAATTGAATTTTGTGGGCTAACTGGGAAAGTCTGACAACAAGTCTTACCAAGGGGTATGGTATTACCCAGTAACAAGGTTGTGGAGTTCAGATAGGCAGTCGCTCCATGTAAAATACTGATATTCAGCTGCATCCCCAACTTAGTTGGGAAAAGGCTAGGCAGATGATGATGACTGAGCTTAATAAGGCTTCCTAACAGACGAGTGGTGAAGTCTATCTTTCGCTACAATGCAGTTCAAAGTGACAGAGACAGCGTGACACTTCACGGCGCCTTCAAATCAAGTTGTGTTTGATTGTTTCGCCGTAAATCTATACTAATACAGGGTGAAATTTTAATCACCGTTTTCCTGTAAAGGGTCATTATGAACAACTTTTACTATGGGACCAAACATGAAATCGCGAAAAAAAAAAAATTGCTGTTTCCTACCATTTTGAAGAGTTATGCGAACATAAATGTAGGGAACAGCTGATTTCTTTTTTACGATTTCAGGTTTGGTCCCATAGTAAAAGTTGTTCATAATGATGAATACAATCACCCCTTATGAGGAAAACGGTAATTAAAATTTCACCCTGTATAATAACGCCGAACGTGTTTGCGTTTGTGTAACGCGCTAATCTCTGGAATTATCAGTCTAATTTGAATGATTTTTTTTTCTGCATTTGATAGCCCTATTCTTGAGGAAGGTTATTTAGGACTATTAATTTAACATCACGATACGACCTTTATGAGCCGAGTCAAAAGAAAAAAAGTCGGACATAACACTAAGCGAAAACGAATTTATAGCGCGGGCAGGCGATACGATGGTACGCGGTGGATCAAATGAACATGAAATTTTAAGCGGATGAAGAAGCTAGCGATTGATATTTAAAATACTAACATAGTTGCAACTTGATGGTTCGTTAGTTGACCTTCTGATGTAGAGATCAGCTTTCTTATCTAGATAAATAACTTGAAGACTCCTCCCGGCGTAGCTAAGCTGATGGGTGTAGGTGTAACCATTTTAACTTCACCAGTGGGAGTGAGCCCCGCTACAACTGGCTATATTTTTGTAACGTGACATTAGCTCGGCTGTCCCAGGCAGGGAAATCTTCTCGCAAAATGTAATCACGAATTCAGCACATGATTATAGACCCCTTAGCGTAAAAAAATTTCGTCGGTTATCAAAAAAAAAACAAATCAGCCGTTTCATAGAAAAGTGCAATGCCTACGCGGTCACAATGTATGGAATTGCGTTTTTTTTTTAATAACAGATGAAAAATTTCAACGCATGGTTTTCAGAATCAGTGTGTGTTTTGTTTTGAGTTGCATCATATCTTTAAACTAACGTGGCATTTTCGAAATTGTGCTTCTGGCTAACAGTCGCCACCTAAACAAAGAAAAAGAAGAAATCTGGTGTTTATACAAAGAAATACTGCTGTAATATCGTTTTGACATTGGGAAAGCACTGTGAGCGCGTTCACGAGCGTTCCGAATTGTTGACAGCCCTCAGCTATCATAATCAAACTGACGACTGAGGGAAACTGACCAGTGATACGCGCACTCTCTAAATCGGAACGCTTGTGAGATGATGTGAGTGCTGTGAGCGATTACAGCTAATTCGGAATGGGGCCAAAGTATAGTATAAAGAAAATGTAAACTTGATTCCTAGGTGCAATGTGCCGAACTACTGGTGTGTGAGTACTAGATTATGTCCTCCTTATTTTTTAACTTTATCTAGAGGTCAAATAGGCAGTCGCTCATATTTAAAATACTGGTATTCAAGTGGATCCGCTAGTCGTATAATAAAAAAAAACTGTAATTTTTAATTCCTTATTTGATATGGCAAAACAGAGATGTCTATCCCTATTTTATCTAATTTTTAAACACCTATGTTTAACAACATAAACTTTGACTTGGACTTTCAGATTAGACTGGTAGCCAACCCTTAAATAATTGGGAAACGGCTAGGCAGATGTTGAAAATATTTTAAATGGCTTCGGTACAGCCTGGCCAGTCCGCCCTGAACTTGTTGCCTGCGTAATATTTTTGCCACTACGACCTATTACCCCAGGTTAGCACGGGCGCCTATTCCCACGGCGATTTACTTTCTCTCACTGGATTTTCAACGCACAGTCACCAAAAGAGATGACCAGTATAGTCACCAAATGAGATGAGACCATCGTCGTCGAGTTGTAGTTCAGTAAGAAACCGATGGATGTTTTTGAATGAAATTTAACTTGATAAATTAACTGTTTGTTTCCTATTAATTTAATTTTATTTTATTCAAAAACATCCACCAGTTTCTTGCTAAACTTCAACTATATCCGACGACCCTGGTTACTTAGCTCGTTTGGTGACCGTACTAGCGCCGAGAGTTGAAAATTCAACACTTGTGTTTTTTCGATGCGCTGGGTTACGCTCTGTTAGATTATCAATGCTCGGCTCAACACGGACAGTTGGAAATCCAGTGCGTGATAAAGGCCACTATGCCCTATTCACTATGCCGGCGGGTTTTTGCCGCCGGCATAATCAGGTGGCCGCAGAGCATCATTTCAGTTGTGCAGCTCGTTTGTGCGGCTCAAATACCCGCCGGGAATGCCGCCGGACTTGTTGGCGGCATGCCAGCCGGCATAGTGTGTAGGAGCCTTAAAATCCCGCCGCGATAATGTTCCGTCCGTGCGTACTTGGACTTACCATAGATAAGAATACCTATATTCGCGTAGTTAACACAATTCGTTGATGCACAAGGGTTGAGTAAAGAAAAGTGGTTACCTGCGGGCAAGGCTACTGGGGTCGTGTTATCTATTCCGATGGGCTCCACGTTCATATTTTCTGGTTCTGTGGTCTGGAATTATAAAAATAAATCTAGGTATAGTATGGCTAGTTTAACATGGCAGAAGGTTGTTAATAAAACTTACGACTATGTTAGTAAGTACAGATACTAAACAGAAACAAGGAGAACAATGTCTACAAGAAATAACGGCTGGTCACCGTTGTGACATCCCATGATAGACGGCACAACTCTGACCCACGTTTACACAGTCCTGGCGACTCGCAACCACAATCCATGTTATAAAAATATCGAAAACAAGGTAAATAACAAAGAAAATATGACATGATATTATGTAAATAATGATGATTGTTCAGTGAAAGACTCGCAATCACAATCTGCTTTATTTTGACAAAACGACAAACCCATGACTTCATTGAAAAAATCGTGTTTACGAAAACGCAAATAACGCAATGAATATTGTTGATTTAACAAAATGAAACGGATTGTGAGTGTGCTAATAGAACGCGTAATACTGTATTTATATATCGGAGTCTGGGTTGTGGAGGTTAGATAGGCAGACTCTCCATGTAAAATACAAATACAAATCCGGTTAGACTGGAAGCCGAACCCAACATAGTTGGGAACACGCTAGGGGGATAAGGATTAATAGTGTATTAATATCTATAAATAGTCAAATCAAATCAAATCAAAGCATTTATTTCAATTAAACCATGTACAGGCACTTTTGAATTGTCAAAATTAAATAGTCAGTCAGTTAGTCAGAAAGTTGAAGCTAGTTGCCCATTCCAAAACGTAGATCTCTATGGAGAAGAACGGGCAAGAAACAAAATCCTGTGTACAGTGGGGGACATAAGTGGAGTAGCAAATTCACAAAGCAATAGATTGACACTTTGGTTTTACTTACGACCTTCTTTTAATGAGTAATTTCTCTACTATAGACACACACACTCACATTCATTTGCAACTGATTGTATTTCATAAATTCAACCGGTACGGTATATGGCATGATAGCCTAGCGGTTATCATATCTGGGTAAGTGCGTTCTGCGTAGCGATGCGTGAGTTCAAATCTCACGCGCGATGATAGTTTTTTTAATGTTTTAATAACTACTTTGAATAATCACGCTTTTGACTATAAGTCTTGTGCGCTTAATTCGTAAAACTTTATGATTATACCCACAGATATCTAAATAAATAAATTATAAGGTAGACACAGTTAAGTTATACGAGTCATTCACCGCGATTAAATAGAACGTTGTTGGTTGGTTGTTTATTGTGGGATAGCGACGTGTGTCTGTGTTCTATCTATTAGCCGTGTTGTAGTTCCTTTTAAAATACAGAATATTGAAACGAAAGCGAATTATGATTGCGCTGCATAAAATAATATAACACAAATATCTTATGAAACCGAACTGAATGTGAGTATTATAAATATGTTTTAATTATTTTTTCAAACATTTATTTTATTAAAATAGAACTGCTGATTTTTGTAGTTATTTTTTTGAAACGTATTATAAGGTCTAAATAGATGAAAAAATTATAATTTCGAAGTCCTAGATTTTAAATGATGATTATTATAGTTATATGTAACATTTCTATTTTCATTATAATTTTGTTTCTAAATCGTAGGTAATACTTACTTATTCGTATTTTGCTAGTAGCCTAAGAGTACTTCTTTTTTGTTTTAGAAAAATTACCTTCTGTGAGTCGGAGGGTCACTCAATAAGGAAGAGGGTAGCCTTGCCAGTCGAAAGCGACTGGTTATATACCAACGAGATATATTGCCGAATTATTATTCGACACGTCTTTACGAACCGTTCGCCGTGCAAACGAAAACCAGCTCAAAAACCATAGTTGATTGAAAATCATAAACAAGAACGTTTACATTTTGCGATACAGCGATGGAAAGCAAGGAATTAGAAAATAAAAAAAATATATTAAATAAAAAATTGTAAATAATAATAATAAAATTATATTGTAGCATATTCGTAATAAGGATTATTTTGAGGTTTAGTTTCAATCTTCTTTTCGTAATGAAAATGAATACTTAAGCTATAACCACAATAAGTCCTAAACTAGAAATTTATTTATACTTTATAAAATTATAACGAATAAACATTTTGTAATCAACTAATCACTTATAAAAGATTTTTATTCTTAACCCCATATTTCACTAACTATATAATAATAAAAACAATTATTACATTATTATTCCCGATTATTAATTTATCGAATAATAAAAGAACAGATGAAGATAATTGTTGAAAAGAAAAAAAAAAAAAACTCATATCGAGATTGGAACCTAGAACCTAGTGTTTCTTTATCCTATACGTTACACTATGAGCTATTTGAACTTATTAAAACGCTGTCAATTTTAGCAATCCTATGAACCGCCCAAGGTCATACGTAATTAGAAAGTGATATGTATTTGTTTCGCTCGACACCAGTGTATAAATTCTGAGGTGTGCGTTCTGTGTTAATACACTTATACACACATATTAGGTACGGTTACGGCTTGTACTGCGCGTTCACAGCAAAACAATCCTTACCGTGCTACTGCACTTATGACCGTAATAGTACATTAGTATAAAACAAAGTCCTATGAGTGTTGTTCTTCTAAATTGCACAATGGATTAAAATTTTCACCATCATCGGTATTCCTTTGACGTTTTATCTGCATACGCTTGTGCAAGAGAATCTATTTGTTCTATTATCTACTTCGAATGCAGGGTAACTGTCCAGCTTCTATTATAATAAGACGAGCTTCTTCAGACTTGTCTCGTTACTATTTAGCTTCTGTATGTTTTAATCTTTCAGGATCATGGTGGTTTCTATGCGGCCATCTTCTAACTGTGTTGTGTATTGATTCGGCATTTCATCTATTTACTTTTCTAGTGCGCACTGGTACGCAGAAGGTGCCAGTTGTCTTGGCCGATTAGAATCTTCGGTGTGCCAGTGTCAGGTGTTTCTTCAAGTTGTTCTGTTTCTTTAGACTGTGCCAGTACAGTCTTCACCACCCCGTGGAGCAAGGGGTCGTGGCGGCGGCTCGGTCTCTTCAGTGGTGAACGACGTACGTGCATGTAGCTCGTGACGGATGACTGTAGTATGTTCTCTGTCCACCTCCACCGTCCATGCTTCAGGTGTCTTGCCTCGCGATGTTGTAACAGCATCTTGATTGTTGATTTGTTTCGGAAAGTCTTCAGTTCTCAGAAAGGTTCGCTGAACACTGCGAACATTCCTGAAGACTGAAGACTCGGCGAAAACTTTGGCTCGCCAGGCGTCGTGTTGTCGTCCTCTGCTGTAGATCCAGACAGCACTGTCGTCCTGCACCTAGAAGCTCCAGGTGTCTTTGTGAACAGGCGTCCGCTATGTCCAATCGCAGCTAAGGGCAGTTTTCTTGACGTAGAAATAATAACAATAGCTAACAATTCTTCGTACTGCTTCAGGAAACGCCTTACCTTGCCGATAACTACGAATTTATCAAAAGCTAGATTAAATACATTACAAAGATTTATATTAAGTACATAAGATAAGATAAGATAAGATAAGATAGTTTATTTGCGTAAAACATGGTATACATAGGTGTTATTAAACATATCAGATCATACATGTTTTGCTTAAAAATTAAAGCATGCAAACTTCACGAATAAACAAATTTGAATTTACAAACGTTATAATTTGTGTTCAAAAAAATCCTTAATATTATAGAAGTTCTTATCATTCAGCCATTTATATAATTTAATTTTAAATAACCTACAATTTAATATTTTTAATACATTAGGTAATTTATTGTAAACACGTACACACATAGCCAGACAGCTTTTATTATATTTTGCTAACCTAGGGAGCTCATCTAGTACAAGTCTGAATTGATCACGGCGACTTCGAGAACTTATTTCCTCAGCTGTTTTGAACAATTCTTTGTATTTTCTAACAAATATACATGCTTCGTACAAATATAATGAAGGTAACGGTAGCAAACCAAGCCTTTTAAATATTGGTTGACATGATTCATCAGATGGAATCCCGTATATGGCTCGTAAACATTTTTTTTGGGCGATAAATGCTCTATTGTGGTCAGTACTATTTCCCCACATAATTAATCCATACCGTAACGAGGACTCAACATATGCACGGTATGACATCAGAGCCGTTTTTATATTTGTTACCTTCTTGATCTGTCTGAGAGCGTATACAAATTTATTTATTTTATTGCATACATAATCGACCTGAGCTTTCCAGTCTAAATGTTCGTCAATTACTACTCCTAAAAACTTAGTTTGTGTCACATGTGTAATTTTCGGTATGTCCATTTTAAAATTTAATTGATTTTGATAAGATTGATTGAATTGTATATATACAGATTTTTTAAGATTAATAGATAAATTATTATTATTTAACCAATTAATTAGATTGTCTATTGTATTATTTATGTCCGCTTCATGATCAATAATTGATTTATATTTTTTATCGGTAGTAACAACTATGGAAATGTCATCAGCAAAAAGAAAACATTTATGATTGGTCACATTTACTATGTCGTTTATGTAGAGTAGAAATAGGATAGGGCCCAATATGCTACCCTGGGGGACGCCACGTTTTATATTTTTATATTCAGACGAAAATTGTGTAATGTCTCTACTTTCAACAAGTTTAGTGACAATGACTCTCTGTTGTCTGTCAGTTAGATATGACGATATCCACTGAAGTGGCAGTCCTCTAATTCCGACAGCCTCTAATTTTTGTAATAATATGTCATGTGAAACTAGATCAAATGCTTTTGATAGATCAATAAATAACCCTGTCGTCAGCTGATTGTTGTTGATATTGGTCAGTATTGCTTTCAAAAGTGAAAAGATGGCTAAGGACGTGGACTTATGTTTTTGAAAGCCGAATTGCTCTTTTCTGATGATATTAAATTTCTCACAATAATTAATTATTCTTTGATACATGCATTTCTCAAATATTTTTGACAAGATGGGTATTAGTGTTATGGGGCGATAATTATTTATATCAGCTTTATCACCCTTTTTAAATATCGGTTTAACAATAGACATTTTTAATGCTGAAGGAAACACTCCTTGTGAAAAGGAGAGGTTAATTAGATAAGTCAATACTCCGCTTATTTCACCGACACATGACTTAATTATTCTGGTGTTGAGTTCATCATAGCCTTCTGAGTTGGTATTATTCAATGATAGTATCTGTTGTCTCACCTCATTTTCGGACATGGGTGTGAGGAACATCGAGTTAGCTGTTAGGGTTTCACTGCGGGAACTATTTGTACAATTTTGTGTAGGGATGGAATTTGTATAGTGATTGTTAAAGGCGGAGGCTATTTCTATTGGTTTTGTGAGTAATGTGTTATTCATTTTAATGTGTTCAATGGTGTCTTTGGGGTTCGCATTGTGTATTTCGTCTTTGATAACTGTCCATGTGGCTTTACATTTGTTGTCATTATTATTCATAAACTTTATGTTAGCATTTCGTTTAGCATTGTAGATACATTTTTGTAATAGATTAGAATATGTAGTGTATCTAGTCCTGTTAGTTAAATTTTTATTCTTGTAGTATTGGTATCGTAGGAAGCGCTTTGTTTTAGAACTCTGTTTAAGACCCTTACTTATCCACTTTCGTTTTATTTTATTGTTTACATTAATCTTTACCCGCAATTTCGGAAAACAGAGATTGTGAAGCAGACATAATAATTCATGGAAGCAACTAAATGCTATATTTGCATCGTTTTCCATGTAAATATCTGTCCAAGATAGACTTTTTAAGCATTCTCTAAACTTATGCATATAATCTAGACTATAATCTTTTTTGTAAATATAATATATTGCGGGTGTTGTTGTTTGTAACACTAAAGGGAAGCTTAGCATTTGTGCTGTGTCGTGATCAGAGAGATGAAGTGGGAGTACTGTTGCGATTGCGTCCGGTATATTACTCAATATATGGTCTATACAAGATAGTTTCCGAGTAGCTACCTCAATATGAATTTTTACATTGTGATTGTGTGCTAGGTCTTGAAATTGTTGAGTGATTTTGCTTTTTTTCAAGGTATTTATATTAAAGTCACCTGTTAAAACGATGCGTGTTTTTGAGTTGTATTTCTTGTATATATCATGTAAAACACCATCTAGCTTAGTTAAGAATTGATTAGGATCCGACTGGGGTGTTCGGTATACACAAATAATCACTAATTTCTCATTTCCTAGCTCTATGCCGCATGCTTCGAATGTATTTACCGATGAATAGTTTTTTATAAACGGTAATTCTTTAAAACGTAGGCCCTTTTTGACGAGAATGCACGTGCCACCTCGGTGTTTTTCCCTGCAAAAATTTGTAGCCATTTCGTAATCCGATAACTTGAGATAGTTCTCATATCCTTTTTTAATAAATGTTTCGGAGAGGCAAATCACTTGTGGGTCATTGTGTAAATCTCGCATATCCTGTAATGTTAACTCCAATAGTTCCTGTTTAGATAACACACTTGCAATGTTTTGGTGGAGTATCCTAAAGTTGTGTGATGCAGGTGGTGTGTTATTAGGTACGAAAAAACGTATCGTTTTTTGTAACCGAGGGAAAATAATATGGTATAGTACCTATTCTGTGTTTTTCAGAAGGAAAACGAGAATTTTGATTTTGTTCAGTTCCGCTACTGCTGGTACTTTTGAAATAAAAGGGAATGGTCCCTTTTTTGGGTACGTTAATTGTCTCCCTCTGAGGCAAAAAGCTTGATTTGCTACTCGCGAGGTGTTTCCTGAGCTCGATTGGATTTAAATATTTTTGGTCATAATACTCGCAATCTACAATGTAATTTAAGGTTTTGCAAATATCAGATAAGCTATGGTGTACGGAATTCGTGAAATGACAATTTTTATGATGTTTACAAATATTTTTGATGCGATAATTCAATTTGTCGACATCAAGGTGGTCATTTTTAGAAACGTTTAATATAATAATGCTATTTTTATAAAATGTGTTAAGCAAAATTTTTAGTTGAGATAATACATGTCCCACGTTATGGTCATTTTCACCTAAAGACAATACAATTTTGTCACCTGGTCGGAAGTTGATATTGGCACAGCTCTTTATTATTGCGTCGCTATATGCGTTTGGCATCGTATGGGCGAAGACTTTATATTTTTCGTATTGTGTAGTCTTTCTAGATTGTATAAGAGCAGCAGCCAGACCAACGCATTGTTGCGCGCCGAAAATCCTTATCATCTTTCCAAATTCCCGCTTTTTTAGGTCTGTGGCAATGGGGTTTGTTGTACAGGATTTACCCGAAAAAATCTGTTTAGGTGTTGGTGTGGTCCTTAGAGATTGCTTAAGACTCTGTATTTGCGTAGTCAGAGTTTTTATCTCCTTTTCTGCATTCTGAAGCTCCTTTTGTAACGCTGTGACTGCGTTTGACGTGAGTCTCAGCGAGGACGGGGTAGAGGACACGATTTGACTCAAACGAGAGTGTCTTTTCTTTTTGTCACTATCTAAAGGGCTGCTTTCTGTAATTGTAGAAGAATGACACAACGACTTTAATATTTTAATTTCTTTAGTCAGCTTGTTCACTTGTTTGTTCAAATCATTGTTTTCTAATATTGTGTTCTCCAATTCATTCTCCGCACTTTCTAGTTTTATAGTGAGCTGGGCAATTGTATCTTGCATGTCGGATATTGATGACATATTAGTCGTTGTACCGTCTACACTTTTTGAGAGTTTGTTCGGTGTGGTTTCCGTTTCGTAAGATGTATCGTAATCGGTCAGTACATGAGAATCTTGGTTAGGGGACGACTGTTTTTCCTTTGTAGGAGTTTGCGGGGGCGACTGTGTGGTAGGATACGTCGCTTTTTTTCTCATTGTTATATTGGACGTCTCTGTAGAATTTGTAGCCTTTTTCCTAATGCACATCTTACAGCACCATTTCTTTTTGGATTCTTGGTTCATTAATCGGTACGTGTGTTCCGGATAACCATCGCAGTCAGGTTCGAATCTGTTGCAACAAACAGAGCACAACGCAGTTTTTTTTATGTCAACAGACTTTTTACATTTGTAACATACTACTAGTACCTTGCGTATCTTGCGGCCGCTGTTTTTAGTATTTGTGTTCGTTAATTGGGATGACATCATATTATGTGTCTATCTTGATTGGTCCTAAATTGTATTTAATTCCCTGAATCAGGGTAATTTTTCTTACGGTGCAACACTGAAGTTGTTATTTGACAGTTGGATATACGGTTACTTCACTACTCATTCATTCGATCGATTGACAGCAGTTCGACGAGATACCGCTACTTGGCGATAGATGACGCTGTTATCAATTTTGTATCTCAGCAATTGTATGACTTGCGGTTTTTTTTTTTTTTTTTTTAAATGACGATGACGGTTTGAACGGTTTTTTAACTTTTTATATACACTTGAGTTTGAGTTCCATTAGATTTAAATTGCCAAGAGGAGGAACTGTGGCGAAAATATAGTTCACAATACACTGCAATGTTTATTATCACTCAGTTTTTGTTGTTTAAACTTTTCCACTGTTTGTTTATGTTGTCACAGATAAAGTTTTACACAGAATTCACACTAAAAGTTGCTGCAAACGATTTCTGGCAGGTATTGAACGTTTGCGCATACGGTAATCACAATTTTAGGCACTTTTGTGTTTTAGGCACAGTTGCGCGCGCGCACCGACGCCCGCAGGCTGTGTCACGCGCGCTCCCGTATCGTAGACGGTATTCGAGATGGCCACTAAATTATTAAAGTGTTCAACGTGCAACATTGTAATTAACGAAGTGTTAGCATTCGTGAATAATAAGATTGACGTAATGGATGAA
Organism: Hydraecia micacea; assembly: GCA_914767645.1. NCBI lineage: Eukaryota > Metazoa > Arthropoda > Insecta > Lepidoptera > Noctuidae > Hydraecia > Hydraecia micacea. The sequence goes on from OU611775.1 coordinate 1,858,151, forward strand.
GATAGTTTGGCTCGTATTTGTATCAGTTCATTCTCTGAAAGTGATATTTTAAATGCAAAAAACTTATTGTTTGAATCCTTGTCCAAAAAGAAGAAACAACGGAAACGCGATGGAAAAACTTTGCGGAATATAGATGATATCATTTGTATATTGAAAGAGACGGACCCGGAAGAAATTCCAGTTTTTGTAGCTCGGGATTTGCAAAAACTCCCACCGGTTCTGTTTGATCATGTAGACGTGACGAGAATTCTAAAGGATCTACTAAAACTGCAACAGGATGTAAACCTAATTAAAAGTAGTTATGTCACAAGTGAACAATTAGAAATAATAAAATGTGACATCCAGAGATCTAGGCAAACACCACCAAATGATAAATGTGAATTCAACGTAAACAAACGCCGCGGCGCCTGTTTGTTGGACAGCTTGTCATTTAATAGTGGACCTATGGGATTGCTGCCTGTGTGTGATGACACGATTATAGAACCCTCAACATCGTCTCCTACACCTAATTCTGGATACCGTGATATTCAAATCACTCAAAATCATTCAGCTGTGCAGGGTAATTCTATACATCGACAAAATCAACCCGAGGCGGGTAGTCGGAGTGCAGTAGAGAACAACGTTGCGGCCGCGGTGACGGTGACTCAGACGGGCGAGGTGAATCACGCGACGCTGCCAGCCGCCGTGGCTCTCGGTGCGCAGGCACTCAATACGGGCCTGCGACACACGGACCGCCAGTTTGGCAAGACGGTGGCTGAAGTAACAAGAGAAGGGCAATGGAAACCTATAGTTGAGGATGAGGAATGGACGTTAGTCCAAAGGAAAAGGTTAAGGAATAGATTTGCAGGAAAAAGGGGAAAAGCAGTTTTGGAACCGGATGAAAAATTCAAAGCGGCTGATGTGAAAACTCCTATATACATATATAACGTAGGAAAAGAAGTCAGTGAAAATGATATTATAGAATACATTAAAAAACGAGCTAGTATTAACGTTTCTGTGGAAAAGGTCAACATGAAAGTCTCAAAAGAATATCAATCGTATAAAATTTTTGTATCAAAATTTCATTTAGATAAAATTCTTAAAGACGATTTTTGGCCAGAAGGGATTGCGTATAGACAATACATACAATTTAGGCCCAGATTCCGTGATCAAAAACCTTCAACAAATGGCGACAACTAAGTTGGTCAGTTTTAACTGCAAGTGTGTCAGACGGTCGATTGAATGCATAAAGAGACTGTGTTGTACCGCAGACATTATTGCGTTACAAGAGACATGGTTATTACCGCACGATATTCCTTTCCTAGGCACTATAGATGACTCATTCTCCTTCACTGGAAAATCTGCAGTGGATACTTCAGCTGGGATACTGAGAGGGAGGCCATACGGAGGCGTGGCTTTGCTCTGGAGAAAAGCTGTCTTTCCGGCGGTTTCGGTCATGCAGTGTAATAGTGTACGACTTACTGCGGTTAAAATAGTGAATCAGGATCGTTCAATATTAGTGTTCTCGGTGTATATGCCTACAGATTCCATTGATAATTTGCCAGAATTTACAAACTGCTTAAGTGAAATGTGTTCTATCATTGAAAACAATAATATAGAATCAGTTTATATACTGGGGGACTTTAACGCACACCCAGGTGAGTTGTTTTCAAATGAGTTACGTGATTTTTGTTGTGAACAGTCGTGGTCGTGTATTGATATGGACATGTTATCTAGTGATACTTTTACGTTTGTAAGTGACGCGCACGGGTGTCGGCGCTGGCTGGATCACTGCCTGGTGACCAGCGCGGCGCGGGCATCCGTGCGTGCCGTCACTGTTTTGTACGACGCATATTTTTCGGATCACTATCCATTACAGATTGAATGTGATATTAATCGAATTTGTCAAAAGACTAACACCGTAATAAATAATAGTGTCTGTAGTACTGTTGTGTGGGGTGACCGTAGTAGTAGCCAAATAGAGTTGTACACGAATTTATGTAATACTAAATTAAGAGATTTAGACTTTCCTCAAGAGTTCAGTTCGTGTGCAGGCAAAATGTGTAATGATGATAGTCACAAATTGATATTAAGAAACTTGTACTTGGATATTGTGAATATTCTATCGGAAGCTGCCACGAGTAGTTATATGAATAAGCACAGTAAACGAAGGTCTGTACCTGGATGGAACAAGTATGTGAGTGAAGCTCACAGGGAAGCTCGACTTTGTTTTCAAATTTGGCTATGTTTCGGTAAACCAAGAACAGGAAAAATGTATCATGATATGTGTGAATCGAGAAAAATATTCAAATCTAAATTGAAGTTTTGTCAAGACAACGAGCAACAGATTAAGATGAATATTATTGCTGAGCAACACAAAAATAAACAATTCGGGAAATTTTGGAAATCTACTAAAAAGCTCAATCCAAGGTCGGGCCTGCCTGTGAGTGTCGGTGGTCTACATGACCCACACGACATAGCTAATGCCTTCCAGCAGAGTTTCAAAGTGGACCCACCACCTGTACCTCCTGCGGTGTCTCAGATGCTCGAGACTGGGACTCAAGGTGATAAAGTTAGATTAAGATTCCAGGCAAAGGAAATAGCTAATGTTATTAGTAATATGTCTAGAGGAAAGTCTCCTGGACACGATGGTCTCAGTGTCGAGCATCTGAAGTACGCCGGTATCCACTTGCCGAGGGTGCTTGCTTTGTTCGTCAATTTGTCACTTTCGCATACCTGAGGAGCTCATGCGTACACTGGTTGTTCCTATAATAAAAAACAAAACAGGTGATCCGTCGGACCTGTCGAACTACAGGCCTATCTCACTAGCCACCATAATAGCTAAGGTTTTGGACAGCCTGCTTGATAAACAGCTAGGGAAAAATATACATTTACACGACGCACAGTTCGGCTTTAGACCAAACTTATCAACTGAAAGTGCTATTTACTGTCTCAAGCAGACTGTTCACTACTACACAGCAAGGAACACACCTGTGTACGCATGTTATTTAGATCTCTCCAAGGCATTTGACCTTGTAAATTATAATGTTTTATGGAGTAAACTTCACAATGTTGAGGGGCTCCCTTATGAATTAATTTGGTTGCTTAAATATTGGTACAGTAATCAAGAGAATACTGTTCGATGGGCAGGCACTTTATCTGAAGTGTACAGGTTGCAGTGTGGGGTGAGGCAAGGGGGGTTGAGCTCACCACGCCTCTTCAACCTGTATATTGATGGTCTGATTGAGGAGCTCAGCGGCACCGGTTTCGGATGCTCGATAGACGGAACATGCATAAATAACATAAGTTACGCTGACGATATGGTGCTGTTGAGTCCCTCAGTCAGAGCTTTAAGGTGTCTTTTGAATATTTGTGAGGCGTATTCGGAGGCTCATGGGCTGAGATATAATGCCAAAAAAGTGAATTTATGATATTTAAGGCGGGAAAAAAACAATATCGTGCGCCCGTGATCACTCTTTGCGGCACACCACTTTCACAGGTGAGTAAGAGTAAATATCTTGGTCACTGGGTCACCGATGACTCATCGGATGATATGGACATTGAGAGGGAACGAAGGGCGCTGTCCGTGCGGTGTAATATGCTCGCTCGTAGGTTCGCACGATGTACAAGAGACGTAAAAATTACTTTATTCAAGTCGTACTGCCAGACACTGTACACGTGCGGGCTATGGGTGAAGTATACGCATCGCGCGTACAGTGCCCTTCGCGTCCAATATAACAACACCTTCAGGGGAATGCTGGGGCTGCCGTGGTGGTGCAGCGCATCTGCCATGTTCGCAGAAGCGCGCTCACAGGATTTCTTCGCTGTGATGCGCACGCGCTGCGCTTCATTGTTGAGTCGGATGCGGATCACCTCTAACGTTCTCCTGAAGATCTTGTCTGAACGGTGGGATTCACCAATGCTGCGGGCGTGGATGGGGTGGCACTCTCTTTGCAACAGGAGATGAGTGTTTCTCCTTTCATGCCCGATTAGTTTTAATATTTTACGTACTAACATTTTTTAAGACTGTAATACCTACTAACAAAATGGAACCTGATTTCTGAAATAAAAATTATTATTATTATTATTATTATTTGTGGTGAATTACTATTTTTTTGCAATTTTAAATACGGAGCTAGTTGTTTACAGTAGCAGTGGCGCCACCACACTCCACACCACATAATATTTTGACAACCATTACATCAAAACTTAAAACATCTAAATACTAAAACATAAACTAATATTATTATAAAGAAAGAAAAACGTGTACTTGGCACAGTACAGTTCAGCAAATTCAAAATCAAAATCAAAATATTTTTATTTCACATAAACCAACATGGGCACTTATGAAACGTCAGAAGCTAGGTGCACGGTTCCAATTGGTCGTTTCCTATGGAGAAGAACCGGCAAGAAACTCCATGGTTACTCTTTTAAAAATAATTGGCTTTTACAATGTTTTCGAGTTACAGTAGGTATGGGAGGACAGCGTAGGCCTGTCAACAAGTACCAGGTACTTGATAAAATAAAAAATGGTCTACAGATCTAAAGTCTACAAGGCTTACAACGTCCTCACATTTACAAAATAAGGATGTATCAAAAGGATAAACAAAATATAAAAATCTACTAAAACCAAGAGATATGATTGCCATTTCAACTAAGAAAGAGGTGAAAAATTAAAATTGTCTGTATATAATGTCAAATAATAAAAAGATTATGTCATAGAAGTATGTACAAATAAAAAATAAACATCGTAATTTGAGAGCAGTTAATAGACATTTACGTAGAACTTATGCCGTCAAAGAGGTGCCAGGGAAGCCACTTGTGCAGAAGAAATTATTGCCAAACTACCTTGTCTTCAACGTAGTCTTTAATCTTATAATATGCTTTTTTGATAAGGACTCGTTTGATGAGGGTTTTGAACTTTCCATCGCTAAGTTCTGTAACCGACTTTGGCAACTTGTTATAAAAACGGATGCTGTTTACAAGAAATGACTTGCTAGTTTTAGTTAGTCTAAATTTAGGTATCACAATTTCATTTTTACTGCGTGTATTTATATTATGGAAATCGCTTCTTATTTTGAAGAGTCCTAAGTTTTTGCGAACATACTACTTTCTAAAATGTAAAGAGAAGGCAGAATTAGTATATCAATTTCTTTAAATTTGTTTCTAAGAGACTCGCGAGGACCCATTTTATATATTGCGCGGATTGCCCTCTTTTGTAAAATGAAAATTGAATCTACGTCAGCTGCCGATCCCCACAGCAGAACACCATAAGACATAATACTGTGGAAATATGCAAAGTATACTAACCTAGCTGTGGCTATATCTGTCAACTGCCTTATTTTTCTTACTGCATATGCAGCTGAACTTAATCTACCTGAAAGAGCTCTAATGTGTGCGCCCCATTGTAATTTTGAATCTAAAGTAATTCCCAGAAATACAGTTTCCGTAATAGCATCTAGTTTTTTGCCATCAAGTTTTAAATTCAGATCCACTTGAGGTACATTTGGTAATGAGAACTTAAGACATTTAGTTTTGTTCGCATTAAGTAAGAGATTATTAGCTGCAAACCATTTCGAAAGAACAGCCAGACTATCGTTGACATGTAAGACATCCGTATCTTTTCTATCTATTTTAAAAATAAGGGAAGTGTCATCAGTGAATAAAATGATATCCGATAAGTTAGCCATCATGTAAGGAAGGTCATTAATATATACTAGAAATAAGAAAGGGCCAAGAATTGAGCCTTGAGGCACGCCCATCTTAACTAGAGACCCCGATGACGTCGCCCCGTTAACGTTTACTTTTTGCTGCCGTTTTGATAGGTAGGAAAGAACAAGATCAGCAGCTTGTCCACGAATTCCGTAATGGTATACTTTACAGAGCAGTGTATTATGGTCAACGCAGTCAAACGCTTTTGAGAGGTCACAGAAAATGCCAATTGCATCCTGGGACTTCTCCCAGGATTCCAAAATGTGGCTGATGAGTTTTGCTCCCGCGTCCGTCGTCGACCTACCTTTCGTGAAACCAAACTGGCGACTATGTAAAATCCCATTTGAGTTAAAATGTGACAACATCTGGTCCAGCATGATTTTTTCATAGATTTTGCTCAATGCTGGTAGTGAAGCGTATCATCATGGGATAGGTGGTAGATGGAAACAACTGTTAGTTGCTAAGTCCCTTTTATTAATGCCATCATATCGTACCAAACATAACGCTAACTTAAATTACTTACTTACTAGAATTAAAATGCTTTGCTTGCGTAATGTGACTTGTTATTGCACCGACGACAGTCATAACGGGGATCAGCAAAGGCATGTCCTTACACCTCCCCCAAAAAGTTGCGACTACCCCTTCCCCCGTTAGGGAGAGAAAAAAAAAAGAATGAAGTAGTTACAATAATAAGCCACGGTATAAATCTTTTTTTTTTTTTACAATATTAAAAATTACAATAACCTATGTATTAATATATAATATTTTTATATAAGAAAAAAAAAACAACGTATACTGTACAATTTCATTATTATATAAATCAATTAACAATGATATAATTTTGTGAATAGTATATTCTTTATCATTCTTTATTATTTTTACATTGGGTGGATTATCTACTATTACCTTGTATGGTCCGTTATAAATGTTATCTAACTTTGTACCGGTTTGATTTTTTACTAAAATTAAATCACCTGGTTTGTAGTTAATACTGTGTACATTTTGGTCATACAGGTTTTTTCTTATTAATTTGCTTTTTAATAAATTTTCTTTAGCATCTGTTTGAGCTTTTTGAAGTCTATATTTTAATTCTTTAGGATAGCTGTCAAAATTATACAATGGATCAACATCTAATTTCAAATTGCTTGGCAAATTACACAGTTTTCCAAACACTAATTCGTATGGAGTGTATTTTGTCTCGGTATGCATCAAAGTATTAAACGAAAAACACCAAAAGGGTATCCAATCACTCCAATTGTCTTTATTATTACTACATTGAATTCTGAGATATGCCCCCAAATGTTTGTGTGTATTTTCAATTGAGCCTAATGTTTCATGGTGATAAGGAGTTGAATTTAATTTTTTAATACCTAATAATTCGCATGTTTCTTTTAATACGGATGACATAAACTCCGTTCCGTTATCGGTGATAATCTCTTGTGGGATACCATATCGTAGAACAAAATTATTGACGAATGTTTTTGACACTGTAACGGTATCTTTTTGTTGTATAGGGTATGCTTCGACAAATTTTGATAATTCGCACTGTACCGTTAAGATATACCTATTATTATAATTATCTAATTCTAAAGGGCCCATTAAGTCTAAACTAACTCTATCAAAAGCGGAACTAGGTGTTGACGTTATTACCATTGGTTCCTTAACGTTCTTATTAGTATATTTCTGTAACTGACAGCTCTTACATTTTTTTACATACCTCGCTACGTCCGTAGACATTCCTGGCCAAAAATAATGTCTTTTAATATTATTTAACATACGATTCACCCCCGCATGGCCGCTGCTGGGTAATAGGTGAAAATCGTTAAGTATAACTTTTTTATCGTCGTCATCGTAAATTCTCGTTATGCCTCTAATTACAACAAAACGAGGAAAATTAAGTTGCAACCTTTTACTTTCACTTAACAAAAGTTTTATAATATTTGCGTTTTTATTTTTTATGATTAACAACTCTGTTATGGCTAATCTTTTACAAAATTGATCTAGATCCCTCGCTAACACCTCTACGGTCGATAACGATCGGGAGTCTAAATATATCGCAGAATGCGATGGAACAAAAATACAAAGCTTTGCTTTTGATAAAATATTATCATTATTCTTTAAAATTTTCTCTTTTAAATCTGAAAAAACAAGTTCCACTATTTCGTCTGGTTTTTTGAGTATCTCCCCAGCGATTGGTTGATCAGACCTGTGGGCTGAGGGTATCTCTTTTTCTAGTCCATCATTATTACGTGTCAATGCTCGATTTTTACGTTGATTTCTTGTTAAAACATTGACGACGTGGTCCTGCATATCTTTTAATTCTTTGCTCGTTATAGGAATTCGACTCAATGCGTCTGCAGCCACATTGGTTCGTCCAGGAACGTATTCTACCTCAAAGTCATATTCTTCAAGATATAAGCGAAATTTAGTTAACCTACTAGAAGGTTCTTTTAAATTAAACAAATAGACTAAAGGTCTATGGTCGGTGCATATTTTAAACTTTCTGCCATACAAATAAGGTCTGAAATGGTTTATCGCCCAAACTATTGCAAGTAATTCTAGTTCTATTATTGGATATCTTGTTTCGGCAGGTTTTAAATTACGACTAGCATAAGCGACAACTTTGCCATTACTATTCGACAATATAGCGCCTAAGCCTATTTTTGATGCGTCTGTTTGCAGCCGAAAGATATTATTTTCTGTGAAATCTGGATACTCTAAAATTGGTAGATTTATAAGTGCTAATTTTAATTTTTCGAAAGCCGATTGGCATTCAGGTGTCCAAATGAATTTTACACCTTTTTTACACAATACATTCATCGGATATACAATATCTGCAAAACAAGGTATAAACCGTCTATAATAGTTGGCAAACGCGACGAAACGCTTGACGTCATCAGCGCATGCCGGTGTCGGATACTTGTGTATCGTTTCTACTTTTGTTGGATCAGGAAAAATGCCTTCCGATGTTATTTTATGGCCTAAGTAAATAATCTCATGTCTTAAAAATTCACATTTAATTGGGTTCAATTTTAAGTTTACTTCTCTTAAACGGTTTAATACGCTAATGAGGTTTTTATTATGATTCGATAACGACCTACCTATCACGACACAATCGTCTAAGTAAATAAAGCACTTCTTATAGTTAAGACCGGCTATGGTCATAAGTCTTGAAAATACACTAGGGCTGGTTTTGAGACCCATAGGACAACGCTTCATTTGATATTGTTTACCGGCCGTAAAAGCTGTACATTTTCGTGAGTCTTTGTCCAACGATAGCTGATACATTTTATTTAAACTGAATGACGTATATTTTCTAGAGTTTTCACTAAGAGAAAGTTGATAATAGCTTTGGGATAAATCTAATTTTGAAAAATAAATACTACCAGATAAGGAATCTAATATCTCAGTTATATTGGGTAGTGGAAATTTGTCATCTTGAATTTTTGTATTTAGATGACGGTAATCAATTACAAGCCTCCATTTCTTTTCATTTGTTTTATCAGCCTTCTTGGGCACTAGCAACACGGGGCTTGACCACTCGGATGTGGTTTCTTCAATAATATCATTTTCTAACATATCTTGAATTTGTTTTTCAACTTCACTTTTAAGCGAATGTGGGATTCTGTAAGGTTTTACATATACCGGCGTAACATTATCTTTTAAAGTAATGGAGTGTTCCAACAAATTTGTGACTGATAACTTGTCTCCTGGCAAGTGAAAAATATCAGCGTATTTTGCACATATGTTCTCCATACTTATTTGTTCTTCTTTATTCATATACTAAAATCAAGTAGGGAAAATAATGTTTTAACGCGGTCCACAGACTGGTTCTCTTCTGTGAATTTACACACGTCAAATGTGTGAAGAGAATAAATACCTATACTTGACAAATCGACATTAATCTCTTCTTCCTTCGTATTTAATATTCTCACTGGTATATAATTATTAATTGGTTTTGCAATTAACCCTGCTACAAAAACTCCTGGGTCAATTTCCTTCGCTAACACAACAACATCTTCACGAAATTTACAAGGAATATGCCTAATTATCTCACAACGGGGTGGGATAACGTGACGAAACCTGTCATCAGGTTCAAAACTAATACAGATTGTCTCATTATAACTTGATAAGCTCATAGTCATATTATTGTAGTCAATGATGGCTCCATACCGCTTCAAAAAATTATGACCTATTATGCCATCCGTAGGACAAGTTAAATTCTTAAAAACGTAAAACTGTTGATTAAATACTATACCATTATAAACTAAATCTAAATAAACGTATCCCTCGGACACTAACTGTCCACCTATGCCTTTTATAATTATCTTATCGTAACAAAGTTTACTTAATAAATACTCATTTAACCATTCATATTTTAAAGTGCATATAGTAGCACCGCTATCTACTAAAAATTTCGCGTAGTTACCCGAAATTACGTTAAGAGAAACTACATTACTTTTACTACAGCTAAAAACATTATTATCATTGATTAGAGGGACGAAAAAACTCATTGCTCGTACTTGGTTCATTTGTTGTAGGTTCTTGCGAGTCTTGCGAAATTACCTGAACACGTGGATGTTCACCGCTTCGTGGAAAATATTGCGCGTCGCCTGCAGGTGTGCGAGGAAATCCGAAACCTCGGCCCCGCGGTGTCCCACGGTTGCTACCGCGCATAATCGTGACGCGCATGTACCTATTGTTATAATTAGACTGCGGAATATTTTGTCCTTGCCTATCATCCGATGGGTTGTTTTGTCCAAAATTGTTATACCTCCTATTTACATACGTATTGCCTCGTCTATTGTAAGGGCGGTTTTGATTTGGAGGATTTCTGTAGTTCATGATATGATCTTCGTTTGGTGATAACGTGTGCTCATCTATTGCCGTGCGAATAGCTTCCGGCAATGTCGTAAACTGACGGGAAGCTATTATGGTACTTAGCCGCGTATTACACAAACCGTCAGAAAATCGTTTAATCGCCAACTTTTCATTAATTGGACGTAATATGTTAAACTTAGAGTCATCGCCATCAGCCTGTGCTATAGTTAAATCGACGAATAGTTTTTCTAGTTCGTTGCCAAACTGCTCAATAGACCGACGCTCCTGTTTACTGTTTAAAATTTGCGATTGAATAGCTGCAACAGACTTCTTTTGTATTAAATAAGTACGCATATCGGTGACTAAACTGTCTATAGTTGCATATTTAGCTTTTAATCGGAGTTTCGCTCCTTCTGACAATCGCGTCTTTAAAACAAACTCTATAAGTTGGTTTTTGGTGTTTTCGCTGATCATTGAACTATATAATTGGATACCATCTATCAAACGCTTGGTGTCTTGTTCCTTATCAGTCATTATGGGCAAAAGCGCAATGGCTGTTTTTAAATCAAATGAATCCGCTGCCATTTTCATTGACGTTTCTGATGACGTTGATGTTATATTACTTAAGTTAATGATCTTATTATAATAATTATGAATACTATTTACGATAGAATTAACACTTTTTAAACTATCTGAACTTAGTTCTGAATTTTCAATTTTCGTTTGCACCTCAAGCAAAATGTACTCCAACTTACAATATTCCTTTTTAGCTAATATAACTTTTTGTTCTGCTGTACTGGATGTCTGTCTCCGTACAGGACCGATTTTTATAAGATAATCCTTAATTTCTTTTAACTTGCTTGATATTAATAATAGATCTTTTAAAGGCATAACAAAATGTCGTTATTTAGTGTGTTTATAGTTTTATAGGTATCTTACATAACTATGCATAATTAACTAAAACAATGGAACCTGATTCGACGTGGCGACTCAGTGGCAGCGGGTACTGGATCCGCAATTAATTTCCCACGATGCCGATGGCTTCATTTGGTTGTCTTACTGGATACCTATGGTGCTGTTTTTGGGCCGGGCTATCCCTGGACTCCGTGGGCTGGGTTAGTCCCTGGACTCCGCTGCTACTGGGCCGGGCTATACCCTGGACTCCGTGGGCCGGGTTAATCCCTGGACTCCGCTGCTACTGGGCCGGGCTATACCCTGGACTCCGTGGGCCGGGTAAATCCCTGGACACCTCGTTCTAAACTGCTGATGTTGCTTGAGGTTGGGAGACAACACTAAAAGTACTGGCGTTGAGTTCTCTTCTTAAAGTTTTTACTGCGCTCTTTTGGCACTTTTTGGCGATTAAGTAAAGTGCTCCGACAAGTAAAACAATCAGTATTATTATTAAAAGTATTTTCTCAATACTGATCAGTGGTCCAAAGTCTTGTCTGGTGCTGGCATTGGCTTCTCCGTTTGCATTTTGAGCTATTACCACTTCTTCTTTGGAATAAGTTTTTCCCATCTTCTTTCTTGATATATATATATATATATTTTTTTTTTTTTGTGCTCCTTTCTTGAATGTTGATTGTGTCTTCTGTCTTGATGTTTCTTTATTCAATTTTCTTTGTTGAGTTTGTCTTAATTTTTGGTTGTCATTTCTAATCCTGGCAGGGTCGCCATGAAGCGTATCATCATGGGATAGGTGGTAGATGGAAACAACTGTTAGTTGCTAAGTCCCTTTTATTAATGCCATCATATCGTACCAAACATAACGCTAACTTAAATTACTTACTTACTAGAATTAAAATGCTTTGCTTGCGTAATGTGACTTGTTATTGCACCGACGACACACAGTGTGTTAGAAAGCCCGATTTTGTTGCATGCCCTTTTTATTACAGAAATCGATAGTATTTATCATTTTAGGCACTACAGTCAAAGTCCGGCATCGATACGACTAGTAGATTATTTTTTAAAAAATCTCAAAGTTCCTGTATAACCGGGTCATGAAAATAATAAAAAAAATTATATAAAAAAAACCAGCCTACATATTTATATTTCCATTATAACTACTAATTAAACTTATAATACCTAACTATCTGACAAATTTTCGTGTCTGTATTGCAAATAGATTGCGAAATATTAATATTTTTATGTTTTTTACTTTTTATTTAATTTCTTGGCAATAATGCGGTATTAGATAGAGATATTTGACCAGCCGATTGTCTACATGTATGTCTATCGACAATATTAAAACCACAATCTAATTCAGCGTTATTTAGAAGTTATGAGAATTTTTCTATTTTGGCTAGGGTTGTCTCATTCGAAAATATCAAGTTTTATCCGGGTTGCAAAAACTACAAATATTTACAAAAAACTAAAAAATTATAAATCTTGGTTTTCATTTTGAATGATTAAAGTCTCATCATGTTCAGGGAATGACGAATGATCATCCACTAAATCATTTTCAACATTAACTGGTTTCAGCAAACTTAAAGCTACTGCTGGTAATGGGATCCTCTTTGCACTTTTATTTCTGTAGTTCGTTACCCACCCTGAGTCTTCAAAGTGTTCTGTCTAACGTGCCTATAATTTTGCTGGCTAACTGGTCCTTTAAACCGGAACACAATAGTGCAACACTACTGTTTGGTGGCAGAAATAGACAAGTCGGTGGTACCCACCCAGGCGGACTTAGTAAAAGAATCAAAGAATAAGAGTGTATAGTTTCAGTTATTGGTAAATGCACATATAAAGATAATTAATCGATAATGGTGCCGATTCTCTTGTCACAAATGCCTCTAAACTAGACTAAAAATCACGAAAATTTAGTTTATTCCTGTCAAACGACGATTTCCTATTCTGAAATTGACTAAAGTGACACAACTTAACTATATTTTAGTTTGACAGCACTAAGATGGCACTGAGTTATTTAATCTATTGAACATGGCAATTTTGCTATTCTGAATTACACGTTTTTCACCTAAAATTTAGATTGTTTAACTAAATCTGACTATTTTTAATCGCGATTAAAAAGGTGTGGAATAAAATTAGTTGTCGTTGAAGAAAAAAATGAATAGAAAGTCACACCAACACCTCGACTTCAGATGCAAAAACGGTACAGTATTTTTTAACCGACTTTTAGAAGTCGGTTAAAAAATACTGTACCGTTTAAAGGAGGAGGATTTTTTTTTTTTTTTAGGTTTGTTCGCGCATAACTCCGTCGCTTGCCAACCGATTTGAAAAATTCTTTTTTTGTTGGAAAGGGTATACTTCCCAAATGGTCCCATAGTCAACAAGTCGGGATCTGATGATGGGATCTTAGAGAAATCGAGGGCAACCCTCAAATTTTATAGGCTCACTTATTGTTTTTCGCATATTTTATGAAGGATCTTGTGTATTTGCGTATGGTTGTCACCATCTCAGGTAGCTGGGCTGATGATGGAAGGAACAACTCCTTAACAGTAAGAAGTTACTCGAACAGGCAAGGACTGTTTTAGTAAATTGTTTTGATGTTTGATAGGGCATTTGCCACATTTGTTCTCATGATCATCAAGTCATGACCTGATGCTGCAGTCAGGATAGTCTGCAGAGTGCCTAACTCCTCGACAACTAACAGCAGATATATCGTGTTTAGGCTCATTGAAAAGGGCTCGATGTGTGGATAAACGTACTGTTAATGAAGAACACGAGAGAGACCTGATGCTGAAGCCAGGAGCATCAGAAAAAGTACAAACCTTGAAATTACAGCACCGTAGTCGTTTTTGGGATCATTTTAAACGGGACTAAATTTTAAGTTCAATGCAATGTTGACATAAGTCTGGCCTGATGCTGCAGCCAGGATTATCAGCATCTAGTCTAATTAATGAATAAGGTATGCTTCAGAGGTGGTCCCATATAAATTTTATGAACTTTGCTTGGGTAGTTTTGGAATTAGCTTCAACAATACGTTTGTTTTCCACTTAGTTTATATTGATGATGTTTATCTTCCTTCCACTAATATTCACATAGCAAGTAGTGTTATATGAATTTGTATTATGGGGTAGGTACAACTAAAAAGCGAAAAATAAAAACTTTTTTACAAAAAAAAACAACCGACTTCCAAAAAAAAACACTACAAAGTGAAAAATAACTTTAATTTCGGAAGTCGGTGTCAAAAAAACGAAAATGTGGAACCAACGACACCGACTTCCGAAATTAAAGTTATTTTTCACTTTGTAGTGTTTTTTTTTGGAAGTCGGTTGTTTTTTTTTTGTAAAAAAGTTTTTATTTTTCTTTTGCTTATATCTCGAAAATGGTGTGTCCTATCGCAAAAATAATGAAAATTTCGACCCCCTTTATATAACCCATAAACCCCCCTAAAACAACATGTAGGTAATAATTTTTCATATTTTCCATACAAAAAGTGAAAAATTCCTTAAAAAAAACGCCAAGGCTGCCCCTGCCCGCCTGCGGCTCTAATAAAAAAATCACGGGTAGGGCAAACAAGTACCACGTGTCGACGAGTCGCAATTGTCAAATTCGATTTTAGTTGTGTCAAAATTATTTTTAAATTTAGAGAATTTTTCATGCAGAATAGCTGTAAGATTCTCATAGCAAAAAGTAAGGAATTTTAGTGATAGTTTAGTTAGTTTAGTTCGGTGTACAAGAGAATCGGCACCAATATATACGACTTCTTTCAGCTATAACTCAAAATTTAAAAAATATTAAATTTAAATTTCTGGATAAAGTGACAACCCTAGTACAAAAAAATCCGGATATAACTCAAAATTCTCATAACTTCTAAATAACGCTGAATTAGATTGTGGTTTTAATATTATCGATAGGCATACATATAGACAATCGGCTGGTCAAATATCTCTATCTAATACCGCATTATTGCCAAGAAATTAAATAAAAAGTAAAAAACATAAAAATATTAATATTTCGCGATCTATTTGCAATACAGACACGAAAACTTGTCAGATAGTTAGGTATTATAAGTTTAATTAGTAGTTATAATGGAAATATAAATATGTAGGCTGGTTTTTTTTATATAATTTTTTTTATTATTTTCATGACCCGGTTATACAGGAACTTTGAGATTTTTTTAAAAATAATCTACTAGTCGTATCGATGCCGGACTTTGACTGTAGTGCCTAAAATGATAAATACTATCGATTTCTGTAATAAAAAGGGCATGCAACAAAATCGGGCTTTCTAACACACTGTGCGACAGTCATAACGGGGATCAGCAAAGGCATGTCCTTACAGTAGCACAGATATAGGTCTATAATTGGAGGGATCAAACTTACTACCCGATTTGAAAATTGGTACTACTTTACTATGTTTCATTAGGTCAGGAAACGTACCGCTGTCTAAACATTGATTAAATATGCCTGTTAGGGCAGGGGCAATTGTGTCAATAATATCTCCGAGAACCTTAACAGAAATCCCCCATAAGTCTTCAGTGTTTTTTATGTTAAGACTTTTAAACGCTTTTTTAATTGTGGCAACAGAAATGGGCTTGAATTCAAAGCTTGGAATATCCTTATTAATTAAAAAAACTAATATCAAATGCAAGGCATGTTATACAAGGTGTAACAGAATAAACGCAAGTCCTGAAAGTAGTTTGTTCATAATTGACTACTGAATCGATTTCAGTAACTTTTAACACAGGTATTTTTTTTTTTCAAAAATTATGTCATGTCAAATCATACTGACCGCCGATTGAGCCAAAGAAAATTAAATCTTATTTCAAGGCAATACGACTCAAATTTAAATGCATAATATAGTAATGCTAGTCAACACGAATTTCTTAATAATAATAGTTAGCTTTATGGACTCAGCGATCATTGTGCGCCAATGGATTAATAGCCAAGAGCCTCGACCAACACCTAAGGAGGCTCTCGTTGGGCAGCTGGATCAAGGGCTTGATTCAGAAAGCGGTACTTCTGGACACGGCCCGCATTGTTAGGAGGTTCCTCTCTCTGGAGCCCTGACCGCCGGTAGCTTGGACCCTGTTCCCGATACCGGTGGGCTACTATTTTTTATATTTTTAAAAGTTTTTATATTTTTTATATCTTAATATTTAAAAATATAATTTATATGTAAATAATTAAATAAAGGATAAATTGTTTTAAATTAGATTATTATAAATTAATTCAATTAGCTTTAAAAAAAGTTTTACGTTTTGTATTATGCTTTCAACTTAATAATCTAATTGGGGTGTATGAGGTCTTGCGTTAATTATGTTACATAATTATTGTATAAATGACAAGAAACTATATTCAATTATAATAATTCTTGTATATATTCCAGGGTCAAATTAAATTAGTTAGCGAAACTCTGCAGACATGATAATAAGTATAACATGAAAAAAAATAAAAATTATAAGATTATAATGTTTTTTAGGGTCGACGATCGCTGGTAGTTTTGTTACTTGAAGTATGATTTGAGAAAATATGTTTTACCGTGTTAAGACATCGATACTAATCTCGTCTGTAAAGTTTACAAAAAACAAAAAAAGATATTTAAAACTGAATTTTCTAGAGAATACATTAACTGCGGTCGATGACCCCACAAAAAAAACATCTAATTTATAATTTTTTTGTGTTGTTTAGATATCAGATGAACATAACAAAATTCAGGCAAAACCCATATTACATCTCTCATCACTGCAACACCACTTTACTGAAAACATATTTTGCGAACTGAATATCTAAGTATTAAAGCGAATCTCTAGTTACAAATCGAAATGGATGTACTACATGCATCAAAACTCATTGCATAATTTAAAAGAACAACGCGGTCATACAGACGGACACGAAAAGCGACTTTATTTTATAATATGTTTAGATATAGCACAGAAACGAATTTGTGTCGTAGGAGGCAAGGTGAAGAGGACAAAAGCAAATAAAAAAAACTTTTTAACAAAAAAAAAACCGACTTCCAAAAAAAAAAACACTACAAAGTGAAAAATAACTTTAATTTCGGAAGTCGGTGTCTTTTGATCTGTATTTTAGTTTTTTGCCACCGACTTCCGAAATTAAAGTTATTTTTCACTTTGTAGTGTTTTTTTTTTTGGAAGTCAGTTTTTTTTTTTGTTAAAAAGTTTTTATTTCTCGCTTTTTAGTGGGTCTGCTTGTAATTTATCTAAGTTACAATAGCCTAGTGTCAACTTGCTCATCGCCTTTTACAAAATATTGTTTTTCCCGATGCAGGGACGTTAGTTGTTCAGGAGTTCTCCTGCGAATGGTGATGAGCATAAATTGCTTAGAAACCATATTAAAGTACTTAATCGAAATCGCAACCCGTGAAATACTTATAATTGAGTAGTTCCGGTGGCCATCTGTGGTCTTCATCATCAGTTCCACTTCACCAAATGGTGCTTTCCGAGAGCAAATGCATGAGTTACTATAAAAAATACCCAAATCGCTATAGATGTGCCTATAATATTTGAAGAGTTCCTTCGATTTCTCCAAGATCCCATCATCAGATCCTGACCTGGTGACAATGGGACCAATCTGAAAGTATATACTTTCAAATAAAAGAAGAATTTTCCAAATCGGGTTATAAATGACGGCGTACTGAGGTAAGTAACAAACATAAAAAAAAAAAAAAAAAAAATACAACTGAATTGAGAACCTCCTCCTTTTTTTGAAGTCGGGTGGCGTGATGTGTCACTAGATTCTGATCTTTCGCGTAAACGGGACGATCGTGTAGACTCGGATTTTTCACGCAAACGGGACGACCCTGGCATCGTTACCAAACGCTAGTTAGCGGCTGTTCGATTTCCGTTAAATTACTCACAAGAATGAAAATAAAATAAACGGTCTACGCTCTTAGAAACAGCGTGTGTGGGCACAGGCCTATCCCACTTCTGATTTTAGCAACCAGAAGCGGGTAGAATTAAAAAAAACAACACTTTACGTAACCTAAATTTGTTTACTACAATAATTATGATTTACACATCAAAATGGAATCAAACAGCCACTAACATATCAGAAAAACCACTTTTCACAAAAATAACTAAAAATGTGACTTACTGCAAATCGCGTCGATACCAATCCAACAACCTTACCGCTCGGAGGCGCTCGGGCAAAAGGGGCTTGCCTCGTAGAGAGATCGCTACGCCCCCGCAAGGGGGCGTGGCGAGCGGTACCGGGGCAGAGCCCCCCGGCCGCGAAAAGCAATACGGTGACCCGTAAATACGGGCCCCTCATTAGGTCGGCGCTGGGGCTTGCCGCACAGCGGCCACCGTATTTATAGGTGTTGGCGGGGGGTGACACACGATTTACAATAAGTCACTACTGTAAGCAATTACAAAATAAATCAAGTATTTCAATGTGAATTTAACATTCTATTAGTACGCAACTTGACTAGTGTAAGCAATTACAAAATATTTCAATGTGAATTTAACGTTTTATTAGTACACAACTTGACTACTAACGATAATTTATTTCGATAAAACATGATACTTTATTTAAAATTATATTATAATTAAATACCTAGTAATTAACTTGAATCTAAATACAAAGCATTAATGATTAATATAATAAACAGTTGCCATTTTATATAAATTAAACGTCCATCTATTGACTTACAAAATTCGCGCGCTTTGCCCCACTTTGGTAACATGGACAGAGCTGTTAAGTAAATCGAATACTGTTTTGCTGGGCAGTATCTTTTTGGACTTTCGAGCGGTACAGACTAGTGACTAAGTGTAAGACTGTCCGTGCATCTGATTGTATATTGTATTGTATTGTTTAGTGTTGATAATTAAAAGTATTTACAACAGTATAAGTGAGTTTTTCTACAGTTCAGAAGTGGGATATTTCACGTCTACAAATGGATGACGATTATGATGGAAGCTTGGTTCAACCGCCGCGAACCCCATCACCAGTGTTGGACAGGCAGAGCCGCAGGCGGAACCGTGGACCAAGCCGCAAGCGGAGCAGGAACCAGAGCCGCAGTCACAGCCGCAGGCAGAGCTACAGGGATAGCCGCAAGCGCAGTCGTGTATGGAGCCCTGGTCACCGAATTCGACGGCTCGAAACGCCGCCGCCGCCGGAAAGGATTGCAACACATCGGAGTCGCAGCCCAACCAGGGTGATCCCTGGTTCACCGGAGAAGCGGCACCGCCAAGATTGCAGATCGCGATCAAGATGCAGCAGGAGCAACACACGAAATCACCAGCGAAGCGGGGATCCACGTCGTCGACGAGACACCCGTTCGCCGAGCAAAAGAACCAGTGCATGTGAGTCATTTCCTACAACTGATGTGTTTTCTAAATTTGCTAATTTTCTTGATAAAATCTCGAGTAGGGGTAGTGAGAGAATAAGTAATTTTAATGTAGTTCCCGAGTTCGACCCTTCTTCAAAAAATCAAAACATAAATAATTGGATACACAAAGTCAATGAAATAGGAAACATATATAGTTGGACTGACCGACAAATTATACATAATACTATACCTAAACTTACTGGTAATGCAAAGCGGTGGTACGAAGGTCTTACAACCGTCAATTATAGCTGGGTTGAGTGGCAAGAAAAGCTCAAAGCCGCTTTTCCGTCCGATGAAAATTATGGCCAAATGCTTTCGGATATGTTGGATAAAAGAGCGAAGTTTGGGGAATCCTTAGAAGATTATTTTTATGACAAGATGGCATTACTTAATAGGTGCGAAATTAAGGGCAAAAGAGCGGTAGAGTGCGTGATATTTGGTATAGACGATAGGGCCATTAGGATAGGAGCGGAAGCAGCTCAATTTGATAACCCTGACAAACTTTTAGCATACTTACGCAATGCAAAAAGTATAGCCAAAAGAAATGATAATACTCAGAGACCTTATAAAAAAATTTCGACTAAAGATAAAGCACCTGTTAATAATAAATCAAAGACAATCAAGTGCTTTAATTGCAAGGAAGAAGGCCATGTTATGAATAAGTGTACAAAACCATTAAAGAAATGTACAAATTGTTCTATAATTGGTCATGATTCTAATGAATGTTATCGTAAGAAGGAAGACGCAAAATCTGTCTTAGAAATTTCAATTACCAAGCCTAAAAATAATGATAAGTATGTACAAACGATCTTTATCAACGGTCACAAAAAAGTAGGTTATTTAGATTCAGGTAGCGAATGTACGCTCATTAGAAACGCCGATGCTGTAGAAGTGTTAGGTAAATGGGATAGAACTTATTCAGTGGCAATGACGGGTTTTGGTGGAGCGGTAGTTCATGCGATAGGTCAGTGTCCAGTAGTTTTGGAAATTCAATGAGTTATTGTCGAATTAGATGTTATTGTTGTACCTGATCATTTTTTGAAGTACCCATTGTTGGTTGGTCAGTCATTTACCGAAGCATTGGGGGTTAAAATCTTAAAAACCGATTATGAATTAATAATTTCTCGTGAATTTCCAGAGACTATTGGCGTGGTTAAACTATTTTCAAAGGAGTCTTGTTCAATTCTACCCGGATGTTCCTATATAGAGGTTGACTCGTCTCCGAACATAACAGGTTCCATATTGGTATACGGTAGTTATAGGTCCATCCCTAATTTAGAACATACTATAGAAGAGGGTGTTTACTCAATTGAAAATGGCAAAGGTGTACTATTAGTCGATAATATTTCCTCAAACGCTATAACTTTTAAAAAAGACCAGCTGATAGCTAGAGGGCAATTTTTGCAAATAAAAATTATAAGTTGTCCTACTATAAATAAGATTGATGTTGCAAGTCCTTTGGAACCATTTCATTTAAATGACTTGTCTGTGGACGATAGCTTAAACCGGGATCAGAAATTGCAACTATTGGACGTTGTAAATCGTTACCGAACTTGTTTTGCTACTAAATTGACCGAGTTAGGTTGTACTAATGTAGAGACGATGAACATTGATCTAATGGACCCCCAACCTGTAGTTTACAGGCCTTATAGGTTGTCACATAAAGAAAAACAAGAGGTTAGGTGTATGACCGATGAATTACTACAA
This sequence comes from Hydraecia micacea, assembly GCA_914767645.1. Lineage (NCBI taxonomy): Eukaryota > Metazoa > Arthropoda > Insecta > Lepidoptera > Noctuidae > Hydraecia > Hydraecia micacea. The sequence goes on from OU611775.1 coordinate 1,879,625, forward strand.
TGTGGTATTATAAGAGAATCTTGTTCGCCGTTTGCAAGTCCGATTATTTTGGTAAAAAAAAAGAACGGCGAGAAGCGTCTCTGTATAGATTATAGGGCTTTAAATCGGAAAACTGTAAAACAACACTACCCGTTGCCTAGGATAGAGGATCAGATGGAAAGGTTAGGGGGGTATAGTTTATATACAACTTTAGACCTAGCGTCAGGGTATTACCAGATTGAGTTAGCTGAAAGCGACAAACAAAAAACTGCTTTTGTCACACCAGAGGGCCAATTCGAATTTAATAGGATGCCTTTTGGTCTGACAAATGCACCAGCGGTATTTCAAAGAACTATCAATAAGGTTCTTGATAACTTAAGATTTGACACGGTCGTCGTATACATGGATGATGTCCTTGTGCCCTCGGTTTCGTTTGAGGATGGTCTTAAAAAACTAGAATCGGTATTTGATAAAATTAGAAGTGCCGGTCTTACATTGAAACTCTCGAAATGCAACTTTTTCCATTCAAAAATCGAATTTCTTGGTTTCGAAGTCTCAGGGAATGGTATAAAACCGGGGAAGTGTAAAATAGACGCGGTTGATAAATTTCCTACCCCTAAAGATGTCCATAATGTTAGGCAATTCCTAGGCTTGGCTAGTTTTTTTAGGCGTTTTATTAGAAACTTTGCGATAATAGCTCGACCATTGACGCAATTACTAAAAAAAAGTATTTTTTGGACTTGGGGCAAAGAAGAAGAGACCGCATTTAATCAGTTAAAAGCAAAGTTAGTATCTCGACCAATCTTGACCTTGTACAATCCTAGCGCTCCTACCGAGTTGCATACGGATGCCAGTAAACACGGTGTAGGTGGTATGCTTTTACAGAAACAGGATGATCAAGTTATGAAACCAGTCGCTTATTTTAGTAGGCGTACCTCACCAGAAGAGCAACATTTTTCATCGTATGAATTGGAAACCTTGGCAGTTGTAAATAGTTTAACTAAATTTCGATGTTACTTAATAGGGTTACAATTCACTATTGTTACTGATTGTAACTCTTTACGTGCCACTTTTACTAAAAGGTATATGATTCCGCGTGTTGCTCGCTGGTGGAGTATGATCCAGGAATTTGATTTTAATATAATTTATAAACCAGGGACTTCTATGATGCACGTAGATGCATTAAGTAGGAACCCTTTGCAAGAAAATACTTCCAGTACCGACCCTGTTGATTTACAAGTTTTCCATATTACTGTAGATTGGTTAGCCACGGTTCAAATTAATGATGATGAGACGCAAAGGATTAAACGGGTTTTAGATGATAAAGATTCAAACAAAATTAATTATACAAAACAAAATTTTATTTTAAAACGTGGAGTAGTTTACAAAATAACGGACGATGGACTTAGGTGGTATGTGCCAAAAGGTGTCAGATGGCAAGTGTTACGTGCTTGCCATGATGATATAGGTCATTTCTCTTATGAAAAGACTTTAGACAAAATTAAAACAACATACTGGTTCCCAAAAATAAATAAAATTGTTAAAAAGTATTGTCAAGCGTGTATTCAATGCGCTCATGGAAAGGTACCGGCTGGAAAGAGGTCCGGGTTTTTACATCCAATACCGAAGATATCTGAACCTTTCCACACCATACATGCGGACCACCTAGGTCCATTCAATGAGAGCAAAAGAAAGAATAAGTACATTTTAGCCATTATTGACGCGTTCACGAAATTTATTATCCTTAAGCCTGTCAAAAATACGAAAACCCACACAACCATTTCAGTTTTTAAAGAATATTTTAGTTTGTTCGGTGTACCTTCTCGAGTAATAACGGACAGGGGTACTACTTTCACGAGTTCAAAGTTTAAACAGTTTTTGTCAGAAAAAAGTGTGAAACATATTTTAAATGCGGTCGCTACTCCTCGCGCAAACGGACAGGTAGAGCGTTATAATAGGACGGTATTAGATTCATTAACGGCCATGACCTTCGGAAAAGACGAAAGACTATGGGATGAGTATTTGCTACAAGTGCAATGGGGTTTAAATAATACCACCAATAAAGCAATAGGTAAAACCCCAGCTCAATTGTTATTTGGGTTGCGGCTAAAAGGGTTGAGTGAGAGTGGGCTGGCTTTACCAGTATTGGAAAATGATGATACTAATATCAGTAACCTAAAGGATATTAGAAACGAAGCATTAGACAAAATAGTACGTTCTCAGGAAAAGCAAAAGCAAATCTTTGATAAGGCTAGAATTCCCCCGCGTCAGTTTGATGTAGGACAGCTGGTTAGGGTAGAAAGAGAAGTAGGTCAGAAAGGGAAGAGTAAGAAATTAGTTCCAAAATGTCTAGGCCCTTACCGCATTACCAAAGTATTACAGAATGACAGATACGAAGTAGAGGACACGCCTATTACAAAAAAAAAGGGTAAACAAAAATATGTAGGAATTTTTTCGGTAGATAAAATTTACCCTTGGCTTGTGTACCAGTCGGTTGACGAGAGTAATGAAGACGATGATGGTAATCATTCGGATATGGATACAGACCACTAAATTGTGGAATTATTTCAATGAATTGGTTATGTTGAACACTTTATGAGTGATAAGTGAATTTCTTATAGAAAGTCAGTTTCGTTATTAGTAGTTGCGAATAGTATAGCTTAGTTAATCAGATAGTATGGTAGTAGAGGCAAACGCCTTCAAGAGGCTACAATTTGCTTTTATGGTTAGTATGGTAGTATGGCAGTAATTATGGTAGTATGGTAGTATGGCAGTATGGTAGTATGGCAGTATGGTAGTATGGTGAAACATCAGTTGGCGAGATTCGACTAACATGATAGTATTATAGTATGGTAGGATGATAGTATTGTGATATGGTAATATGGTTCCAATAGTGTAATGGGACGAGTGTAAATTGTGAATTAAGATTGTCGGAAAGAAACTGAATTTGGTTCTATTTTTAGAAAACAATGTTAATGTACTTAGTTGATTGTTATTGACAGATTGGTTGTAAATTGATTTCTTTTTTTTAATGATAATATTCACTATTATAAAATTTTTGCTACTTAGGTATTATTGGAAAAAGTATTGTTATTATTATTTTTTTCTTTATTTAGTGCTCATTAGTAATGAAAGAAATGTATTACATTATTTAAGCCAAGTTGTTGTATTTTGTGTGTATTTTTTTTTTCTATAATAAGTTGTTTACAATTATTATTTTTTAAGTTTTTATATACTTCGCGAGGGCGCGACTCATAGGTCAGGATGGACGAATGTAAGCAATTACAAAATAAATCAAGTATTTCAATGTGAATTTAACATTCTATTAGTACGCAACTTGACTAGTGTAAGCAATTACAAAATATTTCAATGTGAATTTAACGTTTTATTAGTACACAACTTGACTAGTAACGATAATTTATTTCGATAAAACATGATACTTTATTTAAAATTATATTATAATTAAATACCTAGTAATAACTTGAATCTAAATACAAAGCATTAATGATTAATATAATAAACAGTTGGCATTTTATATAAATTAAACGTCCATCTATTGACTTACAAAATTCGCGCGCTTTGCCTCACTTTGGTAACATGGACAGAGCTATTAAGTAAATCGAATACTGTTTTGCTGGGCAGTATCTTTTTGGACTTTCGAGCGGTACAGACTAGTGACTAAGTGTAAGACTGTCCGTGCATCTGATTGTATATTGTATTGTATTGTTTAGTGTTGATAATTGAAAGTATTTACAACAGTATAAGTGAGTTTTTCTACACTACGAACTAGTATTTAGAATGCAAAAGAGATGTATACGGTCAATGTTGGGTCTAAAAACAACAGATAGCTGTCTTCCCTATTTCAAATCTTTAAAAATTTTAACTTTTCCTTCTTTATATATTTTGGAAACAGCTTTGTTTGTAAAAAAGAATCCACAATTATTTAAAAAACTGTCGGAAGTCAGAATTAATCCGATTCGTACTCAGTATTTAAACAAGATATGTCATGTAAAATGTAAAGAGGATTTGAAACTCGAATTTGAAATACGAACGGTGTTACGCTTGTTGTATGTAGTGGGTGTAAATTAAAACACCTTAAAACGGTGGTGAAGTGGCATACGTGTGTTCCTGATCTGCAAGCCCGAGGCCTAGGCCTGCCGGCTGAGGATCTTGGTGACGTCGAAAATCTGGTGAGATCTTTCCGTATATTTCAGGGATCTCCATTGGAAGCTGTATCCGGCTGCGTTTTGGTTTGATAATTAATAATTAATTAAATAATCTTATGGAACTGCACCCGTGTTCAAAAGATGAAATCAAAAAAATTATAGACAACTTAGATAATAATACCAGTTGTGGGATAGACGGTATAACCACTAAGGCTATAAAGTGTATCGGAAACCTAATCGCAAATAATCTTGCAAATTGTATTAATGACTGTCTAAACAAAGGTGTTTTCCCAGACAGCCTTAAGATAGCCAAGGTGACCCCTATTTATAAAGCAGGAACTAAAACTGATCCCGGCAACTACCGGCCTATCTCTGTATTGCCTGTAATTTCAAAAATATTTGAAAAGGTATTATATACCCGGTTATTTGATTACTTGAACAAAATAGACTTTCTTTATGAACATCAGTACGGATTTAGACCACATTCTAATACACTCGCAGCAACAATCGATTTAGTAACTAAAATTAAAAATAATATCGACAAAAAGCAACTAGTATTAGGTATTTTCATTGATCTTAAAAAAGCATTTGATACAATAAGTCATCCCATACTATTAGAAAAGCTAAAAAGCATTGGAATCACTGACCAAGCTTACAAAATATTCGAATCTTATCTTGCAAATAGACATCAGATAGTAAAAATTGATAATTTTGAAAGTTCATCTGCTGAAATTGTATGCGGAGTTCCGCAGGGATCAGTTTTAGGACCACTGCTTTTCTTAATTTATATAAATAATATAAGTAATATTGGGTTAACGGGACATATCTCACTGTACGCAGATGACACATGTCTTTTTTATTTTGGCCACTCCATGCATTGTGTTATTACTGAGGCACAGCAAGACCTTTATATCCTAAATGCGTGGCTTAAGCAAAACTTACTGACTATTAATGTTAACAAAACTGCATACATAATATTTTCTCCTAAGAACAAAAAGATTCCTGATTTCCCTCCTCTTACGGTTGATGGCCAACAACTGTTAAGATCAAACCATGAGAAATACTTGGGCCTGATCTTGGACAGCAGACTGACATTCAGACCACACATTGATTATGTTAGAAGCAAATTGATTCCGTTGACTGGAGCTCTGCGAAATATTGCTAAGTGTGTGCCATTTAAATTGCGCTACACAATCTATAATACACTAGTCAAACCGTATCTAGACTATTTAATCCAAGTGTGGGGGACAGGCCGCTATTACACATCTTCATGACCTACAAGTAACGCAAAACAAAGCAATCAAAGTTCTTTTTAATTACAATTACCTAACACCTACGAAAGACATTTATGCTAAAACTAAACTATTTAACCTTAAAAAATTATATATTTACCACACATGCATACTAATAAAGAAAATTTTAACAAACAAAATACACTCACAAATCACCTTCAAACACAAAACTCACCACTACTACACCAGGAATACGGATAGTATAGAACTGCGTTCAGTTAGGACGTTGTACGGAAGAAGAACTATTCAGTTTGAGGGAGCGCAGCTTTATAATAATTTACCGAAAGAAATAAGAGATTCTTCATCAGTAAACATTTTTAAGAATAGGTTAAAGTTGTACTTGGCTAGCCAACAATAATAAATCATTACTATATTGTACTTGATAGATTGAACGACAATTATTTTTATTACTTAAGATATTTTGTTTAGTTTCTCATATTTAAGTGAACTATGTATGTTCTTTTTGAGAAATAAATTTCTTTAAACCGAATTTGGACTTTTGAAGCCACGCGCGAATTCAACACCATTGTAAGCTATAAATAGCTAAGCTATAGGGAAACGATTGCATATTATATTTAGGAGGGTGGGATAAACTAATACACTCTATTATTCTAGCCTAAAATACGGTATCGCTTTAGAATTCGTATTTCACGATTTTCTTAATTTAACATTGTACTAAATTATTGCCCAGCTTGTAAGTCAAGTTTGTATACCCAAGCGCGCCAAATTGGATTCGAAGTACAAAAAAAAAAGGTTAAGTAACAAAAAACAAAAAAATTCTAAAGATTTCATAAGTGCGAAGTTCATAAATTTCAGACGGTACACTCGCCTGACAGCTATATTGGTTCCCAAACCCAACACATGTGCTGAGAAGGTCTTGAAATAGCATAAAAACAAAAGGTTTTTAAAATGGTTATTGTACGTATGACAAAAGACGGGAACTGCTTGTTTAGGGCTATAGCCCATCAAATAAATAATATAATGGGTTTAACTTTTGATCACGTGTCTGTCCGTCAAGACCTCGCTTCATATGTTTTGGAGCACCAAAATGACGACAGAATTCACCTAGCACTTCTAAATAATATACAAGAATTTCTCCATAACAGTAATATATCCCAGGAACAAAGGATAACAAAATACATAACCACGCAGTTTAACAAGACGTTCTGGGGAGGAGAGGACATTCTAATCGCCGCGTCCGAGTTCTATCTTTTAAATTTGCACGTGCACACGGATACAAGACACACACTTGTGTATTCACCTACCGGCGAACCAGTACCCGGCAACATACACATCCTCTACAAGGACCAGCACTATGATAGCTGGATCATGACCGACGACGAAGATTACAGCAACAACCCGATAGATCTAATGCAAGAACCAAACAACCTCAAAACAACACAACATAACAAGCCTTTAGTTAACCAGTACAACACACGTGAAGAGCAAGGTCAACCCACGAAACCCCAGTTACAAACGAACAGCCCCCAATTAGCTAGCTCATTAAGACAGTATGAACAACAAACATCAATGTATACACAGTTATCGGACGAAGTCGCAGATGTCACTGGGTTTACAATAATTAGAAATCAGCCGTCTACCGCAATAAAATATGCTTGCCCAGACTTGCGTATGGCAACTTGGAACGTCCGGGGGGCCTCAAAACCGGCCAAAAAAGATAAAATAGAAGCTGAACTTTCAATTAGGGGCATCCACGTAGCCTGCATACAAGAAACAGGTATGAATTCAGGAGCATACAACTCTACACACTACGAATGGCACCTCTATGGAACCACAGGTAAAGCACACCGGGGACTTGCAATTCTAATTAGAAAAGATGCTCAAATTGAATTAGTTAACGGAAAAAAGGATACAGACGCGATGTCAGCTATTCTTAAGGTTGACAGGGGAAATGACAAGCCTGCTCATCTGTATATAATCAATTCTCACATCAACAGTTGTACATCTATAACAAACAGATCCTTCACAGGCTTATTAAACTTGATCAGACAAAAACCAAGGAAATGTACTTTAATTATTTTTGGCGACTTTAACGCTCATATTGGTCGACATGATACACAAAGTTTCCAACGCAAAGGGCTGATCCAACAAAACCTACACCATGACCTTTCCAACTACAATGGGGAAATGTTAATGGATATAGCCAACAGGGAAAAACTTCAAATAGAAGCGACAAAAGCGAGATCATCATGCAGGATAACATGGTCAAAGGGCACTCAGAAATCTCAATTGGATCACATTATAACGCCACATGCAACAAAAAAACTCTTCGAACTTATTAAAGGCGAATGGGCCGCTAGGGGCACATCCGACCATAAAATAATCTGGGGTCTGCTAAGAATAAACCAAATTTCCAACAAAAAAGAATACACCAAACACAACAATACACAAAGACAACAACAAGCCGCGAAGGAAACAACAATTGCAGCCAAGAATTTCAACTATAAACAGTGCTATTATTCCGCCCTCAAAAGTAAATTCACGAAAACAAAATACCAAGATTGCATAACAAAAAAACTAAAAGATATAGGAATCAACTCAACGGACGAACACACCGAAATACCCTGGAATACCATAACGGAAATATTAAAAGCGGCTGCCCAGGAAACTCTGATTCTTCAGCCAGTTCTCTCCAGAGACCATCGACTAGCTCTTGCTAACCTACAAAAGGCTAAATTCTTACAAAGTAGGCAACCAGATAATCCAAATAGGCACAACCTAGTAAAAGAACGTCGGGCAACACTTCAAAAGGTTAAATATCAGGAAGAGCAAAAAGCATGCAGGGCCTGCCTCAGTGGACTGGGGAAACACCACCCTGCAAAACGCATGCAGATGCTATACTTTTTTTACAGTAAGAACAAACGTCAAACAAAACGTCGAAAAAAACCTACTTATATACCGATGACCAAATGGGAGCAAATATTAAAAAAATCCGAGGGCCATCTCATACCAACAGTTAATATAACAAAACCGATAACTGAAGTACAGTGTGATGGACCCACAGTGGAGGACGTAATAGAAATCATTAGTAAAATGCGGAATGGGACAGCTCCCGGAACTGACCAAGTGGTAATCGAGCTTTACAAAGCAATGCCCCAAATACTACAAAAAGCCGTCACCAAACACATGAAAAAAGCTTGGACACTGAACGAAGCACCCGACACGTGGCTGGAGACAGTACAGGTACCTATTCCAAAAAACAATAACCCTAAAGATGTGAATGATTATCGCCGCATATCGGTTTGCAATACGGGTTACAGAATTTACGCCTCCTACGTACTTAAAAAACTAGATGAGATAATAGCGGAATTAGGCAACTACCAAGCGGCCTTTTTAAACAATAGGTTATCTTTACGCTCAAAAGGGTCTTAAACGAAGAATGGCGGGCAGGTAAAAGAATTTATGTACTCGCCCTCGACATAGAGAAGGCCTTTGACAACGTCGACCTCAATGCACTAAGAGATATCTTATTACAACGAACCAACAAATCGCTAACCAACAGGATAATCAAGGTATGCATGAATGAACGTACATGCATCAAATGGTGTGGCCAGCAAAGCAGTTGGATTATTAAAGGAAAGGGAGTCAAACAAGGTTGCCCTCTGTCCCCTCGCTTGTTTACACTGGTCATCGACGAAGTCCTTAGAACTCTCGACGAGGAAACCCAATTAATAAAACTTGACCAGGATCGTGAAATCTCACTCCCCCTAGTACTATCATTTGCGGACGACCTTATCATCATTACAGATGACCTAAAAGGGTTAGAAGGTATCCTATACCATATTAAACCCCTACTAGATAGTGTAGGCCTCCAAATTAACGAAACAAAAACAAAAATACTAATTAGGGACCCCATAGCTACACAGATAACGACACACGTGACCCTTAATGGAATAAATATAACGACATGTGATGAAATTAAATACCTAGGTACACATATAACATCTACATTAAGCAGAAAAAGGACTATAAAGAAACGTTGCGAACAGGCTATGAAAAACGCCAAATCGCTACTACCATTCATAAGGAACTCAAATATGGACTGGAAATTAGCCAGACTCATGTATCGAATGGTGATCGTACCGTGCATGATACATGGTTTGAAAGTATCCGCACTTACCAAAGCCAACAGATCAAGACTCAAAAGATATGAGCGAGTTATCATGAGAGACTTGATTAACCACTCTAGGAATAAACCAAGACAAAAGAAAATGCATGAAATCTTAGACGGAAAAACAGTAACCAAACGCATCAAGAACCACAGGATGTGCTACCTCGCACATGTCTACAGGCGGCGCAAACCACACCTGCTGCATGCAGCAATGCAGTACAAGGCCAAATCCAAGAAGGTCGGCCGACCTATTTACACATGGAACGACAATTTAAAACAGGACATGAAGTACTTTGACAAGGATATCAATTTTTGGATGGATACAGCGGAAGACAGAAGTAAGATCAAGATCGCCGCTAGCGAGATTTACAAAAAACCGGAAACGGATAGTAGCGAAACTTCCGACGATGACATTGAAAACAGAAACATCTAACACAACACAGCAGAGCGACGACATACAAGAGAACCGAGAAAGCACTAGAACCCCGCCAAAAGCTCAACAATGAAGCTCGACCTTAACCAACCTGGCGGCAAGGTCACTAAAAGATGCCCATCCATAGATATAATTACCCATCTCTCCACTAGTCCAATGCTTGCTCTAGGATGCATATCCGGTAGGCTCTTAAATCCTTACCTATCCTTCGGGCACGTCTACCCTACCATTACCGCGCCCCCTGGTCTATTCCTTGATATGCAATGGTAGCTGTAGCACCATGAACATGAGGCTACAGGAGCTAGTGCGAATCTTGGGGTTCATTCGATTAATCGAGTCTGGTTTAACCATGCTGGGATCGGTGCAATTCATTCATTCATTCAAGATATGTCATGTAAAATGTAAAACCGCGCTAGTAAAGAAAAGTTTTTTTGGTATTGCCCCGCGCATTTATAATAAAGTACCTGATGTAATAAAAAATATGACTGTAATAAAATTTAAAAGGGCGCTAAACGAAATATTAATCGAAAAAGGTTATTACACGATTGACGAGTTCCTTAATGATAAATCGCTGACTGATTGACTTATCTTGTAATTTTTGTAGCTGCTACTGTGTACATAACCTGATTGACATACCTTTAATCCAATTGACATACTCATTACTTTATTTTGTTTTGACATCATTGTGATGATTTTTACCAGCCTAAACATTGTAACATTTATTTAACTTTGACATTTAAAATTTTATGATTTGACATTTATGTTTAAATAATTTTTAGTAGCGCAATCATTTCCGACATTTTTTCAGATATTCTTTGATATTTTTTTATTGTAATCTAAAGGACATTTATTTAACAATCGTAATTTTAATTATTTGACATTTATAATTCTTACTAGCGTAACCAGTCCGACATTTTTTTATTTTATTTTTATTGCAACCTTAATATGACATTTATAATTTTGGTCTTAATTTGTATTGTTATTTTTTATTTTGTTTGACTTTAATTTGAGAATTCTATATTATTTGCATGCCCTTACGACGGTAAAATATGGAGGACTATACTATGTTAAAAAGAACACCTTTGTACCAATACCCATGTTTGCAAATAAATAAATGATTGATTGATTGATTGAATTATGCTAACAATATATACAATATGTAACAAAAACCCTGTCCGATCCAATAAAGGCGTATTCCTGATTCAACATAGGTACTATAAAAAATTGTTATAAAAATGTAACTCATAAAAACCAAAAGTTATTGATTTTTTATTTTTATAATCCATGCGAAATTTAACACTGAATATGGCAAATTTTCATAAGTTGACAACACTCCACCCGTCGGCAAAATCTTTTTATTTTTACCCTATTTTTATTTCAAAGAACACCGCCATACACTACCGCGTTGTAGGCCGTCGCCGCGGAGTCGCCGACTCTTTGATGTCGCCGACTGGTTACCTACCGGCGCGCTATTTGTTACCAACTTGCCAGTCTTTCGTGGAGATAGCTTTCGATCGGACGTCCGTACGTATCACGTGCCGCTAAAGTTTCGCGAATAATGTCGTATTCCAATCAGGATTTTTTTAATGTGTTGATTTACTTAGGCAAGACCGACTGTAATTATGCAGCTGCGCGTAGAACGTATGAGGTGCGCTTGTGACAGTACTGTCGCCGTCAGAGCGTGTGTTCCAACGCCTGCATAACCGTGTACATGTACACCACAGGCAGTGTTCATGAGCACGAGTCACAGGTCGCTGATGCTGGAAGACCACGAGAGCGCAACGTTGAAATCGAGGAACAAGTGCTGGATATGTTTGCCGCGGACCCCACGCAAATCGGACACAAGTCACATCACAAGTGCCCTGCAAATTTAGTGAAAAGGTGTCTAATGTGTATTAGTGTTGGAGGTGAACATGTGGAGCACAATCGCCGAAGTGTGCAACAACAACAAGAGTCGGTATGTACATTGCCACACATCACATTAAAAAAAAGCCCTTATTAGGGCTACATTTATTTCAATTAATTGTTTCTTGATAAACAGAATTAGGTCTGAAATCCGAATCACTATGCCTACAAAACAATATCAGCTGATATACGCGCGTAGCCATAAGGTCAAGGTATGACGTATAAGTTTGTTTGGCGGCACGCGACAAAGCAGGTTCATGACAAAGGATCATAAAACCGTCTCGCTCAGGCGGCTTCTTTGACACAAAACTGTAGGAGAACTTTGTCGACCGATCAGTGTTGCCTTTGATCAGTTTTTATTTTTTATTTTATTTTAATTATTTTCACTGGGGAAAAATAATAATTTCAAATCCATTAAATGGTTACGTATATGTGTTCGCAGTACGATGCCGAATAATACTCTTAAGGATCGGACAGGGTTTTTGTTACATATTGTATAAAAGCTGTTATACTTACCTGTTTTTTTAATTTCAACAGGGCAATTTTTTTACCAATACCCAAATTTTCAGAGGGTGTTCTACCCATGAATATGAACAACTTTTACTGTGGGACCAACTCTGAAATCACGAAAAAAATCTTGTGATTCATACATTTTGGTCGCGTATTTATATTGAACTTTTGTAAGAAACAGCACATTTTTTTTCGTGAGTTCAGAGTTGGTCCCATAGGTGAAAGTTGTTCATATTCATGGGTAGGACACCCTATGAAAATTTGGGTAGTGATAAAAAAATAACCTGTGGAAGAACCGGTTAGTAGGGTAGAATTGGGGGTTCTGGATCACTTGTTCCTCGCTCCGCTCGGAATGTGATCCAGAACCCCCAATTCTCCACACATACAGAATATGATCCAGAACCCCCAATTCTCCACACATAGAAAATATGATCCAGGACCCCCAATTTTCTACACATACACGAATCGGTTCTGGATCACTCTACACTCTACAATATAGTTGTAGATTGGATATTGTATTTTATTCTACGACGTCGAACTGATACAGTGGTACAATATCGCTTATGGCGAGTTTAACAATTGATCAGTTTCTAACTAATAAAAATCTGTATACTGTTTCAGACACTTATTAATATAATCTCTCCCTCTCACAGCATTCAAATAAAAACATCGAGGAAAATATATTGCATGTTGCATCCAAGGATCATCGTAAGTTTCCCAATCTTCGATAACACCTCCACATGAAAAAACATGCTGCCTTATCATTTATACTATTTCCACAATAAAAGAATCCAGCATTTCCGTTACCACAGCTTTCTTTGAATCAGCCGTCGCCCAATAATGGTTGAATGAAAATAAGCGCACTTTATATCTATGATATGTGTCATAACGAGGATTGTATTTATTTTGAGACATATTATGTACGCTCGAGTTCTTGATACTGATGTTTATGAAAGTATAATGAAGTCACATAGGCGTTGCTAGCAACTTATAAACATGTAAACGTGAATGAGTTGGTGTTCCAAATTAATATTAATTCAAGTTAAACAAATATCAACTTTATTTTAATGGCAATTAAGTTGATTTCAGAGTGACTAGCACTATGGAAGAGATATAAAAATGTTTGAAGTTGTAGCGCAAACTGAACTTTATTGTGTAGGATTTAAAGTTATTTTTCCATAAACTTATATTTGTTCACATTTTTGGCAAATAAATCGCGAATGCAGATTAGTTTGTTTATTAGGATTTTGTTATGTTAATAATTAAAGATCAATGTATAATAGATAATATTAATAAATTATATTTTAAGTTGAACTACATATTACATTAATGTTTAATTTACTAGCGAGTAGGTACATAATTTACCTCATAAAAATTTCATCACAAATTGCAGCGACAGTTGCAATTGCTCGAATTACCGTGGCCACCCGCAGCGTCACGTCGCCACCCGAAAAACGGAATTTTTAGACTGTGTGCATAGTGTCTAATAAAGAACAAATGATTATACACCTTATTTAAGGAGTGCTGTAAATATAATGTACAGCACACATATCAAAATCGCTTTCTCACTTTGCTCGCGATTAGTTACTGTAACCACCGCTTTAAAAATGTAATCTATAAATATGACTGCATTCAATAATTTCGTTTAATTACTTAGTGCACATCCCGGATACTTGCAGCTTTTTTCTTTTTTCAATATTATTGCGAATAATATAACAACAAGTATGTACGTATAACTCTACAATTATTATTTATATATCGAATAAAAGTTAATTAAACTTATGTGTGAAAATTAATAATAGTGTTCTTAATTTTAGGTCAACCAATCCCTTCGATTCTGACTGTGAAATACCGGCATCTCAGCCAGCACCGTCGGTAGAGAAAAAGAAGACGAGGAAAAAGGCTGCCGGCAAAGCAAATAAACCTACTTTAAAGAAAATTGCCAGTGCTCCGGTGGTAAAATCTAGCTTTTTTGGGTCCGACACGGAGTCGGACGTTGATTTGCCGACACCATCAACATCGACCAAAAAAAGAAAGCTGTCGGATTCAGAGGTATGCTGAAGTTTTTTTTATTTATAAATGTGGGGTCCTTTTAATTTTTATTTTTCCATTATTTTTTTACATATTTGATCCCATACCTACTGACTAAGATATTCTAAATACGATTCCCGGGTCAGTTAAAATTTGTATATTTTTATGCCGACTTCAAAAAAAAAAAGAGGTTATCAATTCGGTTGAATATTTTATTTTTATGTTTGTTAGTTCAGAACTCCGTTATTTATAAGACGTTTTGCAAATTTCTTTTTTTTTTGAAGGTTCTTTCATGCTTTTTTCTTTATAATTTTCTAATGATAATCATTTTAAATTTCACAACGAGCAAGAACTTGGCGGTGAACCCATCCGAGCGGTTGCGCTGCGGAGCTTCCTGTCAAGACGCAGCGGTTCCGGTTATACACTCCAGCGGGATCCCACCCGGCAGTGCGTGTTTACAACGCTCGGGAAGCGGAGGCGCTCAGCACCGACCGATGGAAACGGGCACTATTTACCTTCAAATCGGCTGTTGATGACAGCAGTCCGGTATGGAAAGTAGTCACAAAACTTGTGACCGCTGCTAAAGACGATTATCGGAAGATACGGCCGATACTCTATCAGTCTAACGTATTTTAAAATTAGGTACCTAAGCGTCCTACTTTAAAGGACTCATAATATTTTTTTTATTTGCTCTTTTTTGATAATTATACCTATAACCTATATAAACTTGTTTTGAAATCATTTAAAGGACCTATAATATAATGGCATAGGTAACCATATTTTTTCATGTTTTTCTTATTTTTTTTGCTCTTTTGATTATTATAATAATTATTTTGTTTAACAAAACATTTAACATAAAACATTTTTTTTCAGACATAAGTTTGTAACGGTCACTTTATCAGTCTAATCTATATTGTTTGAATTTAAGTAAGTACATACGCATGAAGTCTATAATTTATTGATCTTTCTGTTTAATGTTTGTTTCCTTAGATAATTGTAATGACATATAATCATGCATAAGTACTTACTTATGTATATTTTTTAATCATTATTTGTATGATTTCTTTCAGTAAACCAAAAACCAAAAAACTAAAAACCAAAAGCCAATAAACTCGAATGAATGAATCTCAAAGCTTAAAATTCTAGACCAGTAATTATGACCTTGAATCTTATGCTTTAAGTACTTCAAAAAATCCAGATCAGTAATTCTAACCTTGAACCTTAATCTTGAAGTAGGCACATAGTTAAAAATTCTAGACCAGTAATTTAGACCTTGAAGTACTTAAGTCAAAACTTAAAACAACTTTAGGTCGAAATAAATACGTAAAAGATTTATTTCGGTGAATATAGTTAAGGTTATAAAATTTATGAATTATTGCTTTACTTTGTTGTAGGTATTCAATATAACCAAACATGAAATTTTGCCCAGATTGTAAGGTTTATGTCCAAAAATATTCATCACATAAGAAAAGTAATATACATAAATCAAATTGTTTGTTGAGTACTGAATTTGATAATGTCCAAATAATAGCTACTGCTTTCAAAAATAGAATTGCTAGCTACAGATTTGTTGATCCAATCAGTTTAGATAACATATCACCAGAGATATTTTTATCAAATATTTCTGGCATGATTTACAAGATTATTGAGACATTGCGACTAAAACATCGAGCGATTAAGATACAATTTGAGCTTTTTGTACTATACAAGTTACCAAAAAATGAAGAATTGTCTTTGAAATCTTTCAATACAAAGTATTATGCGATAATTCAGAATACTAATATAAAATTATTTTTTGAAGAATGTGTCCAAAAAATGCTGTATAAGTGCACAGAATTTGAATTATCAGAATCTGGTTGGGCTATAGAGTCGATTAATCATTTGGAAATGAATATAGTTAAGTATAATCCCCTAAAAGCTGGCAGTTACATATCTTTACCTATAAAAATTCTTAAAACAAAGTCATGTCTGAACATTTGCAACAAAGATAGACATTGCTTTCTCTGGTGTATTGTAGCACATTTGTATCCAGCACGGTATAATAGTAACAGAGTTTCATCATATCCGCATTACTCTAAAATATTAAATATAAATGGTATATCTTTCCCACCAACATTTGATGACATAAAACAATTCGAAAAAAAAAAATCCGCATATAAATGTAAATGTTTATGGTTTAGAAAAAAAAAACAACACTATAACTGGACCATTATACAAAACTTTGCAACGGAAACTGACACACGTAAATTTATTATTGATTGAAAGAGGAGACAAAAATCATTTTTGTTTAATAAAAAATTTTGCACGACTAGTTCATGATCAACTAACAAAACAAATCTAAAATTCACTTATGTGATGAATGTTTTATATACTTTGATTCAGAGGCAAAATTAGATAATCATAATTGTGCACGAATGCAAACAGTGCTCCCAGAAGAGAATAGCAAGCTGCGGTTTTCTAATGATGTAAGGACTCAAAGAATTCCTATTGTTATTTATGGAGACTTTGAAAGCTTACTTCGAGAATATTCAGATAAAAATAAAAGTCAGTATGTCGAAAATATTCAAATTCATGAAGCAACTTGTTTCGCGTATTACATATGCTGCGAGACTAATCCAGAACTTAATAATTTAGTATCTTATCGAGGTCCAAATTGTTCAAAAAAATTTGTAGAATCTATTGCTAAGGATTTAGAATGTTTATATGACATTTTATCTTTGCCTAGAGACATGTCCCCATTGAATGATGAAGAGCTTCGTTTATTTAAAACTGCTACAGTATGTCGTATTTGTAAAGAAAAATTTGCTAATAATGACCGCATCGTTTATGACCACGATTATTTCACAGGTAAATATCGCGGTCCAGCTCATAATTCATGCAACTTAAATAATAAGTCTGTAAAATGTATTCCCATAATATTTCATAATCTTTCGGGATACGACTGTCATTTATTTATAAAAGAACTTTCAAGTGTTTGCGGTCGAATCAATTTAATTCCAAGAACCAAGGAAAAATATATTTCTTTTACAAAAATTTTCCCATTTAATTCTCAGAAAGTAGCCCAATTAAAATTTATAGATTCTTTTAATTTCTTAAGTTCAAGTTTAGACAACTTAGTAAAGACACTGGACTCCAATGATTTAAAGCATTTACAATCATTTTTCACTGATGAAAATTTATTTCGACTATGCCTTAGGAAAGGTGTGTATTGTTATGATTATATAGACTCCTGGGAACGATATGCGGAAACTCAGTTACCAGATCGTTCAAATTTTTATAATAAACTCACATCCGATACAGCGTCTACTGACGATTACAATCACGCTTTAAATGTGTGGACTAAATTTGGTATTAAGAATTTAGGTGAATATACTGATTTATATTTGAAATGTGATGTCTTACTATTGTGTGACATATTTGAGAAATTCCGATCTATGAGTTTATTTCATTATGAGCTTGACCCTTGTCATTATATTTCATCACCGTCATTGAGCTGGGACGCTATGCTGTTGTTAACTAAAGTAGAATAATTAGATTTAATATCTGATATAGAAATATATCAAATGCTAGAAAAAGGTATCAGAGGAGGTCTTGCTCAATGCTCGATGCGATATGCAAAGGCTAATAATAAACATTTGTCAGACTACAACGAAAAAGAACTCAGCACATTTTTAGTTTACTTAGATTGTGTAAATTTATATGGTCATGCTATGACACAAAGACTTCCCACTGGAAATTTTAGATTTTTAACAAAACCTGAAATAGCTTTATTTGAAATCGCATCCGTTTCCATTGATAGTGACGAAGGGTACATACTGGAAGTTGATATTCATTATCCTCCTGATATACACGACGAACATTCTGATTTGCCATTTGCACCAGAAAAATTATCCGTTCCTATTCCATGTGATAGCAAAAACACAAAACTAATTGCTAATCTGTATGATAAATATAGATATGTCATCCACTATGTTCACTTACAATAATGTTTAAAGAATGGCCTTATATTATTGAATATCCACAAAATTCTAGTATTTACTCAAAAAAATATCTTAGAACCATACATAAACCTTAATACAGCACTCAGACAAAAAGCTACCTCAGATTTCGAAAGAGATTTTTTCAAAAAGCAAAATAATTCAATATTTGGTAAAACAATTGAAAACAAAAGGAAACAAGTGGATGTTAAATTAGTTAATGTGTGGAAAGATTGCTTTAATAAGACCAATAAAATAAAAGGGGCAGAAAAATATGTGAGTGCTCCTAATTTAAAAAATATGGCTATTATTTCAGAGAACCTTGTTGCTATTCAATTAGAGCCTGCTAAAGTTGTTTTAGATCGACCAATATACATTGGTTTTACAATACTTGAATTAGCAAAGTGTCATTTATATCAATTTCACTATTCTGTTATGAAGAAAATATATAAAGATGGCATAAACCTTTGTTATACTGACACTGATAGTCTCTTGTATTTAATACATACTGATGATTTTTATAAAGACATGAAACAAAATATAAAATATTTTGATACTAGCAACTTTGAAGAAAATAATATTTATGCTATTCCGAAAGCGAATAAACAAATACCTGGCTATTTTAAGGATGAGATGGGTGGAGATGTCATTACTGAGTTTATTGGTTTGAGGGCTAAATTATACTGTATCAATAGTTTAAACAATACAATTAAAAAAGCTAAAGGAGTTAAAAAATCTGTTTCTAATAAACTCACAATTGAAAAATATAAAAATACTTTGCATAATGGCATAAATGTCAGAGATACTATGTATGTCATTCGATCTAAAAACCATAAGTTGTACACACAGAAAATTAATAAATTAGTACTTAATGGAAATGATGACAAACGTCAAATAATAAAAAAAAAAAATTGTACTCTACCTTGGGGTCATCATCGTACTATGTTTTAAGCTATTATTTTGACTATGTACCCACCTAATTTTATTATTTAATATTTACTTTCTTTTATGTTTATAATGTTACAATAATATATTATTGCTTAAACAATAAAATTTCATGAGTTATAACATTTCTCGTTTTATTTTTCACTGTATGTCCCTGTGTAATAAATATAGGCACTCATTTGTCTAAAGAAGTACCTATAACCCGAGTCTGAGTTCAATTGTCAGCCCAATTAAATTTTATAACTGTTTCTCTGAAATCCTTAGTAAAATTATTATTTTATCAGCACCCTAATTGCGTAACACACTATTACTCTCAATTTGAATCATTTGAAGCATATTTCTAATCCTTGGCTCTATAGTCAATTTCGAAAATGTGTCTGCTCGACAACGCAAATAACACAATGACCATTGCATGATAGCGTACAATTAACCTGCAGAAGTAATGACAATAGGCCAATTATTATAATGTGATAATATTTTCAGCAATGATAATTATAATATCATTGGTTTTCAGAGAGTCGATAAACTAGTACAGTATTTTGATTAAGTGTTGTCTGTAGATGATTACAATGCATTAATTTAAGGTATATAAGCAAAAATCAATAATGTAAAATGTATTGAAATATTTTAATATAAGTAAAACAAATTATTTGTAATCAAATAAATGTGTTTAAATGATATTCTATGCCTACTTCCTATTTAAACTACATAGTAAAAAAAATTAAACTCCAGTATAGTTTATAGTCATAATATTTATTTAATTTTCACAGAAATGAAATCTTTTGTGATTGTTTTACATCGTAATTATTTATATAACATTTTTACAGTCGACTATACATGTATAAAATAATAAAATAAAATACTTAATCAAATCTTGAAACAGTAATAAAACAATATGCAACGAAATATAATAATTATTATTGACTTATTAACTCAAGTATACATTTTTGAAAGTAAAAACTACGACTATTTATTATTAACTAGGTATACAAAAATTACCTAAAACTGCTCCGGCTCACTCAACTTTTTCCCAATTTTTTTAATAAGGGTCTCTGCTGTTTCCATCACTTCGTCATAAGTTTCATGCACCACATATTGTACTCTCACACATGCATTGTCACTATCACTATAATCATTTTCATTCTTAGAGTCTTTAATTTTATGCACTTCTAATTTAATTAGATGACCTCCATTACTGCTTTCCCCTCGACGAGCAATGTATGATGTTGATGATCCTAATGTACATTTTCTCTTTTTTGAAGACTTTTTAGAGGTTTGAGCTTGATCGTTTCCGTTGAGCAGCTTTTCAATTTTAGCGCTCTCATTTAAACCTTCGATATATGGTTCATAGTTGCCCTGGGAGTAAAAAAATGAGCTCATTATAGGATTGCCATTGAGGACCTCGGAGCTCCACTGCAAAAATAATAAATAAATTAGCATGTAAAAAAAAAACGAAAATAACAACATGAGAAAAAAAAACTACCCCTATAAAATATAAAAACAAAGATTACCTCACGTAATCTGGATTGTTCCTGTTCTACAGAAATCACATTTTCATTGTCCAAAATGCTGGGGCTGTAGGATGGTGACGGAGCTCGAGACATGATTCTGAAAAAAAGTATTTACAAATAACACTAATAAGATGACCCACTGACCTAAATATTAAACAAATATTTAATTTATTATTTTTATTTGATTAGTTAATATTCATACACTTACCTTTAGACTGAAAATATTATTTAAATCGTGAACAACAGCGCAAGGTCCTACTCCTATCAGCTACTGCAATGAAGTGTAATGTTTAATTACTTTGACATACTCGTACTACAATATGCTCTCCTTTCAGTTATTAGTCACAAATACATTTATGCAGGTAAGACGAGAACATACTCTTAATAACGACAGGTCCAAACCTGTTGTTTGAATATGCGCTCGCATCGCAAATTCATATATAAAGGATAGTAAGTAATGAAAATAAATAATAGGCAAGATGAAGTTGATCAAACAACCCATATCCCTGAACGTGAATAATATCAATTTCAATGACTCTGTTCGGCAGATTAGACACAGTGCTTTATTGCCTAATATGATTCGTTGCATAATATGCGGACCCTCGAACTGTGGCAAAACAAACGTTATGATCAGTTTATTGTTGCATGAAAATGGTCTTAAATTTCAAAATCTTTATCTTTACTCGAAAACTACTTTCCAACCAAAATATCGTTTCTTAAGTGAAGTATTAAGAAGAGTGCCTCAGATTAACTTCAACGAGTTCAATGACGATAAAGAAGTCATATCTCCCAGTGAAGCTTTACCAAATTCTATATTTATATTTGATGATGTTGCATGTGAAAAGCAAATTAATATTCGTAATTATTTCTCTATGAGTAGACATAAACAAATTGATTGCTTTTACTTATCGCAAACCTACTCAAAAATACCAAAACAGTTGTTACGTGATAACGCCAATTTTCTTATAATATTTAAACAAGATGATGTAAACTTAAAGCATATCTATGGAGAACACGTCAACTCTGAGCTTTCATGGAATCAGTTCAAAGATATTTGTAAAACTGTTTGGAGTAATCCACACCAATTTCTTCTTATTAACAAAGAGTCAGCATTAAATAATGGCAGGTACAGACAGAATTTTGATATTTTTTTTAAATTTGATTAAAGGTATATACATATAAGTAAATGACACACAAAAACAAAATTAGTATTGTTTGTTCTTCAGCTGAATACAGTTGTTACAACATGAAGAAAAATGTTAAATTAGAATTAGTGAAGTCTGTAGACTCTTAAAGAATAAACTAAAACAAATGAAGAACCAGGAACACTCATTGAACTTGTCACTCGATAAAATGCTAAAACCTGTCACAGATCCACTTAAAACCCTAGTTGATTCGAATATATCTATGGAAAAAATTAAACATTTAGAAAATACAACGCTCACTAATTCTAAAGACATTGAATTAGATGACTTCAATACTAGCTCATCTACAAAGTTTGAAGACTGCTGCGATCCAAAACTAAATTCTACCCAATCACTTAAAAAATCTAATGAAACGGAATTACCTGATAATTTAGAAATTTCATTAGAGGGTTGTGATATCCATGATATTTATGATGGTGTAAATATACCGTTTGGAATAAGAAGTGTAAAAAAAACTTTATATTTGGGTAATTCAGTAGTATCATTTTCTAAAATTGATAGTTTAGATGGCGATAGTGACATTTTAATTAAAATCGATGACAAAACCTATCAATTAACGGCTGGTCTAAAAGAACTTTTACTCCGAAGAAAACCTGAATTAAAGTTAATATCGAGCGAAGATAAACTTGTCTATAAGGATATGTTGCATTATACAAATGCTCATAAGATAAATTTTGATCCTAATGGACAAATAAGAGGCGATAAAGGAATAAAATATCGTGAAATAATCAAACCATTGTTTTCCGAGTCGTCAAACGATGACAAACTTGCTCACACTAAACTTGGAGGAAACTTACCAACGCTAAAAAAATACAAAAACACCATCGACTTGGTTTATTGGGATGATCCTAACGAATTAGTCGAGAGATTGAAACTATTAGTAGCTTCAAGAGATGCTGGCAATACAAACCATGATAATTAAATTTTATCGATAATTGAAGAATTAAAAGAAGCTGCCATAATTAAAGAATAAATAGTCATAATAATATGCTTTACATTCAGTATTATACTAGGATTCAAGACAAATATACTGAATTCTGAATATGAGCAAAGCCGACGTGGTAAACGAAATTCATAAAAACGCGAGAGTGAACTTTCCGCGAAGACATGTTATTATGAAAGATATAGACGACCTGTGGCAAGCAGATTTAATTGATATGCAATCAATTTCAAAAGAAAATAAAAATTACAGATTTATTCTTGCTATCATTGATACATTTTCTAAATGTGCTTGGGCCTTTCCTCTGAAAAGTAAAACCAAAGATGATGTATGTAACTCTTTCAAAATTTTGTTGACTATAGGACGTGTTCCTAAAAATCTGCAAACGGATAATGGAGCAGAATTTTATAATAATAAATTCCAAAAGCTTATGAAATCTAATCAAATTAACCACTATTCAACCTTCTCAACAAAAAAGGCTTCGATAGTTGAACGATTTATCAGAACATTAAAATCTAAACTTTATAAGGAATTAAGTTTAAAAGGCAATTATAATTGGGTAGATAATACCCTTAATGACGTTATTTATAAATACAATCACAGTTACCATCGGACAATTGATGCCATCCCCGCTAACGTGGATAACATAAATAAAAAACGAATATTGGAAAGATACTTAAGATTGGTAAAAAATCATAGTATAAAAAGCAAGTTTAAAGTAGGTGATTATGTACGTATCAGTAAGTACAAAGGAACATTTGAAAAAGGATATACCCCCAACTGGTCATCGGAAATATTTAAAATTCGAAAAATACAATATACAACTCCTATCACCTACTTAATTGAAGATACATTCAGAGGTCAACCTATTTTAGGGGCATTTTATGTGCAAGAGCTTCAAAAGACAAAAAATCACAATATATATCTAGTTGAGAAAGTTCTTAGAAGAAAAGGAAACAGGGTTTTAGTAAAATGGTTAGGTTTGTCTTCTGCTGAAAACAGTTGGATTGATAAATCGAATATAGTATTTTAAAATAAAAATAAAATTAACTCAACAACAAAGTCATTGATGAAGCGTTTAAGTATTTATTATAGTGCTCGATTTAGATTCATTAGTCTTATAATGTGTATTGGAGAGAGTAGTCTTCTCAATTGGCTTATAAACAATTTACCATTTGAATTACACTTACCAGGATACAAGTATTGTGGTCCTGGTACAAAATTAATTAAAAGACTTACACATGGAGATAAAGGTATTAATAAATTAGACCGTTCAGGCTCAGAATGTCCCTTTCCCAAAATGTCCCTCGGTTTCAAAACGTCCCTTTCCCGAAATATCCCCTCCCCATAATGTCCATTTCCCAGAATGTCCCTTTCCTGAAACGTCCATTTCCCAAAATGCCCCCTTCCCGTAATGTCCCTTTCTCAAAATGTCCCTTTCCCGAAATGACCCTTTCTCAAAATGTCCCTTTCCTACGACAGCTACGCGTTTAAACTGGAAATATGAGTACTAAATATTAACAAAATCAGTTTTTTTTTATTGAAAATTATTTAAAATCCCATTATTTGCATAAAGTTTCAAAAAGCGACATCTATCCTAATTATATTAATTAACTACAAACAATATTACTATCTATCTCTATGGAAATTCTAATACAGGTTTGTTCTTTCTACGGTAGATGGTGCTTCCTTCCTTTGTATTTTTTTATTGCCTATTTATTTATTTATTAAAACTTTATGCACAAGTAAAAACTGTACAAAGGCGGACTTAATGCCTTGGGCATTTTCTACCAGTCTACCTTAGGGTGATGCAGAGACAATTCACAGCAGGTGCAATAACATTGGAAAAAAAAATTAGAAAATATTTATATATATATAGGTATATATAAAAAAAAAAAAAATATGAGACATAAACAAGAAACCCTACGACAACTCAATTCTGAGACGAATCTGCCAACTTCTTGTGTATGTGTTCTCGAGCTTTCACTTTAAATGTGAACCGATTGGTTACCGTCCTGATATTCTGAGGGAGCGCATTCCAAAGGAAAACCGCCTGGACAAAGAAAGAAGACTTTATAAAACCAGAGCGATGAGAAGGACAACGAAGCAGACGATTATTCTCGGACCGAAGATTTTTGCTGTGTGCAGAGCATAAATATTGACAAAGAGAAGTCAGATAAGAAGGAGAAGTGGGTTTGTGAAGAAGAGAAAACAGGGTTGTCAAAGCCCTCAACGCTCTGCGCTGCCGGATAGGTAACCACTTTAAAAGTGATCGATGTGCGGACACATGATCATACTTGCGAAGATTGAAAACGAATCGAATGCAGTTATTAAGAAGTCGGTCAAGTTTATTGAGGAGATCTGCATTCAGGTCATAGTAGCACACATCACCATAGTCAATTATGGGGAAGATAAGGGACTGTACAAGCAATGCCTTAATGTGTGATGGGAGAATATTTTTCAAGCGATAGAGCGACCGCAACGTTCCGGTGACCTTCTTGCTCACAATCGCGACCTACTTACGCCAGTCGAGGCAAGTGTCAACATGCAAACCCAGATCCTTGACGTCAGAGCTAAACGGAATCACTGTGCCATCAAAGATAACCGGTGGCACCGTTAAACCATTCAGCCTCCTCAAGCTATGGGGGCTCCCTACAATGATAGCCTGACACTTGGTTGGGTTAACCGCCACACCAAAGCGATCAGACCAATTTTTGACAGCTCGTAAATCCCGATTTAGCTCCTCGACCGCACCGGATAAGCTGTCAACACCTGCCTGACAGTAGAGCTGTAAGTCGTCAGCGTAAAGATGATACGCACACTGAAGCTCCGAAGTTATGAGATCTATAAAGATAGAGAACAAAAGTGGAGATAAAATGCCGCCTTGAGGGACGCCAGTTTCAAGATCACACCAGCTGGAGCTAGAGTCACCAGCGAGAACTGATTGCTGACGCCCCCGAAGATAGGAAGAAAACCATTCCAGAACCTCGTGAGAGACCATACGATAGGAGAGGATGGACAAAAGGACTTCGTGACTGACGGTATTGAAAGCATTCGAAAAATCGATCAACACCAGAACTGTAACTTTAGTGTCTTCCATTCCTCGCCTTATATCGTCAGTCACTTTAAGGAGAGCAGAAACAGTACTGTGCCCGGGCCTGAACCCGGATTGGAATGGACTGATGAGGGAGTTTTTGTGAATGAAGTTGGAGAATTGTTTATGTACACAGGCCTCGAGTACTTTGGATAAAAAGGGAAGGATGGAAATTGGACGAAAGTGACTGAGAAGAGTGGGATTAGGGATTTTAGGAAGTGGTCGAACATGAGCTTTCCGCCACAGGGAAGGGAAAACACCGGAGTAAAGGGAGAAGTTAACTATATGGGAAATTGCAGGAAGTAGCTGATCAACCGCTGTCACGATCATGTGTCGACTGACATTATCACAACCAACAGCTTTGGATTTGATGGACAGGATAATCGTTTTGATCTCTCCCGGGTCGACTGGGGTGAAGGCAAAGGGAGTAATATTGGGTCGCGTCAGACCAGCAAGGAAGTCAAGGGTTTGACATTTGGTTGGATTATCAAGGGTAGGAACAGTGGAGAAATGACGATTTAGATCGTCCAAGCCAAATGCTTTAGGAAGGTCTGAATGCCGCGATTTGCCGATACCTAGAGTTCCAAGGAATTTCCAGATATCAGCAGGAGAAGCAGAAGTATTGTTATCAAGAATGTGGCGACGTTTAGCATTGCGTATCATCTGATTACAACGATTGCGAGCAGTTTTGAAGAGGGTCCAATTATCATCCGACCGATCCCTTTTAAACTTCCGAAACGCGCGGTCCCTCCGTCGCATCGCCATCCGGACTCCCACATTCATCCATGGCGCAGGTGGGCGCTTTAGCTTGACTCGCCTGATAGGAGCGTGGGTGTCGTACAGCTTAACTACAACATTATTAAAAATCGTAACTTTATCGTCAACTGTAGTGGCTTCCTCCAGGGGTGCCCAGTCAATATTAGAAGCATCTTGTGCAAGTTTCTCACAATTCATCCGCGCAAAGGCACGCCTGTACTGGATCGTAGGTTTGGGTTTAGGAGATTTAAGGACATAAGACAGGAAAATAAGGTCGTGATGGGAAAAACCAGGAGCGTCAAGTTGACCATGTGAGGAGACTAGGGAAGGATTTGAGGTGAGGATCAAGTCGAGCCAAGTATCATCACCGGCAGTGTTATGATGAGTTGGTTGGAGAGGCAGCACATGCAGACTAGCTGACTCGACCAGATGCAGAAGTTTACGGGATCGATGGGAGTCGTGGGCAAGGAGGTTGGTGTTGAAATCCCCCAAGACTATGTGATGTGCATACTCCGAACCTAAAGATTCTAGGACCGATTCGAACTCGGTGAAGTAATCAAGTGCGGGGGGACAATACACAACACCAAGAACGGTTTTAGCTCCTTTGACACAGACCTCTAGAAAAAGAAACTCAGCCGAAGTATTACAGGAAGAAGTAGAGAGAACTTTGAAAGGGAGATCAGCACGAAGGTATATAGCTACACCACCCCCTCTCCTACCGACTCGGTCATTCCGCAAAAGAACGAATCCTGGGAGAGAGTAAGAGGTGGATAAAAGTTCAGGTTTTAGCCAAGTTTCAGAAATCAGGACGGCATGGACGTTGTTGTTCGAAAAAGTTTCATACAACTCATTGTAATGGCTTGGAATGCTTTGAGCATTTATATGACAGACGTTAAACAGCCGGCCAAGATTATGGCTGAAACTTAGACGTAAAAGTTCACCAAGGCTTTCCGTAACAGAACAAAAGCTATCATCACCAGAAGAGGCAGTGGATTCGTTAGCAGAGAAAAAAGATTCGCTATCAGATGTTGTCATGGATACAAATTTAAATAAATACAATAAAAACAAATATAGATACTAAATAAATATAAATATACGAATATACTAAAAATAAACCTACACGAAATACTGGTAGAACGTTTGCATCTCTGCACCACCCGCCAGCTAACATCATCATTACAGATAGTGAACACAATACGAAAAAAAACAAGAAAAGTTACATACATACAAATTACAAAGTAGTAGCGATAAAGGAATTCTTCAGCTAATTTTAATAATTCCGAACGCACCCATTAAGCATTCAAAAGACATTACATTTTCCGCGAACGTATCCAAACTTGTAAAAAATTTCACTTATGATTATGACGTTTTGATTGACAATGACAATAGTTGACAATGACATTAGAAACATGCAAACTTAAGATAAATGAAAACAAAAAGTGAAAAATAAATCCAGTTGAGGGTAAAAATCCGAAAGTATGCGTTACTAGTATAATTATTGTCAACTCAGAGACCTGCGAAGAGAAAGAGAACAGAGACAAATAATTTAGTACTATGCAAGAATACAAGGCAAAAGTAAAAAAATAACAAACAGTAGAAGATAGCAAACTATTAAGGTAAGGAAATCCTAAATACTTAATGGGTGTCAAATGCGTAAATATTAAAGTGAAATAATTGAAGATTGATACCATAACTAACGCGTCTTGTTTTTCAGGCTATCTCCAGACGTTTGAACCCGGGGATACTTCACCAGCAGCGGACTCAGTTCTTCAAATGATGTCACCTTATGTTTGCTGCCATCAGGGGCTTTAATAACGATGACACCGTCTTGAGTCCAACACGACCGCATAGAAAAGTGAAGCCGCGCCTTCCCAAAGATGGATTGTCGGGTCTTAGTCAAAAACTCCTTGACAGAGATAGATGACCCCTTCAGTCCTGTCTTCGCTCTCCATACCGCAGACCTGTCGTCATAGCTGGAGAACTTGACTAAGATAGGCCTATGGTGATCCTTTTTAGCTACGCCAAGTCTGTGGCAGACTTTTATGGAGGATGCAGTGATAGTTTTAAGGGACAGCTTCTCGCTTATCACCTCCTGGATCACTGCGCTGCTGACTTCCCCATCAACCTCTGCTATGCCCTGGAAAATGAGTGCCTTCCGCCGATGCCTGGTCTCCAACCCGTCAACCTGTCGAGCACACTCACTGATCTGCCTTCTCAGCAGACTCAGCATGCTGAAGATCAGCTCCCTGAAGGTGCGAAACTCTTCGGCTACCCTCGCTACGGTATCTTTGGCCGGTCCTGCACACTGTATTTGCGCTTCCAACTCACTCATCTTCCGGGTAAAGCTATCCTCTAGGGTCTTCTGTGCTGATATTATCTCATCAAATTGAGACATTGTAATAATAATTGTCCACTTGTGTTTGGTGAAGTGAATATAGTATTATGAAGTGATGAGCTGGCAGGTGGTGTAAAATGATTGCTTAAGTTACATAAACGTGCTGCAAACGTGAGTACCCGTTGTGTATAGGCTATAAAGCGATAATATATAAAAAACTTGTGAAAATACTGTTAATTACTATTTTAAATATAAAAACAATACTAGAGTACGTATGTCTTCTTTTTACACCTACCCGAAAGTATCCTATAAATCCCTATTAATTTACATAAAGGTAATTTTTGTTTATTAGATTACTTAAACTTATCCATTATTATTAATTTGTAGACTATATAATAATGTACAAGTAATTCTTTGCTAAAACTAAACGCATTACCAAAAACGGTTCGTTGGTCGCAAGTGTGGGTAGTTATGAAAAATTATGACATTCGTCTTTGTAGAACAACAAATACTAGAGTTGATAAATAAAGTTGCGTTTAAGAGGTTAATTTCTCTGGTGCCTGTGTGTTTTATATTGTAAAGATGACGTAAATATGAGCGAGAAACTTGAGTTTATACGTAATCAAAAAGGAAAGCTTGCATTAATTTATAAAGGTTTTCAATATAACAAAAATAGAACAAACAAAAACGTAAGTACATTATGGAGATGTTTTAATAGAACGATATGTACTGCGTTGGTTACATTGGACAAAACAAGGACAATTATTCTAAGAGAATCACCGCATTCCTGTCATGTAAATTCCGTACAGCTGAATGTTAAGACAGAAATACAAAAATTGAAGAGTGCGGTCTGTGAAAATTTAGGACCAATACAGGAAATTTGTGAATCTTCTTTACAAAACTTAAGAAACAAGCACCCTGATGATCA
Organism: Hydraecia micacea; assembly: GCA_914767645.1. NCBI lineage: Eukaryota > Metazoa > Arthropoda > Insecta > Lepidoptera > Noctuidae > Hydraecia > Hydraecia micacea. The sequence goes on from OU611775.1 coordinate 1,909,764, forward strand.
AGATTTAATACCCACATTTCGTTCCATTAAAAGTTCCTTATACAGAGCTCGGAAAAAGTTTTTAAATATAGATTTGCTAACACATAATGATACTGAATCAATTCAAATACCACAGGCATTAGCAAAAGATTTTCTAATTTGTAGTGAAGGGAGTACACAGAAGATAATTATTTTTGCAACGAATACAGCAAAGAATATTATAAAAACACCAGGTTCTTACTATGCTGACGGGACTTTTAAATCGGCACCAAAACCGTTTTATCACTTGTGTTGCACGCTCCGAGGCGTAAGTTCGATTCTCGCAGACTGTCATGTTTTTTTTTTGTTTTAAAATAAGTAAATAGTTCTTTTTCAGTAAATTTTTATATAATGTGAGTGTACGTAACCGTGGTGATAAAGGAACTGGTTTTTTTAGACAAAACAATAGACAAAATATTATTATACAAAAAATTAAAATCGGCATTAATTCCTCAGTGACTATAACATTGTGATAACTAACTGAATATTGAAGTGAATCATAACAGGACTAATAGTATTTAACAAAATAAAGTGAGATTTTTCTAAATAAATCCAACAAAATGTGTTAAAAAAAGGCATAAATATTGAATAAACATGGTTATAACTAAAAAACGCTACAAATAAAGCCGCTAAAACTCAGTATATAATTCAAGTGACGATAATTGTACTAAATCAGTGCCATAAAGGAGATATTAGGTTAAAAAAGTGACGATTTGCATAACAAAATAGAAAAAAGAGGGTGTTAAAAATTTATAGTGGTATGAATCATCTTTAACGGCCAGTCATTATTCAAAATATTAATTATCAAGAAAAGGACTCACATTTTCGCAAACTCGCTTAGCGTATGTTTAGCGTGGTTGGTTAACGGACGGAATACTCGAGCATCGGTATTGCGGTACGAGTTCGAATCCCACGAACAGGGATTCTTTTTGTAAGATTATAAAATTACAATATAAGTTTATAACGCAGACTTCAATTTAAAGAAACCACAATGTCACAAGAAAATAATGTTACATTACGGCGTAAACAGTTATATAAATCGAAATCTATCGAGTCTGTTAACTTTGACTCATCACTAAGTAACTCAGACCTTGACATAAATATACGAAGTTTCGAACTACCCAATGTAAATAGTAACTCAAAAAAGGATATATGGAAGAATGAAATCTCGCAATTACGAATGGAACTGGATAGCACGCGTAATGAGTTAGAGAATGTAATACTTGACAATAATGAATTAAGAGAAACTGTATCGCGACAGCAGAAACAAATAAATGCACTTAAAGAGATCTGTGGTAGTCCCTTGAAATCACACAGATTGCAATTACTCTCAGCTAGGAAACGGAGTAGACGCTCGGTCACAGATAGCTTGCGTATGTCACTAGATCAAATTGAATCTTGTGAACATGACAAAAACCTACAAAGCAGGGCAATTTCACCGCAAATTCACGAAATCGAAAAATTAGAAAATGAAGAAAGGGAAGTTTCGCCGCAAAGTAACGAAATACCGAACGACGATGAACATGTAGGTCAGCTGGAACAATTAACAGATTGCTTAGACAACAGGGAGCTGCAAGTAAGCGATGAGTCCAGCCCGATGAAGACAAATAGACTCATGATTTTTGCAGATCAAACTGGATGCGGTGTGCGACAAATTTTGCAAAATTACCTGGGGAATGATTTCTCTGTGACCTCTGTAATAAAACCCTACGCAGCCATGGATGAAGTACTGAAGTCTTGCGTGTCTATGTGTAGTGACTTTACTAAGTCAGATTTTGTGTTAATACTGGCGGGCTCTAACGATAAGAGTCCGATGGTGGTGCAATCGCATTTACATTATACGTTGTGTCAGTTGAGTAATACTAATGTTATGATAGGAAATATTTATTGCAATGATTTTATAAGCGTAAAAATGTTGAACAGCCTACTTAATTTTGTGTGTTGTAATTGTGATAACTCAACTTTTATTCAGCTCGATTCCAATTTCGGTAAATCAGTAATACGTATAAATAAATTACATGCATGCAGGCTAATTCTTAGACATGTCCTAAGGGTGAACTACATGAACAACTATCGAAATTATAAGGAATCACTAGCAAATTGCAAACAGACGAAGCCTGTACATATCAACAACGTTGGTACCCAAACTGATTTCTCGCTGGATGTGAGTTGCAAACAATTGCGTGTAGAGTGTGTGGACTCCATGATACAAACGGACAACCTTATACGGGAGTCAGACTTTTTTCGTGAATGATGTGTGTACTACCTTCAATTCTTGCTACAAACGTGATTCAAAATCTTCCTCAAGTAAAACAAATGTGTTCATATGTCATCAAAATGTATGTGGTATCAGTAACAAAAAAAGTGAACTAGAAGTTTACATTAATTCGCGAGATAAGAGAGTAGACTTTATATGTATAACTGAACATTTTTTAAATGATAAATCGATCCATGTTTTTAATCTTGAAAATTACAATTTAATCTCATACAATACTAGGAACAAAAAAATAAAAGGGGGGAGTCTAATCTTGGGGCACATAGACAGAAAGGTTGAAAATATAGTTTTTGTAAACAAATTGTATAAGATGGAAGTCTTTGAAGTATGTTGCATCAAGGATACTAGTACTGGTCTATACTTGTGTTGCTGTTACCGCACCCCTAATGATAAGAATTTCGAACATTTTATGATAAATATGGAGAAGTTGTTGGAATATTTGTTCAATAGGAAAAGCATTATTTGTGGTGATTTTAATGTGGCCTTAATGGTAGAGAGCAAAACCCGGACTGAATTCATGAGTTTACTGGCATGTTATAATTTCCGATTGCTTATTGATACACCTATGTTTATTCGCAACAATTGCGCATCTTGTATAGATAACGTTATAACTAATCTACCGGATGATTATGTGGAACAATGTGAAGTAGACCACAATGGCTTGGCAGATGGACACGGTGCGCTGCTGGGCGACTTTTTATTAGATAATATAATTGATAATTCAAATAAAAATAAATATATAGTTGTAAATAAAAGAGTCTTTAACACTAAGAACCGCCTAGCTTTTAGACAAAGAATTCTTGAAATTGATTGGAGTATTTTGGGAATGAACATGTTCTTGAAAACATTTGCTACAATTTTTAGAAATTGTTACAGAAAAAGAGAACATAAAATTAAACTCAAAAATGGTTTTAAATTAAGGTGGATTACGAAAGGCATTAAAACATCAAGCCAAATGAAACGGTTGCTGTGTGCTGGTAGTACTAATAAGCTGGAAGACAGTGTTCAGAATTACAAAAAAAAATATATAAGAATATACAGAAGGGTACTATCTAAGGCTAAAAAAATAACAATAACTGAAACTATTAACAATTCTTGTAATTTGAGTAAAGAGGTTTGGAAGGTTATAAATAAAAGCATAAATAAGATAAGAGCACCGAACACTGAAATTCTCTTGCTTAAATGTAACGGTAAAATTGTGGAAAATCCCTTAGATGTTGCAAACGTGTTGGTAAATCAATTTAACTACAAATGTGTTTTAAGTAGTATTAAGAATCTAAATCCCCATATATTTCTTGAACAAAGCACAAAAAGAGTTCAAAATGACATGGTCATTGCGCCTGTTACTCCAAATGAGATATTGAGAATAGTTAATGGTATGGAAAATAAGAAATCATGTGGCTATGACGACATTCCAATAGCAGTATTTAAAGAAAATTTAGATATTTTAGCTGAACCTTTGACTATTTTTTACAATAAATGCATTTCAGAAGGTATCTTTCCGGAACAGTTAAAAATAGCAAAAATTGTCCCACTTCACAAAAAGGGCTCTAAAACAGATCCAAAAAACTATAGACCCATCTCCTTGCTCCCCATTATGTCCAAAATTTTTGAAAAAATTATTAAGAATAGACTTGTAGTTCATCTAAATTTAAACAAGGTTTTGCACATGAGACAATTTGGATACCAAAAAAACGTTGGAACCGGGGACGCTATATATACATTAGTGGGAGATATTATTAGTAAATTGAATAGGAAAAAGAGGGTAGCTGGGATTTTCCTTGATTTGAGCTCTGCCTTTGATACAATTGACCACAAATTACTCATTGCAAAATTGGAGCATTATGGTGTAAGAGGCAAAACTTTACAACTTTTCTCTTCGTATTTGAGAAACAGGAAAATTTATGTTGAGATTAGTAATAGTAATGGCAATTGTAATAAATCTTCTATGCAAGACATAGTGGCTGGTGTACCCCAAGGTTCGATTTTGGGGCCTATTTTGTTTATATTATTTACAAATGATTTAATTAATTACATTAATACAATATTTCCCGATATACAACTGACAGTTTTTGCAGATGACACCAACGCAATAGTTGAAGCTAACGACATACAGGAGCTTTCCGCAAAGATTAATGCAGTGCTAACAGTTTTTGGTTCTTGGTTTAAAAGTAACAAGCTCATAATTAACACTGAAAAAACTAAAGTAATGTTATTTAGTACTACAGCTCGTAATAAAGACAGCATGACGGTTGCACTTAATGAAGTTAAAATTGACATAGTTAATGAGGTTAAGTTTCTAGGGGTATACATTGACAAATATTTAAATTGGAAAAGGGAATTGCAAGCCATTGATTCGTATATTTCCTCAGCGTGTTATGCCTTACGTAGTCTTAGGGATGAAATAGACATAAAACACCTTAAAATGGTATACTATGCTCTAATAGAATCAAGGTTGAGATATAGTGTTCAGTTTTGGGGGAATAGTTATAAATATAACTGCCAGAGAGCCTTTATACTCCAAAAGAGAGCCATACGAACCATGGTCCGGATACCACAGATAGAGAGCTGTCGGCCACACTTTGTAAATTTAAAAATTCTTACTGTGCCCAGCCTCTATGTTTTAGTATTGTTAGTGAATTTTAAAAAATACCTGCATGACTATGAAACAGATGAGGAGAGACAATTGAGGGAAAGTACGCGCAGGAAAGATTTTAAAAACATTATAAGACCCCAGCTTAATATTGTTCAACATAGTCCTCAATATCGAGCAGTGCGGATTTTTAACAGGTTGCCATTGGACATAAAATCTATAATTTATAAGAGCTCATTTAAGTCAAAACTGAAAGCGTTCCTATTGGAGAAATGTATGTATTCGATAGATGATGACATATCCAGGTTTTAAAATTTTATATTATTAAATGAGTGACTGTGTAATATTAAATTGTATTATTTTTGTTGTTTTGTTTTGATTAATTTATAATGAATGTGTTAGTTTTGTAATTTTAAGGATTTCAAACACAATGTTAATTGTTCTTGAATTAAATGAATTGAATTGAATATCAAATGTTTGTTTTGCATTTGGATTTGGAATCCGATAAAAATGTAACTAATATAGTACCAGTCATCTACGCCCTCTTACCAAATAAGACAGAAGAAACATATGTTCGCCTATTTACACTCGTTAAGGAAACATTAAAAATCCAAATAAAAAAATTCAAATGTGATTATGAGATTGCAATTATGAATGCCGTGTCATTGATTTTTCCGCAAGCTGAAGTAACTGGTTGCTACCATCATTTTAATGATGCGATTTGGAGATATTCTAAAAAAATCAAGTTGAATGCAACCAGCGAAGGCCGCAATGTAACAAGAATGAGCGCGATTATTCCTCTAGTGCCAGCAAATGCTATCCCAGAGGCATGGCATTATATTTTAGAAAAGGCCAACAACTCACCGGAAATGAGGCGTTTTCGTAAATATTTCGAATCTACCTGGTATCCGAAAAAATCTCCAGTGTTGTTGAGCTGCGCAGGTCAGCGCCATCGCACCACAAATGCCTTGGAAGGGTGGCATCGACGTGTGAATGCCCGTATACCCAAGAACCCCAATTTATATTATTTTATTTACAAATTAAAAAAGGAAACTAAATATTGGGATAATCGTATTAGCAATTCTTTATTTAAAAATATGGCAAATCGAAGAAGGCCGAGAGACATCGAGTTCGACAAAAAATATAACAAATACTTACGAAAACTACAAACAAAACATATCACAGTGGCACAGTTTTTAACTAAAATAATATTTTTGAGATTGTGCTTATTTCATTAAAATACAGTATATCATTTAAAATCATTACTAAGACTTTCTTGATTTCTATAATGTTATTTTAAATTATACATAATCAGCCTATAATGTTCCCACTGCTGGGACACAGGCCTCCTCTCAGTGAGAGGGAGTGGGCCGTAATCCACCACGCGGGCCCAGTGCGGGTTGGCAGATGTCACATGTCTTCGAATTTTTTGGTTCTAGGACATGCCGGTTTCCTCACGATGTTTTCCTTCACCGTTTTGAAAGCAGTGGTGATGAAATAATTTACACAAAGTAAAGCGCCTGTCTGGATTCGAACCTACGACCTACAACTCGTAAGTCGCGGCCATTACCACTTAGCCACCACTGCTTCAAACACTGCACTGCTTTTAAATTATATATTATAATTATGTTAACAGTTAGGTATCACGTGGATAATTATTGGCTTTTGACGTTTTTATATTTTAATTATGTGATTAAAAGTTGATTGACTACTTGGCTTATGTTATTTAAATATTCCTAGTTTAAACGCGTAGCTGTCGTAAGAAAGGGACATTTTGAGAAAGGGTCATTTCGGGAAAGGGACATTTTGAGAAAGGGACATTACGGGAAGGGGGCATTTTGGGAAATGGACGTTTCGGGAAAGGGACATTCTGGGAAATGGACATTATGGGGAGGGGACATTTCGGGAAAGGGACGTTTTGAAACCGAGGGACATTTTGGGAAAGGGACATTCTGAGCCTGAACGAATTAGACGAATATTGCAAAGAACACGATATTGCCTATCATAAATCATCAAACTTAAAGGATCGATACAAAGCTGATTTAATTTTGTTAAAAATGGCAAAAGAGCGAGCAGTTGCCTCGGACGCGAGTGTATGTGAAAAAATCACCGCACAATTAGTAAGCAAGGCAAAAAAACACAACAACACACAAATATACACTACAAAAATTAACTCTGGCTCTGGCCTAAAAAAAACAACAAAGAGCATTCTCGAAAAGTTACACCGGGAAAAGGGTTAAAAAATAAATTTAAAAATGTTATTAGTAAAACAAAAAGACACATGAAAAAATTAAAACCAAAATGCAAAAAAGTATCAATAGAATTAGCTATGGCTGCAGCCAAAGAAATAGCTGATTATTCATCCATTCAACTTCCTCGGGTTATTCCTATACCAAAAACTGGTGGTGTATTACCTTTGATTCCTATTTTTGCTGGATTATCAGCGGCGGGAGCGTTAGCAGGCGGTGCAGCTGGTATTGCCAAGACCATCAATGAATTCAAGATAGCTAAAAAGCTGTTGGCTGAATCGAAGAGACATAATGAAAAAATGGAAGCTCTTTGCATTGGAAAAGGCTTACACCTTAAACCGCATAAAGATGGGCTTGGAATTTTTGTATCGAATAAAAAAAACTAAGATATCGGCTACCCAAACGAGCCTTAACTAACTTCGACATTTTGAAGTATGGAAATAATATTCCTTATTTTCGAGGTGTATTTATGAGAGATGAGCTCCCTAAACAACCTTTTAAAAAAGAGTGCGGAGTTATTAATTTAGATTGTTCTAAAAATCCAGGTTCTCATTGGGTAGCCTATACAAAATACAATGATTATATTGAATATTTTGATAGTTATGGAAATCTTAAACAACCAAAGGAATTTATAAAATACTTAGGCGCTAAAGTACACTATAATTATGATAATATACAACACGATCACCCTTACAATTGTGGACACCTATGTTAAAATTTCTTAAAGAATTTTTGGTATCGCCAAGGAATAAAATAAGCAGGATCTTCCAGGAACGTTCAGTATACAAGTATGTCTATTACGGTCACCATCTCTGGAAATAAATCAGAATTGGTGTCATACTTTCAACCACCTCTGCATTTATCCGATCAATATGAGTGTGGTTTGTTATACTTTTCAGTATTAAATTCTATACCAAATCTGTGCGTTAACGATAGTGTCCCGCCTGTGATCAGAATCGAATGTGATCTAGTGCACGGTTCATATTCCAACGGATTACCAACTCATATTATTCATGAATTTGTGTCAAATACTGATACAGGCCATCGGTACACAGAAACACCACAAAACATTATATACTTTCCAGTGAACAAAAATATAATTTCATCAATATTTGTTAAGATTGTTGATCAATTTGGTTACTGTATTAACTTTGGAGAAGAACATATTCAACTACGACTTCATTTAAGAAAAACACAATGATTTTGTTTTATAAAAACCCTACCGTCAAAATAAAGCGTCCTATTTCTTATACAACCACCAAGGTGCAAAGACGTAAGAATAAGCTTAAGAAATTGACCAAAATGAATAAAGATTTTCTTAAAGCTCTTGGTTTTAAACTATGAATATGCTACAAATTACCGAATCACCACACTTCGATACTTCGATTGAAAGCTATGAAGTCCATTCTTACAATCCCTACAATAACAGCTTTAGAGAAAACGATGAAATCAGAATTCCCATACACCAGCAAGATATATACGTGTTACCGTCAGGCAGTTCAATTTATGTCGAAGGCCAAGCAAAGTTCTTCGACAAAGATGGAAAGGCAATTAAGAAAACTGTTACGTTCAGTAACAACCCTATTATGTTTTTGTTTCAAGATATCAGATACGAAATGAATGGTATTGAAATAGATCGTATTAAAAATTCTGGAATAACATCAACAATAAAGTCATACGTTTCAATGAATGATGGAGAAAATAAGGTTGCTGCTTTGTGGGGTTGGAATGTAGGTGGATTTAAAAACGATGGATATTTTAGTGCTATTGTCCTCTTAATAAGATTTTAGGATTTGCTGAGGATTACAGCAAAATTGTGATAAATTGTAAACATGAACTTATACTGAATAGGAGTAACTCTAACTTAAACAGTATCTTAGTAACTGATGACGTTACACATTTTCAAATAGATATACAAAAAGTACAATGGCATGTACCGCATATAAAAGTATCAGATCGCGAACGGTTGACTCTCCTTAAACATTTAGAAAGAGATAAACCTATTCAAATGGCGTTTAGAAATTGGGATTTATATGAGTATCCTTTACTCCCCATAACCACAAAACATTCTTGGTCAGTTAAAACTGCATCACAATTAGAGAAACCTCGATATGTAATATTTTGTTTACAAACTAATAGAAAAAATAATAAAAATAAAGATAGTTCACTGTTCGATCACTGTGGAGTTACAAACATAACATTATTTTTGAATTCACAGTATTATCCGTATGAACCTCTTTGCTTAAATTTTGCTGAGAACAAATACAATATATTATACGAAATGTATGTGAAATTTCGTCAGTCGTATTACAATTGTCCTGCAGACCCCTTGCTTGATTTAGCTGATTTCAAGGCGAAGGCACCTCTCTTTATTATAGACTGTTCAAGACAAAATGACAGTTTAAAGACAGGTCCCGTAGATGTGCGTCTTGAGATTGAATGCTTAGAACCAATACCAGATAACACAACTGGATATTGCTTAATTATTAACGATAGATTTGTGGAATATAAACCTTTGAGCAACATAGTGCGCAGGTTATCATGACTGCCATTGTAGATGTTCAGGGTTTTAAAACAGAAGCAAATGAATTTATCTTAAAAGAAATTGCTGTATTATACAATAAAAAAATTCAAGTGTTTTTAATTAGACCACCATATCCATTTTACAATTTGACAAGACCAGAAAGACGGCAAGTTAGTTGGATTGAGCGTAATAGAAAGATATACTGGTGTGAAGGAGTGGTGCCTTATTCAAATTATCGGAATTTGATTGTAGATATTTTAAGAGATAAATATGTTTACACTAAAGGTATTGAAAAAGTGTTATGGTTAAAAGAGATTCTAAATAATGATAATGTAAATAATTTAGAAGATAAAGGTTGTCCTACTTTATTAAGTTTACGCAAAAAATATGAACATTCTAATGAACTGTATAATAGTTGTATTTATCATGACTCAATATGTGCTTTAAAAAATGTTTTATGTTTAAACAAATGGTGCTTTGATAATAAATTTTTGGGTTAAATATTTTACTATTTTATTTATTTTTAGCGTCCCATCCCCAGCCATCCCACCAACTCATTCACGTTTACATGTTTATAAGTTGCTAGCAACGCCTATGTGACTTCATTATACTTTCATAAACATCAGAAGGCCAATTCTGCTAACTAAAAACCGTTCACATTCAAGTCGCAGTGCCTCAAAAGTTCCAAAATGTCACAAAAGGTATTCTACTGAACCAACAAAGTAAGTCAAACGTGACGTTTACTGCAATGAGATTGCGACTAGACCGAAAACAAAAAATGTACCAAATCGGTATTCTGCTAAACTTTAGCCATGACATCAAAAAAAAATTTGGTATTCCACTAAAAATAAAAACGTCAAAACTGACGCCAGCATGAGATTATTTGTAGACCGGACTGTGACAAATAATTTTAGCTTCTGTATAGTTTTATGCGTATAAAATTTTTATTTCCCGCCTTTGGTGGGCCGGAATATTTTGACATTCGCACACGAACATATGGCGAGGCGAATCATGTACTCTGAGGCGAATAAACACGCATATCGTATGACGTATCCACGCGCCCGCTTCCCGCGCCCTTCGCAGATTGCTCCGTCGCGTCGCCCGCACCCCTCTCCGCGCCCGTCAGTCCGGCTGAAATCACGATCGCAAACGGCACGAGTTTTGCACTGTCTCAGTGTTCCACTCGAATTTTCTGTGTTTTGTATTGTGTGAACGATTATAAGTACTTACCGTGTATTAATATGCCGCAAAACTTTATTTCATGTGACCATACAAAGTACAAACTGGCGCTTCAACGCGACCGATACGACGCGAACTCAAAGTACCTATTTACAAAGTAACGGTTTTCTTCGTTACGAGAACTTTCGTGCACATCGTAACGTAAATAAATAGTGTTTCCTAGTGTTTAGTTGACTATTGTGTAGCTAACAATATTGCCTCGACCGTAAAAGTAGAGGCAACGATGACAACACCATGAGAGGCGCGCCGGCGCGGCGTCCCCGACGTCCGCGCCGTTATCGGAAGGGACGCTACGTCGTTTCTGGAGGCGGTCGCCAAGGTTCAAGTGGAATCGAACCGTCAATTGGTTCAGAGCCTGTTTTACTACGTCGGCCAACAACGTCGACGTCTCATCGACGCATAGGAAACGTTAACCCATGAGTCCGTTTACAACATAGATCTATGTTCGTTGAGAAGGCGCTAAACATAAAGGAAAGGACTGTCCGAAGTATAGAAAGACGCGCGCGGCCGCTAGCGCTGCCCCGGCCTGCGTCGCCTGCGCCGCCCGCGCGCGCTTTCGCATCTCGGCCTCCGCGAGACCGCGACGAGTGCGCCGGCAGACATACCTACTGCGTCGACGAGCGCTATGCGTAGTGCTTAGCCCGTAGCCCCTGCCGACCGTGGTAAACAATAGCAAAAACTCGTCTGGAGAATGGAAATGGTTATTTTGTGTTTATTGCCGTGAAGTCGGACATACTCGCAACTCTTGCAAAAATATTAAAGATATAACCGATAAAAGTTCAGTGAAGTGTTGTGGTTGTGGAGCTAACGGTGTCATACAATCTAATTGCCCTAAATATCCGTATATAGTGTAAATAGTACTAAGGAATCATTTTCTGTTCTCGATATTAACATGTTAGACCACAATAAGATTTTTGATAACACTGATAGTCGTAATGTTGTTTTACACAATTATTGTTTGAAGTGTAACTATGTCAGTAGGTAGGACCGACTTATGCAAACAGCAACCAATCTACACACATGCCAAAATCAAGATGAGATATATGTCGAAAGCTTTAAAAAATGCAACTTCTATTGACCCTGCACAGTGTTGTAAGATCCCGATTTTTGTGTCATCGTGTTTTTATTGAATTAATCGATAGAGTCTACAATTTTGAGGATTAGAGTAAAACTCCGGGTTCGCTAAGACTTGTACTTTTTTTAAAAAAAAATGACAAAGTTTCGGAATATCCGACTATAGAAAAACGAAAAAAAAATCATTATAATTTAACGGAAGTACTTATTAAAGAATTAATTTATTCTATCGAAAAAAGGTATAATAGCCGATCCTTCCACCAATTTCTGTTGCTTTAGTATGAATGGGTCGAGAGATATGATTTTTTTTCTCATTTTTCGTTTTCATTTTTTTATTCATCTAAACCGCCGTAGTAGGGGGTCATTCCTACATTGAAAAATTGCTGATACTTTCTATTATGTGTAGTATTTTTTCCAAAACCTAACTCATTGGTTTCCAGGAGTTATTGGAAATTTTAGTAATATCCGAAATATCCGCACTTAGGGCTGCCACTTCAACCAAAACATAATTTGTTTATTTTTATTAAGTTTTAGCTTTCTTATCGCGACCATAAAAAGATATCATTGTTTTGTGGCTTAAAGTGGCACACATTGAGTGATTTTATAAAGGATATTAAAAAACAAATGGAGAAATTGGTATCATGTTGATTGATACACCTTTTTTGGAAACCGTCTATAAATTCAAATCCAAAAGACTCAACTAATAGTTGGCTTTAGTCTCATCGGATCCAATTATCTCTGATTACAACCTCTTAGAGAGAAAAAAAAGGCTAAAAAAATCCCACTGCCACCAGCCGCATTGTCTTTGTTGAGACCTGTTAATGAAGAAAATCTAGCCATCGATGATTATTCGCATGTTGAATTAATTGTAACTAACAATGGTGCCGATTCTCTTGTACACCGAACTAAACTAACTAAACTATCACTAAAATTCCTTACTTTTTGCTATGAGAATCTTACAGCTATTCTGCATGAAAAATTTTCTAAATTTAAAAATAATTTTGACACAACTAAAATCGAATTTGACAATTGCGACTCGTCGACACGTGGTACTTGTTTGCCCTACCCGTGATTTTTTTTAGAGCTGCAGGCGAGTAGGGGCCGGCCTTGGCGTGTTTTTTAAGGAATTTTTCACTTTTTGTATGGAAAATATGAAAAATGATTACCTACATGTTGGGTTTTAGGGGGGTTTATGGGTATTATAAAGGGGGTCGAAATTTGCATTATTTTTGCGATAGGACACACCATTTTCGAGATATAAGCAAAAGAAAAAAAATAATGTACTGTTTTTGCATCTGAAGTCGAGGTGTTGGTGTCTTTCTATTCATTTTTTTCTTCAACGACAACTAATTTTATTCCACACCTTTTTAATCGCGATTAAAAATAGTCAGATTTAGTTAAACAATCTAAATTTTAGGTGAAAAACGTGTAATTCAGAATAGCGAAATTGCCATGTTCAATAGATTAAATAACTCAGTGCAATCTTAGTGCTGTCAAACTAAAATATAGTTAAGTTGTGTCACTTTAGTCAATTTCAGAATAGGAAATCGTCATTTGACAGGAATAAACTAAATTTTAGTGATTTTTAGTCTAGTTTAGAGGCAATTGTGACAAGAGAATCGGCACCAATGAAGATGATTTTTAGTTCGGTTAGCCCACATAATATAAATTTACATACATTTTCCTTTCGAATAGCCAACTGCATATTAGTTATTAGAAAGTATTTAAAACACATTCCTTTTTTTTCAAATAAAATATACTCTTGTTGCTTTTTTTCGGATACTTGAAAGTGACAACCCTAAGGAAAATTTTGAATTTTCAATAACTCCTGGAAACCAATGAGTTAGGTTTTGGAAAAAATACTACACATAATAGAAAATATCAGCAATTTTTCAATGTAGGAATGACCACCTACTACGGCGGTTTAGATGAATAAAAAAATGAAAACGAAAAATGAGAAAAAAAATCATATCTCTCGACCCATTCATACTAAAGCAACAGAAATTGGTGGAAGGATCGGGTATTATACCTTTTTTCGATAGAATAAATTAATTCTTTAATAAGTACTTCCGTTAAATTATAATGATTTTTTTTTCGTTTTTCTATAGTCGGATATTCCGAAACTTTGTCATTTTTTTTTAAAAAAAGTACAAGTCTTAGCGAATCCGGAGTTTTACTCTAATCCTCAGAATTGTAGACTCTATCGATTAATTCAATAAAAACACGATGACACAAAAATCGGGATCTTACAACACTGTGCCCTGTAAAGATCAAAATGATATGACAATTTTAACAGGACAAAACATTTCTATGACAAGGATATCAACCCATGTAACATTGTTGTTCATTAAACTAACAAGATCCACGTCCCATGGTAACCCGACAATCTAAAAAATCGTTGAAAGGTTTATTTTTCATACCACATGTTTCCTTTTAAAATATTTTTTAATCAATTATGTAGAACCAGGTGGGTTGGTTCTTGTTTGCATAATATTAAAAATGGCATAATCCTATATTTAAAAAAATACTTGAATTACATGGCTCCGTGTTGATATAACTCTATTTTCAACATCTAAGAAGTCTTTGATTCTGTGTTGTTTAATAAACTACTTAATAAAAGTATTTAGACCTATTGGAAGAAACCCACACAATGACAGTTTTGAAAAAAAGCAGTTTTTGTCAAAATTTTGTGTAGGCACAATAATAGTTGAATTGTATTGTAATATTGTATTCACAGTATAATTTGTTCTATGTATACAAGTATAATATTGAAGAACATCATTAACATTTAAATAGTAATAAAAAAAGAACTCTTTAAAAAATAAATACATGAAACTTTCTCTCCGTCTATTGTTTTCTTTCTATTAATTATAAATTCTTTTCTAAGTTCAATGATGACAAGATATCTTAATTTTTCATCTTGTGTACATGTATTAGTTTCATTTATTACAAGTTTTCATAACAAGGATAAATAAGAATTTAAGATTTACTTATTTTTATTTTTCAGTAAAATGTTTAAAAGAAATATGAGATTTTTTATTGTGACATGGTAATAAATTAACAAGGAATAATTTATGGTATTTTATGTCCCTTCATCCCCTTTTAAGCAATCTACTGATGGTCGTGGTTTTACTTTATGATCTTATTTTATTTTTTAATCTTTTTAAAAACTGTCTTTACTGTTAAAGTTTTTGCAGTAAGTAATTAATTTAGGGCACCCCGACCAAATGGGTTAGGTAAGAATGGTGACAAACCACTACATCCAAGTTGGCTTATAAGATAGGGTACATCATCTGAAAAAGATGATCAGTGAGCATATTGACTTATCGATTAGTATTTTTAACCAACTTCAAAAAAGGAGGTTCTGTATTCGACCCATATGTATGTTTGTATGTTCGCGATTTTCTCTAAAACTAATGAACCAATTTTGATAATTCTTTCACTAATGTGATCTACATACTTTCAGGAAGGTTTTAGTATATACTACATTATTTAATTATTCTTATGTACGATGTTGTTTGCATAAATGTACTGCATCTCCAGCATTTCTATGCGAATTTTGATGATTCTTCAAGTCGGTGTCTTCAATTCTTCAATGCACTAGTGTTATTTGAATTTGTGTGGAGTAGGTACAGACGCCAGCACATCAAGCTACTACAATCTGTCAAATTTCTTTAATAGATTTTCAACTTTATCGCAAAAGCATAAGGTTCAAAGTTGATTGGTAAAATTTGACAGTTTCGGGTAGCTTGATGTGCTGGCGTCTGTACAACTAAAAAGTGAAAAATAAAAACTTTTTAACAAAAAAAACAACCGACTAAAAAAAAACTACAAAGTGATAAATGTTGTTTTTTGTAAAAAAGTTTTTTTTAGGAAATCAAAATGAGAGAATTATTTGTGGATGGATGAAATACATGCCATAAATATTCTACCAGCCAGTGCGCGTGTATGACTGTATGAACGTGGCCTAAGCAAATGTGTGTGCAAGGATCGTAGCAGGTGACTGTCTTTAGTTTCTGCTTACCCCATGGGAAAACGGCGTGAGTTTGGGTATGTTTTCTTTGGTTACCAACTATGTTGAGATCGGCGTCCGGTTGGTTTTAGCTAAGTACCATTTTTAGATGATAGGTACCTATCCACGGACCGATTGCGCGTGACATGCGTAATGCGTAGCTTAACTTTGATCGATGGACCCGTGCGTGTGTCTGTTACTTACCCTCGAGCGCCTTATAGGTATTGTTTAATAAATAAGATTGAGTATAATTAATAGTATTTATTAAGTACTTAATTAACTTAAAAAGGTAATAAAAACAAATAAAAAAAATGGCCCGTCGCGCGTCGCTTGCGTGGAGCACGGCGCGGCAGCGTCAACAAAGCCCTGAAAGAAAACACAATTTAGTTTTTCATATTGTACATATTATTATTAAATAAGATTTTGTTTTATTTTTAACTCAGCGTTTTATTTACAAAACAACAAATGGCAGGGGAAGCCCAGAGGATTTTTCATCAGAGCATATTCAGAACAAATACCTATGCTTGCTGAAAAATCCTAACAAATGTCTAATTCTAATACCTACCTAATTAGTAATACGTTCATAAATTACATTTACATACCTTGGCCATTAATCGATAGGTACTGCCTACTCGGCAATTCGGATGCTGCTGATGCTTGAATACTAAAACAAGCAATTTTTTTTACAAAAAATCCTGTTGCGACATGATTTTCTGATTAATTATTATTCGCTTATATACTTACACTTGCGGTACGTCGTCGCAGCCGAAGAGTCTCATCATAGAGGCTGACAAAACGGTTTGTAGCCCATCCTATTTCCTCCATAGCAGAGGCTTGTCTGTTCATGGCTCGTGCCAACTCTCTGTCGACCGCTATTCAAGACTGCTCTATTTTTATTAGATGCTGGGCCCCTTCAAATTCTTTGTCATCTAAAACCAGTAATTAACAGTTGCATTATTATCAATAGTCAACCAATCAACAATAATGCAATATACATTAAGTATTTAAAAGAAGTAGTGCTTGGGGGAGGCCTGTGTCCAGCAGTTGACGTCTTTCGGTTGAAATGATGATTATATAATTTAAAAGAAGCAAGTTAATAATATTAGGTAAGTATAAAGCTTGTAATAAAAAGGTATTTCTTATCCTTTGCGGGGAGACGAGCGACGAGGACGACGGCGACGCTTCGGAGGGTGTCGGTCCCTAAAAATGTGTACCTATTATACCTATATTATTATTTTTATTTTGAAATGATTTTGAATAATTTGTGTACCTAAGGCTTAAATAAAAACTGTTCACCTTACTGAATTATAGTTTGATATTAGTAAAAATATATCTTAATGACGTCTCTTTTTGACATCTTTAATCATTCGCGTCCGTCGCGCATGCGCGTAGCGTTTACGAATACGTTCCATGTTAGCTTTCTAGCCGATTATTTATTTTAATGATTTTATATTTTCAAAGATATATAATAACAAATGAGAAATGAAAATACTATGAGTATGCACTTAATCAAGCAAACTAATTAATAAATTTAAAAAATCAGAAAATAAGGCTGCTAAAAATTAAAGTATCACTAAGTATCACAATATCGTCTACGTACATTGAACCAACATGAAAATATGTTTAATTTCGTAAACGAGAACAAAGTTGACCGCTATGAGACTATACTGCAATGATACTGCGACCGGAATGTGAACAAACCGAACTTTAAGATTAGCAGAATACCATTTTTTGGTCTATTCACAATGTCATCGCAATCTAGTCTCGTGTTTTTCACATTGCACGTTAATTAGTAGAATTGACCTTCAGTATCAAGAACTCGAGCGTACAAAATATGTCTCAAAATAAATACAATCCTCGTTATGACACATATCATAGATATAAAGTGCGCTTATTTTCATTCAACCATTATTGGGCGACGGCTGATTCAAAAAAGCTGTGGTAACGGAAATGGCTGATGCTGGATTCTTTTATTGTGGAAATAGTATAAATGATAAGGCAGCATGTTTTTCATGTGGAGGTGTTATCGAAGATTGGGAAACTTACGATGATCCTTGGATGCAACATGCAATATATTTTCCTCGATGTTTTTATTTGAATGCTGTGAGAGGGAGAGATTATATTAATAAGTGTCTGAAACAGTATACAGATTTTTATTAGTTAGAAACTGATCAATTGTTAAACTCGCCATAAGCGATATTGTACTACTGTATCAGTTCGACGTCGTAGAATAAAATACAATATCCAATCTACAACTATATTGTAGAGTGTAGAGTGATCCAGAACCGATTCGTGTATGTGTAGAAAATTGGGGGTCCTGGATCATATTTTGTATGTGTGGAGAATTGGGGGTTCTGGATCATATTCTGTATGTGTGGAGAATTGGGGGTTCTGGATCACATTCCGAGCGGAGCGAGGAACAAGTGATCCAGAACCCCCAATTCTACCCTACTCCGGTTTTCAGGATTCTATCTCTAATACTAGTACCCATTCATTTTCAAACAGCGAACTAATTGGGATTGTTATAGGAACTCATAAGTAGTTATTTTATTATAAGTAGGCCAGTATTCGTAAGTAGATAGATATAATAATGAAAACACTAATGTATGTGTTACTGTAAAAGCCCGAACTGCGGTAAATCTTAGGATTTACCGGTAAATCCTAAGATTTACCGCATTTCGGGCTTTCACAGTAAAATATGCACCTAATTACAATTGTAACACATCTGTTTACTATAAACATCGTTATTAATGTTCAATGTATTTTACCACTAGCGCCACCTACGTATAAAGCTGTGAACTGTCTTAATTTACGATTCCTTAATGGGAAACGTAAGTAACAAGTAAGCGTAGCAATCTCACTTTGTCACTTTCATTGATTGCCTTGTAAATAGCTCACCAAGTTGATAATAGATGTATTAAACCATCATACATCATCACATCACACACACACACACTCATCACACACACACACACATCACATCATCACTCATTTTCCTGCATGTTTGCATTTGCATGATACCTTTCTTGCATCAGCATATGCATGAGCGTGGGAAGGTGTGATTGCTTCCAGCATCCAAGCCTGGGTTTTTTATTACACGGAATTAAAACTAGATATTACACATAACATCTTAATGATAATAGATGTCGCTGTTCGTTTACGTCATCTTTGTGAATCGCGGTGTTAAGATCCTCCGAGAGTTAATGACCCTCGCTACACAACCTTTAAATTATGTGACTTCTAACCAGGTGCACATGCGAGCTACATCCTCCTGGAATAGCTACGTAAGACTCCTCGGCTAGTAGTTTAGTATAAATATTATTACGTTTGTATGTAGTTTTTTGGATTAGAGGTCATCCGCCGCTACCTTCGTCCAAGCGGGCGTGGTATTGCTGGTGGAAACCTATTATAATTCGTTGCTTCATTTTTCAGATATGATTATATACAACGTAGATTCCCTACTTACTTGGTAACTTCGCACATATTTTAAAGATTTTTTAAAACTATTAGGTGACGTAATTCCGGTCTGACTGCTCCTCGGTTGACACTTTGACGTTTAGCTCATTCCTTTTTCGTGCGCGGTAACTGTCGCACGCGCCCTCTAAGCAACATGCCAAAAAGAAGCGCGCAATCAAAAATTGATCACTACGCCAGGAAAATTAGAAAAATTGAAGAGAAAGAAAGACGAAGACGAATAATAAGACCGTTACAATCGTCATCACATGATGAAGGTAAGCAAAAGTATATTTAATTCGTTGGTGATCTAGAAGTGAATAGTGAAAATATCAGTTTTGTAAATGCTCTGGGATTGACTGCGAGTCAATAACTTTGACATTGTTCAAAACTAAATAAAACAAAAAACTAGTTTAATATTGCATCGGGATTGACTGCGAGTCTTTAACGATGACAAACAAGCACATAAAATACGTACAATCTAAAACAGATGTACGTTATGTTCAAAACTAAATGAAATAAAGTTTAATATTGCATCGAGTTTGACTGCGAGTCTTTAACGATGACAAACAAGCACATAAAATACGTACAATCTAAAAAAGATGTAACGTTAACGTGCAAAATCAATTAATTTTATTTTTACACTACCCTCAAAATTTTTATCTTCACAACCTTAATTACAAATTGTAATTTTAGGTATCGAAGATCTTGAGGTCGTCCCAGGCAATGATAATGAAGCCATTATCCACTGGCAGCATGGATCCTGAGTTAGACCATGATCTACTGTCGGTTAAATAAAGTTTAACATTGCATCAGGATTGACTGCGAGTCTTTAACTATGACAAACAAGCACATAAAATACGTACAATCTAAAACAGATGTAACGTTAACGTGCAAAATCAATTAATTTTATTTTTACACTACCCTCAAAATTGTTATCTTCACAACCTTAATTACAAAATTGCAATTCAGGTATCGAAGGTCTTAAGGTCGACCCAGGCAATGATACTGAAGCCATTATCCACTGGCAGCATGGATCCTGAGTTAGACCATGATCTATGTCGGTTAAATAAAGTTTAACATTGCATCAGGATTGACTGCGAGTCTTTAATTATGACAAACAAGCACATAAAATACGTACAATCTAAAACAGATCTAACGTTAACGTGCAAAATCAATTAATTTTATTTTTATACTACCCTCAAAATTGTTATCTTCACAACCTTAATTACAAAATTGTAATTCAGGTATCGAAGATCTTAAGGTCGTCCCAGGCAACGATACTGAAGCCATTATCCACTGGCAGCATGGATCCTGAGTTAGACCATGATCTATTGTCGGAACTCGGTGAATCCACATCAAACTCGCCTAACGTCAAATGCTGGAATCTCGGCGGCGGTACCGGACATGGTTCGCAACCGCGACAAGACACTTACAGCGCCTCGACAATGAGTCCGAACGGAATGAATCACTGTTTGGCTCGTCCTTATAATAAAAAAAAAAAAAAAAAATTAAAAAAAAAAGGCCGCTAAGGCCATCGAAAAGCAAGGTCTTTCCATAAAAAAGACTGCAAAAGTTTCGAAACCGCCTCAACTTCCTAGTACCCGCCAGTCCTATCAGAGAAACTGGAATTCGCCTCCTCGATTCCCGGCGAACGGGGGGGGGGGGGGGGGGAGCGGGTTGCATACAGAAGACCGACGACGGTGGGAAATCGCCGTCCGTACACGACGTCAGCGCATCCGCCACAACGCCCTGCCTCGCAGGACAAACCTCTCGGGCTCCCGCTCAGTCACCGTTAACGAATGCGGGTACTCGTAGACTTGCCCACTTTTATGACCGATGGCTACAAATAACAATGTTGTTCCATAGAAAATGGATATCCATACATTTAACACAATCAATAATACCTAAAAACAACCTATCATATACTGACAATTCAGATATGACGAAAGCCATTATGAAACTCAAACCTTTAGGGGCTATATCAGAGTGCAATGTGACTAAAAATCAATTTCTAAAAATAAGTGCAATGTGACTAAAACCTAATGGCGATAAACGCTTTATACTTATTAAACCTAAAAACCTTAAACAAGGTAATTAAGAGCGAACATTTTAAAATTGAGGATTACCGAACAACATGCAAAGGACAATGCCAACATGTTAGAACAACCGTGGCCTACAGTGAACACTGATAAATAGTTTATGCAATTATAGTTTAAGTTGTTATGAACATCTTCTAGTTATTATAATTCGTTGCTTCATTTTTCAGATATGATTATATACAACGTAGTATCCCAACTTACTTGGGAACTTCGCACATATTTTAAGGATTTTTTAAAATTATTAGGTGACGTAATTCCGGTCTGACTGCTCCTCGGTTGACACTTTGACGTTTAGCCCATTCCTTTTTCGTGCGCGGTAACTATCGCACGCGCCCTCTAAGCAACATGCCAAAAAGAAGCGCGCAATCAAAAATTGATCACTACGCCAGGAAAATTAGAAAAATTGAAGAGAAAGAAAGACGAAGACGAATAATAAGACCGTTACAATCGTCATCACATGATGAAGGTAAGCAAAAGTATATTTAATTCGTTGGTGATCTAGAAGTGAATAGTGAAAGTATCAGTTTTGTAAATGCTCTGGGATTGACTGCGAGTCAATAACTTTGACATTGTTCAAAACTAAATTAAATAAACTTAAAGTTTAATATTGCATCGGGATTGACTGCGAGTCTTTAACGATGACAAACAAGCACATAAAATACTTACAATCTAAAACAGATGTAACGTTATTTACAAAACTAAAAAAAAAAAAAAAAATAATAATAATAAGCATCGGGATTGACTGCGAGTCTTAACGATGACAAACAAGCACATAAAATACGTACAATCTAAAACAGATGTAACGTCATGTACAAAAAAAAAAAAAAAAAAAATTGCTTAAAGCTGAATATTGCATCGGGATTGACTGCGAGTCTTTAACGATGACAAACAAGCACATAAAATACGTACAATCTAAAACAGATGTAACGTTATGTTCAAAACTAAATTAAATAAAGTTTAATATTGCATTGGGATTGACTGCGAGTCTTTAACGATGACAAACAAGCATATAAAATACGTACAATCTAAAACAGATGTACGTTATGTTCAAAACTAAATGAAATAAAGTTTAATATTGCATCGAGTTTGACTGCGAGTCTTTAACGATGACAAACAAGCACATAAAATACGTACAATCTAAAAAAGATGTAACGTTAACGTGCAAAATCAATTAATTTTATTTTTACACTACCCTCAAAATTTTTATCTTCACAACCTTAATTACAAATTGTAATTTTAGGTATCAAAGATCTTGAGGTCGTCCCAGGCAATGATAATGAAGCCATTATCCACTGGCAGCATGGATCCTGAGTTAGACCATGATCTACTGTCAGTTAAATAAAGTTCAACATTGCATCAGGATTGACTGCGAGTCTTTAACTATGACAAACAAGCACATAAAATACGTACAATCTAAAACAGATGTAACGTTAACGTGCAAAATCAATTAATTTTATTTTTACACTACCCTCAAAATTGTTATCTTCACAACCTTAATTACAAAATTGTAATTCAGGTATCGAAGATCTTAAGGTCGACCCAGGCAATGATACTGAAGCCATTATCCACTGGCAGCATGGATCCTGAGTTAAACCATGATCTACTGTCGGTTAAATAAAGTTTAACATTGCATCAGGATTGACTGCGAGTCTTTAACTATGACAAACAAGCACATAAAATACGTACAATCTAAAACAGATCTAACGTTAACGTGCAAAATCAATTAATTTTATTTTTATACTACCCTCAAAATTGTTATCTTCACAACCTTAATTACAAAATTGTAATTCAGGTATCGAAGATCTTAAGGTCGTCCCAGGCAACGATACTGAAGCCATTATCCACTGGCAGCATGGATCCTGAGTTAGACCATGATCTATTGTCGGAACTCGGTGAATCCACATCAAACTCGCCTAACGTCAAATGCTGGAATCTCGGCGGCGGTACCGGACATGGTTCGCAACCGCGACAAGACACTTACAGCGCCTCGACAATGAGTCCGAACGGAATGAATCACTGTTTGGCTCGTCCTTATAAAAAAAATTAAAAAAAATAATTAAAAAAAAAAAGGCCGCTAAGGCTATCGAAAAGCAAGTTCTTTCCATAAAAAAGACTGCAAAAGTTTCGAAACCGCCTCAACTTCCTAGTACCCGCCAGTCCTATCAGAGAAACTGGAATTCGCCTCCTCGATTCCCGGCGAACGGGGGGGGGGGGGGGGGGGGGGGGGGGGGGAGCGGGTTGCATACAGAAGACCGACGACGGTGGGAAATCGCCGTCCGTACACGACGTCAGCGCATCCGCCACAACGCCCTGCCTCGCAGGACAAACCTCTCGGGCTCCCGGTCAGTCACCGTTAACGAATGCGGGTACTCGTAGACTTGCCCACTTTTATGACCGATGGCTACAAATAACAATGTTGTTCCATAGAAAATGGTTATCCATACATTTAACACAATCAATAATACCTAAAAACAACCTATCGTATACTGACAATTCAGATATGACGAAAGCCATTATGAAACTCAAACCTTTAGGGGCTATATCAGAGTGCAATGTGACTAAAAATCAATTTCTAAAAATAAGTGCAATGTGACTAAAACCTAATGGCGATAAACGCTTTATGCTTATTAAACCTAAAAACCTTAAACAAGCTAATAGAGCGAACATTTTAAAATGGAGGATTACCGAACAACATGCAAATTTATGCAGTCAGTTTGTTATTTAGATGATATTTTATGTATTGGAAATACTTACGAGAATTGTTTAAATAATGTAAATGAAACTTTGAAACTACTCGAGTTTCTTGGGTTTATTGTCAATTACGATAAAAGTATGATAAAGCCACGACAATTCTGCAAGTATTTACGATTTTAGAGCGTCAGAAGTTTCTAGCGTTACTAATAATTACGAAGCTAAAACTAACCTACCTAATATTATATTAGAGGATCTGAACTGGTGGCTATCAACCGTTAATACAGCACGCAACTTCATGCGACAGCCAAATTTTGATATAGAGATCTATACCGATGCGTCGAGGTCAGACTGGGGTTCTGTTTGCAACAACGCTCAAGTACATGGCAAGTGGAAGTCGTCAGAAAATGATTGTCATATCAATTACTTAGAGCTGACGGCAGCTTTTTTGAGTTTGAAGTCCTTCGCCAGTGATGCAACCAACTGCGCAATATTACTGTGTATGGACAACACCACTGCGATCAGTTATGTAAATCGTATGGGGGGTATTCAATACCCCCACTTGAACGACTTGGCTAGGTCCCTTTGGAAATGGTGTGAACAGCGCAACCTTTGGGTTTATGCATTGTAGTGTTAGGTCAGGAGAAATGATAACACTAGCTTGATGTAGCATGAGTTTGCCTTTATTTGCTCTATACAAGTACTATTTTAAAGGGTCACAAGTAGTATCTACACAGACATGAAAGGATAATTTAATTGACCAATCACAGAGCTTATTACTAAGTTAGAACTAAAATATTGTTACGAGCGGCGCAGCCGAGCCAAATGCTCTGAGGTTATAAATATGAGTGCCGGCTGCGCATGATTCAGTCTAGCAGCGCGCGCCGTGGTGATCGCACGCGCCGAACATGTGACGTAGGTATGCAGCTACAGTGCTCCCCCTTAGCGAAGCGTACGGGCATCTTGACGAGTCTGCCAAATCTGGTTCTCGTTGGGTGGATGGAGCGGTCATCAGTGGTAGCAGGCGTCGAGTCAGTCATGGAGCTGCTGTTATGATTGTCCGTGTTTATGGTGTATGCCGGTTTCAGTCGGTCGATCGATATATTGGCAGTACGTCCTGGTAGTTGTAGCTTGTAATACTTTTCATGCTTCTCGATGACCAAATACGGACCTTCATATGGGCGCTGCAATGGCTTCCGGACTGCATCTATGCGTACGAATACTGATTTGCATGTCTTCAAGTCTTGGTGCACGAACACAGACCGCGTGTTTGAATGCGATTGGTATGTCGGTGCAAGTTGCGCGATGACGTAGTGCAGGTGTTCGACATAAGTATGATTCATCTTCATCGTAGACGTAGGTGGTGTTGGTGTTATGAATTCGCCGGGCAGACGTAATGCCTGTCCGTACGTTAATTGTGCGGCACTAGTGTTGGTGTCGGTCCGAATAGCTGCCCGTAGACCGAGTAACACGGTTGGTAGTTCATCTATCCATTTGTTATTATTTGATAAGCGCGTCATCAGTGCAACCTTTAGCGAACGGTGCCAGCGCTCAACAATCCCGTTACTCTGCGGGTGATAGGCAGTAGTACGAGTCTTCTCTGCGCCCAGTACTCTTGCGAGTTCGCGAAATAACTGGCTTTCGAACTGCCGTCCCTGATCAGTCGTGATTTTGTTTGGGCATCCGAAACGTGTTATCCATGCTTCGTATATTTTCCTTGCTACGGTATCAGCTGTGATTTCTCGCATTGGTATCGCTTCAGGCCAGCGCGTTTAACGATCGATGATAGTTAGTAAATACTGATGTCCACATGCAGATGTAGGCAGCTTCCCGACGATATCAACGTGAATGTGAAGGAATCGCTCGCTCGGTGGGTAGTGGTCACTGTCGCTGCGTGTGTGTTGCTGAACTTTGAACTGTTGACACGGTATACATGATTTTGCCCATTTGCTTACATCTTTGTTCATGGACGACCAAAAATAACGTTGTTGTATCATTTTTCGTGTGGTTCGTATTGCTGGGTGACTGGTATCGTGAATAGCGTTGAATGCAATGCGACGATAGTCCTCTGGTAGGTACGGTCGTATATTTGTCGTTGACGTTTCGCACCATATCAACTTGTTTGTTCCGGGTGCGACGATTTTCTTGAGTTGTATGTTTTTTTGTTTTATTAGTGTAGGTAACGATGAGTCTTTTTCTTGTGCTTGAGCTAATTTGTTGTATTCGATGATTGTAGGAATGTCGATAGTTTCGATGCGTGATAATGCGTCGGCGACCACGTTCTCCGCACCGCTTACATGACGTATGTCCGTTGTGAACTCACTGATGAACAAGAGTTGCCGCGTTCGTCGTTGTGTATCGCTGTTGGACGGCGGCTTGCGTATAGCGTATGTGAGCGGCTTGTGGTCGGTATAGACTATTAGTTCTCTTCCTTCGAAAGTATTTCTGAAGTGCTTGATGGCCATATATATGGATAACAATTCCCTGTCGAATGTGCTATATCGCTGTTGAGTTTCTGAGAGTTTTTTAGAGAAATAGCCAAGAGGAATCCACTTGTTATTGACACGTTGCTGAAGAACGGCTCCTGCGCACGTATTGGATGCGTCACACATAAGTGACATCGCTGCGGTCGGTGATGGGTGAGCGAGTAAGGCTGCGTTTTGAATGCTGGCCTTGCATTGCTCAAAAGCTTCTGTTGCTTTCGCAGTCCAGTCTATCTTGGTCTTGTCACGTTTCTTACAGTTGTGTAGATATGTATTGAGAGGTGCTTGAATATGCGCTGCGTTTGGAATGCTGTCTCGATAGAAATTCACCATGCCCAGGAATCGACGAAGGTCATGAATGGTTTCTGGTTTTGGGTAGTCAGCGATGATCTTGGATTTTTCAATCGGTGGTTTTATTCCCTCGCTCGATACTTCG
Source organism: Hydraecia micacea (assembly GCA_914767645.1). Lineage (NCBI taxonomy): Eukaryota > Metazoa > Arthropoda > Insecta > Lepidoptera > Noctuidae > Hydraecia > Hydraecia micacea. The sequence goes on from OU611775.1 coordinate 1,936,913, forward strand.
TAACCCAGGAACTTGAGGCTTCCTTTGCCGAAGTTACATTTGGATGGATTGATTGTGATTCCATAGTCATCTAATCTGCGTAAGACAACTTGTAAGTCTTGTTTGTGCTGTCGTTCGTTTTCTGATGCGATGATGACGTCATCGATGAATGGAAATACATAATCCAATCCACTCAGCACACGGTGTATGAATCGTTGAAAAGTCTGCCCTGCATTTTTTAAGCCTGGGCACATTCGGGGAAATTCGAATAATCCGAATGGCGTAATTATGGCTGTCTTCTCGATATCAGGCTCATGAACTGGCAGTTGCATGTATGCACGGTTGAGGTCCAGGGTTGAGAATATCTTCTTATCATGCAGGTGGTTGGTGAAATCCTTGAGGCGTGGCACTGGATATCTGTCTGGTGTAGTGATGGCGTTTAATCTTCTATAGTCACCACAAACACGAATGTCACCATTCTTTTTGGGTACAACGTGTAGCGGACTGGACCATGGACTTTTGCTTGGTCGGCAAAGTCCTTGCTGCATCATGATCTCGAACTCTTTCTTTGCTGCTAAGTACCGATGTGGTGGTAAGGGTCGGGCTTTGCAGTGAAGTGGTGGGCCTGTAGTTTCGATATGGTGTTCTACATGATGTTTGGGCGTTTCCTTAGTGCATGATGGTCTGGTGATGTCGGGGAAATTGCTGAGCAACTTGTGATACTGCTGTTCGACGTCAATACTTCGTACTGTTGGCTCGGAGGAGTACGAAATTGGTGCCTTCACGGTGAGTTTCGTTACTTTGTCGATGAGACATCGGCCGGCGATATCGACTAGGAGTTGATGATGTTTTAAGAAATTAGCGCCGATGATAGGTTTGGTGACTGCAGCAATGACGAAATTCCATCTGTATGGTCTTCGAAGGTTGAAATCCAGTTGAAGTGAAGTAGGATATTATTGGGCATTCTACCCCACCTTCCGTTCCATCGGCTCACTCCGTTCGCCTCGTCACTCTCGGTGGAGTAGAATGCCCAATAATATAAATGAAAGGGGTTGAGCATATTATTATTACCGATGGCTTACCTCGATTAACTACCGCAGATTCTCGGATTGAGCACTAAAACACTACTTTAGTTAACAAGTTTCACACATAACCACTACGTTACTTGAATAGTTTTATAACAACACGTTTCACACATACTTCGTTTAGTAATCGAACTATACGAACATAGTAAGCTAAAGTTCAGGACAGATTGTCTCATGTCTCTTCACAGAGCAAGAAATAGCATGCTCCTACAGGCACACACATTCTATTTCTATGACCCTAGATTGGGCACCAAGGACATCTGAACTTTAGGATACCGTAAACATTAAATTAAAATTTAGGACAGATTGTCTCATGTCTCTTCACAGAGCAAGAAATAGCATGTATCTACAGACACACACACATTCTATTTCTATGACCCCAGATTGGGCACCAAGGACATCCAAATTTTAATTTAATTAACTCATACAGCTGACACTAGCTTACATATTAACAAATAAGGTCGTTCGCTGCTTGAATTACTAGCCTAAAGTTCAGGACAGATTGTCTCATGTCTCTTCACAGAGCAAGAAATAGCATGCCCCTACAGGCACACACATTCTATTTCTATGACCCCAGATTGGGCACCAAGGACATCTGAACTTTAGGATACCGTAAACATTAAATTAAAATTTAGGACAGATTGTCTCATGTCTCTTCACAGAGCAAGAAATAGCATGTATCTACAGACACACACACATTCTATTTCTATGGCCTCAGATTGGGCACCAAGGACATCCAAATCTTAATTTAATTAACTCATGCAGCTGACACTACCTTAGGAACGTTAACAGACAACTGCTGGTTGTTCTGCTGTTACTCTGCGTTTGCGCTTGATTAAGATGCTTTCACACTCATACAATCGCCTTCGAAACGGTTCGGAAAACGTTCATGCGCCGTCCCGTAGTCATCTATTGTGTCATACTCTTTGTAAACCGCCTGACGACTGCGTCGGAAACGATCGTATTAAGCTTTCACAGTATAAGTGTAATTGAGTCTTTAAAATCCCAAAGACTGCAAAATTGCATTATGTAAATTTGCAGTATTCGTACTTTAACGTCGTTACATGAGGTGCCGTGTATGTATGAGTAATTTCTATGTATTTACAATTACACTGTAAGATGATCCTCATGCATGTAGCAGTCTTTGATTAAAATTAGACTTTTATAGGATTTTTTATTTGAAAGTATTTTTAATTCGTCTAAATGTGATTAATTCTGACTGTACATTTTATCGTTTCGTATAGAGTTGAGACTTTTTGTTAGGTAATTGGGATCGGTGAGAGATGGGACGAAACCTTTTATAGAGCATGATCCTATACCAGTTTGATACCTTTGTTTCTTATTTTATTTGTAACTAGCTTTTGCCCGCGACTTCGTCCGCGTGGAATAATGACTTCCGGAAAAAAAACAATTTATCCCCCTTTTCTCCCCGTTGGGAGGGAATTTCCAAAAATCCTCTCTTAGTGGTAGCCTACTCCTCCCAACAAACACACATGCCAATTTTCAGCTCTCTACTGCCAGTAGTTTCGGCTGTGCGTTGTCTGTCAGTCACTCAGTAACGGAAGAGTTTTATATATATAGATATAGATAGCTGTGCCCGCAACTCCGTCAGTGTGTAATTCCTTATGTGTTATTAAGTTAATGTATTGGTAATATTGTTTAGATCACGTTCACATGAGGCTTAAGTACCTATACAACGAAATTACTACTTCACCTTTTTCTTTTTAGAAATAAAATGTACTACACTACCAAAATAACTAATACCTATTTTATAAAATAACAACAAAAGAAAACTAAATAAACTAAATTAATTTAAAGACTAAAAGTCGCGCTGATAAACAATATTGTCTGTCAATAAGGTCGAATGCTCGGAACGTCTACTCGCATCAACAGCCAAATATTGTATGAAGTTCGCGTTTTTTTTTTTTATTAGAATATGGCATCTCGTAGTTGACCTTGAGAGGACGTGACTACTTAACCGGACTATCCTGTGGTTGCCTTAAGTAAACTCAAAGCCTCCAGCCAGGGGCAAATATCTTATGTACTAAGCGACTACACGCTAAGAGCACCCCCTGTGGGGTACGAACCTCGGCTTAGGGCGTCGCTGGGGGAGGGCAGCAAGATGGGACAGGCTGGATCTGGTTTTTATTATTTAAGCTTGATGAGGCTGGCGTTTCCTAGCTGACTACTCTGAGAAGAAACGCCGAAACAAACTCAGAGGTCACGGTCGGGAATTTAGAACTACTGGCTCAGCTGCGGCGCGGGCTGGCACTTCTTCGAGCAAGGGTCGGGGGAGAGGCATTTATTTGAGGACGTCGCGAGGGACCTCGGCGGCGAGGTCGGAATGAGTTCTGTATTTGTGCACTGTACTGGTTGACTCATAGAAACATATATCTATGGGTTGACTTATTGCTCTCCTGGAGGAGGGTTATGGGGTCGTCAGGGTCGGAGAGGACATGCCTTGGACGGCGGCATTTGCTGATTTTGGAGGGGGTATACCTGGCGGCCGCCAGAACCAGAGGGTTACGGTGCTTGGCGGCGGTATCGAAGAAGCGCTTGGAAAGGCGCTTCATGAATTGATGGATGGTGGGGATTTTGAGGTCAACATGGAGGATCACATTTCGAACGAACCAGGGGGATCCCGTAGCCTTTCGGAGGAATCGGTTTTGGAGGGTCTGCATCCTATGGATGTGGTGGGGCTTTGCGTGGGCAAAGACTACACAGGCGTATGTCATTATTGGACGTATGCACGCTGTGTAAATGCGCATTTTGCACCTAAGTGACAATTTGCTGCGTGCATTTAGGACGGAGTGGAGTCTGCCGAGAGCGAAAGCGGCGCGCGAGCGGACCGTCTTTATGTGCTCTGCGAAGGAGAGGTGATTGTCGAGTATTACTCCTAGGTATTTGGCTCGCTTCTCCCAAGGGATCGGCTTGCCGAACATGGTGATAGGTCGGGGGGGAGTGGGTCTAAGTCGTAGTTTCGAGTAGAAGTTCGCGTTTGGATCCCCCGCCCTTTTATACCTCCCGCCGCGAGCCGCGTCGAGCGCGGCGACCGTTACACAAAAGTAATCCTTATAGCATGATTCAGTATTCACGCGCGATGGCTTATTAGCGTATTTCATGTATAACTTTGGTATTTCTGTAGCGATTTCTATGATTATTTTTTTATTAAATAGGTAATAATGTTAACATTTTTAATTAGGGATGAGTGAGAGTGTTATAAACGTAAGAGTAGACAAATATAATCAGAAAACTCCGAACGGCTAAGCTATCGGGAGTTACACGTGTTATTGTGAGTCAACCATTAAAGATAGACATTTGCTGTCGTGGAATATTTTTTATATAATTTTAAGGAGAACATTTCCGTCATACATGATTTTTGTGTAGCTTTAACCATTAAGGCTGCACACGCGACGGAAGCTTAAAAAATGGAGTAAGTTCTCCTGTTTTCCCAACATTTCCCTTCACTGCTCTGCTCCTATTGATCGTAGCGTGATGAAAAGTATACTATAACCTGCCCAGGAGTATGAAGAACAATTGTACCAAGTTTCGTTGAAATCCGTCGAGTGGTTTTTGTTTCTATAAAGAACATACAGACAGACAGACAGACAGACAGACAGACAGACAGACAAAAAATTTACTGATTGCATTTTTGGCGTCAGTATCGATCACTAATCACCCGCTGATAGTTATTTTGGAAATATATTTCATGTACAGAATTGACCTCTCTACAGATTTATTATAAGTATAGATAGATATAGATAGAAGATAGAAGATAACATCTAAGGTTCTGTCCCGTATAAATGTGTACCTCATGTGATTTTGAATATAATAATATAGTTAAAATGCTACCAGGTTTTTATTTCTTTCTTACAAAATGTACCCTGTTACTAGGTTCTAATAGGTTAGCTAGAAATGGGTTCAACTCCCATTTCTAATATTGATTTGCTATGAATTTGTGAGATTAGAGTACAACAAGTTCTTTTACATGCGTCTTGCCTTCAACTTGAAATATTCAATAATACTGTTTTATGCATCTATCGATCGCCAGCTAACGCGAACTCGGAGAGTTTTATCAATTCTCTAAGTACCCATCTCGATACTATAAACCCCCAGAAAAATATAATTATAGCGGGTGATATAAATATTAATATTAAAGAAAAGGATACTGAGTCGACTCACGATCATAAAAACAGACTAAATTACCTCAATACACTATCCCAGTATGGTATACTGCCTGGTCATACATTGCCTACTAGAAATGAAAACTGTTTGGACCATTTTATGCTAAAGTTAAACAAACATAAGATATCCGCCTTCATTGCCATCTTGCATACAAGCATTACAGATCACTTTACCACCTTTCTGTCCCTTTCAAAAATAAAAGATTCCCCAATTGTGAATAAAACTAAATCCTCAATTGACTTTGAAAAAGCATATAAGTATTTACTTAAAAATAAATTAGCTGATTTACTTTTTTGCAACGATCCGGAATCCCTGACAAACCTTCTTATATATAAACTATCAGAATCGATTAATAAAAATACTACCCTTGTAAAAATTCGAAATAGTAAGCGCATTATCAAGCCATGGATTACCCCAGGCATTTTAAGATGTATCAGGAACCGAAACAAATTGCAAAAAGATAGTAAAAAAGAACCATACAATGAAATATTAAAAATAACGTTTATAAGATATAGGAACTATTGCAATAACCTAATAAAAAAAGTAAAAAGAAAGTACGAAAGAGAACTAATAACGAAATCAACTACTAATAATAAATTACTTTGGAAGAATATAAAATCTATTACCTACTCTAATAAATGTAAAAACGACAACACAGAATGATTAAATATTAAATCATCTCCATTAGAATCGGTTAACTATATAAATAATTATTTTGCCAACATTGGTAAAAACCTTGCACTAAAAATCCACCCACGTATAAGACGTAATCAACAAGATCGACATCTTTCTCCAACGGGTCAACCTAACTCATTTGTACTGCTGGACACGGATATAAGTGAAGTTAACCTTATCCTCATGAGTCTTAAGACCAGCAGTGCACCTGGATGGGACAACGTCTCAACTAGTTTTTTGAAGTACATACGCAAGGATGTTGTTCCCATTATTACTCATCTCGCCAACCTTTGTTTTAGTCAAGGAATCTTTCCAACTGCATTAAAACAGGCTATCATTACGCCAGTTTATAAGTCTGGAGACAGAGACGATGTTGGCAACTATAGGCCTATATCTGTCCTACCTGCAATTTCTAAAATAATAGAAAAACTTATTAACATAAGGTTACTTAAATATCTAAAAGATTTTGATACATTATCGGACTCTCAATTTGGCTTCCGGCAAGGTATGTCTACCGAGAATGCAGTTTCGGCGCTTAGTGCGCTAATTACCGAACAACTTGATAGCGGCAAGAAATGTGTAACTGCATTCCTAGATTTAAAAAAGGCCTTCGACACCGTCTCTGTCCCACTCTTAGCAAATAAGCTAGAAGCTATTGGAGTTCGTGGGCTGCCGTTAAATCTTCTCAAAGATTATCTCAGCAATCGAAAGCAAAGGGTTAGAGTGGGTCAGTATATTAGTGGGGACACGTCAGTGTCTTACGGAGTCCCCCAAGGAAGCGTATTGGGGCCCACTTTATTCCTTATTTATGTGAACGAACTTTGTAACATGCGTATTGCAAACGCAAGAATTTTTTCGTACGCTGACGACACTGCAGTAGTGTTCACGGGTAACTCTTGGCGAGACGTTCAGCTTAGCGCAGAATTTGGATTATCTGAGATTGCTGGATGGCTGGGACAGAATTTGCTCACACTGAACATATCTAAAACTAACTAACTACATATGTTTCAGTGTGTGCAATCGTACACAACCCAGTACTGACTTTAATCTTAAAGTTTACCTATGCGATGCGGGAAGTCACTCACACTGCAGCTGCTCAACTATAAACAGAGTACCTCATATCAAATATTTGGGTATTATCGTCGACCAGAGGTTATCTTGGCATCCCCATATTGATCAAGTTGCTAACAGAATCAGAAAACTAAGCTGGATTTTCAGGACACTTAGACATATAATACCTATAAATCTATGTACTCCTTCAGGCAGGAACAAAAACTTCCTAAATGTGATATATTTAGCGCTTGCACAATCAGTATTGCTATACTGCATCCCTATTTGGGGGGGGGGGGCTTCCAAAACTAAATTTTTAGAATTAGAGCGAGCACAACGGGCTCTCATCAAGTGCATGTATTTTAAGAAACGGAGATATTGTACTGAAAAACTGTATCAAGTCAGTAACCTTTTAACGGTCCGGAAGCTTTACATTACTCAAGTTGTTCTCACAAAACATAAATCACTAACCTATGATCCCAGAATAGTGGCTAGAAGAAGAAAAGACATCATATTAAAAATACCACAAACAAGAACAGTATTTGCCAGTATTCAACTTTGTAAACGATCTGCTCAGCTTTATAATACTATTAATAAACACATTTACGTCTACCCTAAGAATGGTTATGAATGCAAAAAAATACTAACGGAATGGATAAGAAAGCTAACCTATAGTGAGACTGAATCACTTCTACAACAGATACACTAGCACTATACTCCACACAAACACACCCTCACACACCCATCCTCACACACCCTCACTTACACACACCCACCTTCATTCACTCAAATCACCTTGTTTTTTATCATGTACTCGTATTGTATAGTTTACACTTCTTGTTTTTGAAAGAGCGGAGTCTCCTAATACAGGCATCTTTTGCTATTTTTTTTTTTTTTATAATAAACTATTTTTTTTTTTTATTTTTTTTTTTTTTGTAGGTACAGTAGGCTCCAAAAGTCCATAGGCAAAGTCACAAAGCAATAGCTTGACGTTTAGTTTGACTTACGACCTTCTTTTAATGAGTAATTAGACACACACACTCGCATATTACTCGAATATAGTTCCGTGTCATGTTCGTCTTGTTCACATAGTTCATAAAACTTTATGATTATACCCACAGAAATCTAAATAAATAAAACATAAGGTAGACAGATGCTTAACTCATTCACCGCTAGTCCCCGACTAAATAGAATGTTGTTGCTTCTTGGTTGGTGGATAATTTGATATGTGAAGTGTGTTTAATCTATTAGCGTTGTTGTAGTTCATTTTGAAATGCAAGCAAATTTAAATATCGAGATGATAGCTGCTGATATTATCGCGCTGCGTAAATATGGACTTATTATTATATCACAAATATTTGATGAAACCGGACTGACTGTGAGTATTATGATTTCATTATTTTATGGAACATTTATCTAATTAAAGTATAAATGATGATCCTTGTAGTTATTTTTTTAAACGTTTTATATTTACCTACCATAAGCCCTAAATAGAAAAAAAATATATATTTCCTAAAGTTTATTTATTTACTTTTGGAATGATGAATATAATATTAAGCATAATATTATAATATATAATCATTTTGTAACATTTCTATTTTCAAAATAATTTTGTTTCAAAATAGTAATAATATTTTATAATTTTGCTAGTAGCTTAACAGTATTCCTTTTTTGTTTTAGAGAAATTACCTACTGTGAGTCGGAGGGTCAAAAGATATAAGGAAGAGGGTAGCCTTGCCAGTCGAAAGCGAAGTGGAAGGCCCAGCTGGTCAGTGAATATGAAACAATTGGTTTCCGAGATATTTTGCCGAATTATTCAACAAGTGTTTACGAAGCGTTCGCCGTGCAAACGAAAACCAGCTCAAAAACATAATATTTGATTGGAAATAATAAACAAGAACATTTATACAAAGTATTAAGTTATAAATTGATTTTAGTAATATTAAAATAAAATTGTGTCATATCCGTATTAATAAGGATTATTTTGAGGTTTAGTTTCAATCTTCTTTTCATAATGAAAATGAATACTTAAGCTATAACCGCAATAAGTCCTAATAAATATGACTGTTTATAACGAATAAACATTTTGAAATCACTTAAGCATAAAACATTTTTATTTTTAACCCCATATAACATAAGCATAACAATATAATAATAAAAACATAAAAATTATTACATTGTTATTCTCTTTTATTATCTCTATTGAATAACAAAAAAAAAAACGAAAAAGATAATTATTGAAAAGAAAAATAATAGTCTCATCTCGAGATTGGAACCCAGACTTTCACGTTTGCTAAACCATTAGGTTACGTTACCAGCTATCTATACTTGCTATGATGAAGTGAATTTGAGCAGTAGTATGAACCCACCAAGGTTATGTGTAATTACGTAGTACCGTGTGCGTAAAAGCGACGATATGTTTTGTTTCGTTCGACGCTAGGACAGTAGAAAGATATTTATACTGTGACGCTCACGCTAGCCAATGCGTGTTCGACTTACACACACAGATGTGGCCTGCGGCGCGAGGCGGCCGGTATTATCACAGCAATTTGAACTTTCATATGCTTATGCAAAATTGATGCCTTACTGTACTTATAATTATGTCGATGTGCTCGTATATCGATGATACCAGTAGCTCTTGAAGACGTGTTTTGCGGTCTAACTTCAGCTGCTAGATGCTTAAATAGTGATAAATCGACGTCATATTATCCCAAATATGGAAAAGGGGATATGTTGTCAAAATGCTGTGTCAGTAGTTGGTGTCAAATACGATACTTTATTTTGCCTCCGACATTGTAATACTGTGCAGATACAATACAAAATAGATAAGTACAGAAGGCTGATTGCTTCTGATTGCTACATCCGATCCGAATCCGAGAAATGCCGGTTCGAAGTAACCATTGTCCTATTTGTATGAGGGGTTGCGTACTAGATCCGAACAAATAGGACTATGGACTATTTCTCAGATTCGGATTGGATTCGGATCGGACGTAGTGCGAAACCACCCTTAGACGTGAACTGCGGGTACTCGCTATTGGTCGATACGACTGACGTGACGTTCACAATTCAACCGACTTGATCAGAGATTGTTGTGAGTACGCGTCTATGTGGACGTGCATTATCGCTTTTATATGGAGCTGGCCTTCTGTACCTGTCTATTTTGTGGTTACAACTAATTTAGCTTACTATAATCATTTTTACCCGATTGTGTTAAGAAAAAGACGGTAATGTGCTTATGAACTTTTATTTTAAGAGAACGTTTCTATGACCGCTATTGTTTGACTCAAGATCTACTGATAGATTTTAAACAATTTTACAATCTTGCTGTAATAATAAAAGCTATATTTACAGTAGGTATACAATCAATTCTGTATCGGGGTAACTATGTAAGTAATTAATTTTAATACTTTAGAGGGTGTTAACCACATCACATATCGATTTACCTTTCTTTTAGGTTTCTTTTAGGTGACTTAAAAATTATAATTTTGAATAACGACGTAATAATAGTAAGTAAAAACCAGGCGTAACAATAGTATGTCGATTTGCTATTTTGTTTTGATCCATCTCCATTTATAGAATTACTTTGCAAAGTCATCATCGATGGCATACTACTTACATACAAGGATTTTGCCTGCCAAATCTTCTCAATAAAATGTATGAAAAAATAACGGTGAACAAACGTACAGTTGTATTTATTTTATCAATATAAAGGAGATGGATAACGCTCCCATACAAGTCTGGTCCAACATGGACATAAATAAAACAATATTTATCATGAAGGAATATTTGTATTTAATAGTCCTGTTTATATTTTATTACTCCAGAAGTCGGTGGTGACGAGATATAAGACATTTTAGGTGAAAATTCTGGTATGATATTTTGACGTTTAAATACAGTAGGCATGTACATCATTGTCGTGATGGTCCAGTGGTTAATGCTTCGCTTCTCATGCACGAGGTTGTGGGTTCAATTCCGGGAGTACCAATGTGACTTTTTTCAATTCATATGTAGTTTCTGAGATTATCTTGGACATTACTGACATCGGTGAAGAAAAAACATCGTGAGGAAACCTGGACTTCTAGTTAAAATAAGTCTGACATCGCCAACCCTGTCGTGAGCAAACGTGCAATGCTCGTGTCTCTTTTGTACGAGATGAGACAATAATAGGCTAGTATTATTATTATTTACTTTGAATCATATTTAACTACGTGTGTCACATAGAACGCATAAAATTAATTCCTGCGACTTCTACCAGGTCATATATGTTCAGCATCTGAGGCTTAGGTACCTATGAGTAGCATTGGAATTCTTTAGATGAATGATGATGATAACTATTATTTTAAAGAAAACTCTTTCGTTTGTTAGAATGTTATATTTATGTCGTGGATAGATGGCGCCACAGTACAGCGAACAGCGCCATCTAACAATTTGATTGGTAAACGAAGAATCATGTGATCGGAAACGCAAGCGAGCCCTACCGCTTGGACACGATCGTCGGTAGAGGGGATACAGCGAGGACTGGTGGAGAGAACGAGTGCTGCGACAGTCTACAGTTGACCGTCGAGCTCGGACAGTCTCGGCAAACGCTCAATACCAACGCACGTGTTTGTTTCCCACGCACGTGTGCGTTTCGGTTGTAAATCGCTAGTTTATTAAAGTTACTTTAAATTCAAATTGTCTTTCCGTTCGAGTACCCACTGCAGTGCCCACAATTATCAAAACTATGTTGGATCTTGAAGAAGACCCGATGTTTCGCATCTCGGCCACCCATGATGCGACATCAGAATTGGGATACACTCGAGCTGAAGAAATTTGGAGAATTGAGCGATGACGTCACGGTGCGATATTTCTTTGCCTGGATTTGACCTGGATAAGGACGTGGACATAAAAGGCGTATGCAAACATAACAGTGCACAACAGCTAATTTGTGTTTTGCTGAAAATTCACTGCAAGGTGAACAAAGAAGCAGCATCAACGTGGCTATCGTAAATAGCATACCAACGACGTGGCGTGCAGTTACCAGTAACGTGGGGTGACCTTGAGAATCGAGCCAAGCAGCCTCGCAGCTGTCAGTGAAACCCTTCGTGTGCTGCAAGTGAAGAAAACCAGGACATATCGCGGCCCTGCACGAGTAGTGGCAGCAAGCGGATGGTGGTCAACGTGCTGGAAGTAGTGAAGGGCGAGTGGACTTTGTACAACTACCCTCAGACACGTTAGAACATAAAGGTGAGCTGTATTGTTTTGTTTACGATTCTGGTGCTGAATGCTCGTTAGTAAAAGCGAGTTTTACAACCAAAATAAGTGGCAAACGAGTTAATAACGTTGTTGCGTTGACTGGTATTGGTCAAACGCGTATAATCAGCACAGAACAAATCATATGTAGCGTTGCGATTAGCGTGCAACAACTTGATATTTTATTACATGTCTACCCGACATTTACTTGCAAAGTAATATTATGATAGTACGTGATTTATTGCACTTAGGCTGTTTGACATGACTGCGACAGAGTTTTTGTTACATAAAGTTCTTGTGAGAAATTCAGTTTTCGGTTGGCGATTTAATGTTATTAGAAAACGAAGAGCAAAATCAGATTATCAGACTGAGCTAGATCGGAAGTTCAGAGGTCCGTTTAAGGTACCTAGTTGAAGTTTTGGATGGTGATCCTCATACGTTAAAAGCTTTAAATTCTAACCGCTCACGATCGCATACGAAAGATGCCTTTAAGTAATGTACCTGCCGAGTTAGATTTGCCTAATGTAGAAGATGTTGAGGAGGGTGCCTCCACCAGCAAATAGAACACATACCATGGCTATTTGGTCGCACTGCACGCACTAGTTTGTAGTCGTAACTGCAACTCGGTGTGGAGTTGTTCATAGCGCGATGGGCAGCTAGTGGTGTGGCGGGGACCGGGGTCTTGAAGGAGACTATTATTGTGTTGGTCTTGTTATGACCTGGGAGTCGTAGACTCTGTGAAGTGATGTGTGTTGGTCGTATCACTTGAGTGATGACGATATGGGTGGCATGAGTGTCACTAGCTGCTGCGGCAGCCGGGCCATGAGCGTTGTATGTGATCTAATTTGATATAGTTCCTGACCAATTATTACTAAGGCTTAGAGGAATCTTTTGTTGTCGATGATTACTATTGTTTTTATTAATTTTTTTTGGTAAAGTTATTGCGTTTCGATAACAATGTGGTCAGAATTGGCCGAGTGGAACATGCACTGCTGTTGATTTTTTTTTGATTACAGGTTAACATACAAGGATATGTGCAAGCAGAATGACAGTGTTAGACAGCGCTGCACTCTTTGGATCTCCTGTGCGAATAATCGCTGATCAAGGACGGTGCTTTTCAAGCAAGGAGTTCCACGACTTCTGCCCAGGAAACGGATTGCAACCACTACAGCCAGCTACAGATCTATTGTCTACCGAATCTGGTGAGTCGTTTTCATTTTGTTTTGACTCTGGCACCGAGTGCTTTCCTGTTAAACAACAGCAAAAACTGTTACATTGCTAGATGTAGCCCAATCTAGTTTACAGGGTAATGAATGATGCCAGTAGGTCATGTACCAGTCGAAGTAGATAGTAATCACAGTGGTGATGAGCAGGCCTACATTATGGGAGCCACATGAGTGGGGGTTCTCTATCGGCCGTAGTAAAAAGTGTGTAGTCATTGGGTGATGCACACGGATCCATGCGATGGATGTGTGAGAGCAATGCGATTGCTGGTCGGCTAGAGAGCCGTGGCGTTAGAGTGGTTTACTCGTGTGTGGGTTTCCAGGTGTTTAAGACTCTTAGTGAAAAAGATGATTGTTGCAATATGGATAACGATGGTACATGGCTCTGGTTGATGTTTTTTTGCTATGATTGATTAAAGTTTCATTACATGGCTCCAGTTGAATCAAGTACGCTCATAAGGCTAAGGCACATGCCAAGGAATCAGAGTATTACTAACAAATTTGAGGAAAGTCAAGTAATAATCTTGTTGATGAAACAGAGTAGAGATTAAGTCGAATGTGTGTGATGATAGTTTGGATCAGAGGTTAATTTGTAGCCGCGCTGGAACTAGTAGTCCGCGAGTACGTGATAGGCCGTCAACTCTGGTAAACGTAATTCCGGGAGTGAGTTGGCAATCCGAGGGGGGTGCGCAAATTAATGGTTGAGTAACTGGTGGTTACTAGATATTAAGAGACACTTGCACCTGAGTTGATTATTTGGCTTGTGATCTTGAGATTTGGGAATCAAAGAGTGGGTAATACTCTGTACTCTGCTATTTTTAGCTTGTTCGAATTTTCATTGTGGTTTTGTCTGTACCAAATTTGGTCAGAAGTGACCGAACTATGTGATACTTTGCGGGTATGTTTCTTTACAGATTAAGACAAAAGAACGTGTGCAAGCAAGATGGTAATGTCAGACAGCATCTGTTTTCGATGCGGCAACACCGGACATTTTGCTTCGAGATGTTCACGAAGCAATGATGGAGACGCCAGCATGGTGGAGAGCTCAGGTGGTTCTGGGTCAGCGCCTGCAGTAGCAGCGGGTAGCGAGTGATGTTTGCTATGTCAGCAATCCGAGCAGTGTACTGATGAATACTGGGTGAGTCGTATCCATTTTATTACGATTCTAGCGTCGAATGCTCTATCATCAAAGATTATATTGTGTCAAAGTGTATTGGCAAGCGTGCAAATGATATTGTCATTTTATGGGTTTCAATTCAAAAGTTCCTGTAATTGGTTTAATTGAAAGAAATGCTTTGAGTTTGAGTACCTCGATCCCCGAGGCCCTCGTCCCGGAGGAACCCGATTTATTTTAATCTTGATAAACTCGATTAAAAGTCAGTTTAGCTATCGTTTAGGGTAGTGTGCAAAATGCCCTACAAGTTTATCTGTGATTTTGATGCGTTACGAGATCTCTATCCTTTCATGTAGTACCGGATAATTATCTGAAAAGTGATATTTTATCTAGCCGTAAGATTTTAGATCAGATTTAACGTTAGTATGGCATCTGATAGTGTTGTACGAGTATCGTGTGGTCGCCTTATAACAGTACAGTTGTAAATTCGTCGGCCTTATTGGCTTAGTTAAGTGACAACTGATGATAATTTGACTGATATTAACTTAGACGAGATAATAGAGCACACGACACACGTAACTGAGAAAAATGCAATTACGATAACATTCGATTTGACTAAAGTAAAGTTAGTCTCTAAGTTTTTATTTTTTTAAAGTCGCTTGACTCGGCGAACTTTAGAACACCTTAATGATTGTGTGAGGAGGATACCCGATCACCAAGTTCCTTGAAAATTAGATGTCATAGTTGATGACAGTGGTAGTGAAACCAAATCTGATTAAAAAGGCTTGTACACTCATACTTGTAACTTTAGACCGCACCTCATGAGTACCATGTGGCGATGGGTCTACAAGGAATCGTTGGTGCGATTTCTGTCTGTGTTGGTGCACAGAGCCCCTCATGTGGTGTAGCACATTTGGCGGCAGATATGTAAGGTCTACAAGGAATCGTTGGTGCGATTTCTGTCTGTGTTGGTGCACAGAGCGCTTCATGTGTTGTAGCACATTTTGCGCTAGACTTTTGGGAATCGTTGGAGCGATTCTTGTCTGTGTTGGTGCACAGAGCCTCTCATGTGTTGTAGCACATGTGGTGGCAGATATTTAAAGAGTCGTTGGTGCGATTCTGGCCTGTGTTGGTGCACAGATTACAATGAAAGTTTCACGAGTTGAGTATACATTGCTTATGAATTATTTCGGTAAATTCTAACTGATTTGTTTGAATTATTTTGATGGTTTAACTTGTTGATCGGTCGAGTCCTGTCTGTGTTGGTGCACAGAGCGCTTCATGTGTTGTACCACATATTGCGCTAGTATTCTTTTTTCTGAGAATCAATGGTGTGATTCTGTTCTGTGTTGGTGCACAGAACGCCTCATGTGTAGTGAGCACATGTGGTGATGGGTCTCTTTCGACCACGTTAATGTGATTCCTGTCTGTGTTGATACATAGAGCGCTTCAGGTGTTGTAGCACCTTTGGCGATAGATTTTTTTTAATGAGAATCGTTGGTAGTTGGTGTTGGTACATAGACCACCTCATGCGTTGTAGCATATGTGACAACTGATCTGGTAAGAATCGTTGGTGCGATTCTGGACTGTGTTTTTGCGCAGATTGTGGTAAATAGTAACTGATTCGTTATAATTACTGTGATTTTCATTGGTTCAACTTATTGATTGAAACTTTTCCAATGATTAATGTTGTATGAGGTGATCTTTGTACGAAACCTTGATAACAAGGCGTTGTAAATTATGAATACAGAAATTAGAGTAACAATGAGATAGTTACCTAGAGCTACCTTAGTTTTTAGGTATTGGCGGGATAGCCGAGTTACCTAAGTTATTAGGTATTGGCAAGATAGCCAAGCTACCTTGGTTATTAGGTGTTTGGCAGGATAGCCGAGCTTGTTTACTCTGTCAGTATATTTGGTCCACAGGTACTACACCCGAGGACGGGTGCTAGTCAGGGATGGCCGTGTCGTGGATAGATGGCGCCACAGTACAGCGAACAGCGCCATCTAACAATTTGATTGGTAAACGAAGAATCATGTGATCGGAAACGCAAGCGAGCCCTACCGCTTGGACACGATCGTCGGTAGAGGGGATGCAGCGAGGACTGGTGGAGAGAACGAGTGCTGCGACAGTCTACAGTTGACCGTCGAGCTCGGACAGTCTCGGCAAACGCTCAATACCAACGCACGTGTTTGTTTCCCACGCACGTGTGCGTTTCGGTTGTAAATCGCTAGTTTATTAAAGTTACTTTAAATTCAAATTGTCTTTCCGTTCGAGTACCCACTGCAGTGCCCACAATTATCAAAACTATGTTGGATCTTGAAGAAGACCCGATGTTTCGCATCTCGGCCACCCATGATGCGACATTTATATGAATAATCGCACAGTGTCCGGCGTAGAACAAGCCAGGTGGACAAAAATATTTTTTCATGGTTTTGGAACTATATCTATAATTTAGTTATTTATATAGTATTTTTAGGAACCAGAAGTGGATTTTATTAAAAAAAGAAATAACGGCTATGAACTATTTTAATACAATCGAAAAACATTAATAAATAGAACAAAAATAATTATGAGAAAACTAAAAACTATATAACACAGCTGAGAGTGTGAACGCTCCGACCTTTGGCGGGAAAACAAAAGGGCCTGTCATCTGTTTGACACTTCTTTTATAGGCGTGATAATCTATGCGTAATTTTATCTATGGTGATGCTACTCGCTACTGTTCATTCCACAGAGGTTCATTCCCAACACGGCCTCTCCTGATTGAGCGTCGTCCTCGACCGCATCTGATCTGTTGCTGGGTCTTGGTATAGGCAGCGCATCATGTTCACAGTTTAGTTCTTCATCAGATTCATCTGAAAGCCATATAACACTAATATAAAAACACCTGAAAGTCAACTTTATAGGCAACTCAAGCATTCATCTCTCAACCAGCTAATTCATACGTCACATTTCATTTCCATCTCACAAAAACGGTAATTCGAAAATGCATCCATCCTCAACTTAAATCATCATCTACAGAGACGTCTCACTTAAAAACACAAACCATACAGGGTCGAAGTCACCGTTGCGCGCGTTTCAGGAACCTTTTACTGCAAGGACAAGTTCCTCTACACACTGCCACAGGCCTTACAGAATAAACCTGCCTCAGTGTGTCAGTTCTGTTAACTGATCCAGTAGCATCTACATCGGACCATCATTACACAACACCAACCCAGTAACATCTACATCGGGTCTCCAATGATATTGATCCAGTAACATCTTACATCGGATCATCTATCAGCACAGATCCAGTAACAGCTACTTCGGATCGTTTATCAGCACAGATCCAGTAACATCTACATCGGATCATTTATCAACACGAACCCAGTAACAACTACGTCGGGTCTATTCGAGTAACACAGTCAAGTAGATAAACATCAGACTTAACCAGCTACACAACATAAATATGTGCAAACACTCACTTTCAAAGAACGCTGTACAGGTTTCAGGGCACCACTCCCCTCGCCAGGGTACCATATACTCAGCCGCAGCCTGTGTCGCCCTGCTGAAGTATTCAACGACTCTTTTGTTACCATCTGTAGAAGACTGCATTAGAACAGCACCGTACCCCGCACTGCTAGCGTCAGTGTGTACTTCCGTGGCTAAACTAGCATCAAATATGATCAAAATGGGTTCACTCGTCAGGCACTCGATGATCTCCTGGCGAGCCTTCTCTTGTTCTGGTCCCCATGCGAACTTTTCATTCTTTTTGGTAAGTTTGGCTATACAAGCGGTTTTGACTGCAAAGCCTTTTAAATACCGCCTGAAGTATCCAGCGAGTCCTAAGAACTGCCAGATTTGCTTGACATTTTGTGGCGAACGGCTGTTTACTAAGGCTTCTACTTTGTGAGGGCTCGGCCTTACCTGACCCTGACTCACCACCCGTCCTAGATACTCCACTTCAGTTGTAACGAATGTGCACTTACGCAAATTAATAGAAAAACCTGATGTCGAGAGCGTGTGAAGCACTTTCCTAAGGAGTTCAAGGCCTTCCTCCACAGTATGGCTCATCAATAAAACGTCATCGACGTAAATTAGGACACTACCCGCCTCTATAAAGCTATTTAGAGTTTTATTAATGATCCGCTGGTATACGATGGGAGAGTTCGTCAGACCATATGGCATCTTAACAAATTCGTAATGACCTTCGGGGGTGACGAAACCAGTCCTGTGTATTGAGGCCTCATGGATTCTAATTTGGTGAAAACCAGTTGCCATGTCTAATGAGCTAAAATATTTAAAACTACCCAACCTATCAATATGGTCGTCGATCAATGGCATCGGATAACGATCTTTAATTGTGATTTGATTCAATGCCCGAAAGTCAACACACATTCTATCTGTGCCATCTTTTTTCCTCACTAGAATTATAGGACTTGAATACTCTGACTGTGACTCCCTCTCTATTCCCTTATCAAGAAGATCTTTAATTATGTCTCGTACTTTTAGTTTTTCTTGGTAAGACAGTTTATACGGGCGGTAAACAATTATTGGCGTTTGGCTTGTTAAATTAATGTGCATTTCGCCAGTGGTCACAGTAGAACTCGCAGTTCCAGAAATTAGGAAATCCGAAAAGTCATTAATGATAGACATGAGTAACTCTTTATGTTTACCTATAAGAGGCGTAACAACATTGGCGTCCGTAATAATGGCGTTCACTTGACGGGATGAAGTCTTAGTAGTATTAGGTAATGTTAGGTACTGGCTGTCTTTTGTACGTACATAGGTTACGCCATCGCGGTTAAGTTATGGTATTAATGTCGGTTCCAATTATTATAGATGTAAACATACATGAGGAAGGTACAACTACGAAATCAGCTTCAATGGATATTTCAGGGAACTCAACGGTCAAAGTAACGTAAGAAGTTGAAACTATTTCCTTTTTGCTGATGCCCTTAAGTACGCATCGTCTAGTCTTTGGTTGGCATGACAGGTATTTTAAAACGTTATCAGAAATCAAAGAAGTATTCATTGCACCGCTATCAATTAGTACATCGACCGGGATGCCTTGGACTACTGCCGTTGTAATGTCGTTACTCTTATGAGAATTTACTAAAGACTGATCAACTTCTTTACAAAGATTGATGTTACGCGCGTTACGATTTCCCGATCGTTCTTTTGCAAAACACTTACTTTCATCATGTCCGAGCTTTTTACAAAAAGTACATGGGACTGATGTATTTGAACTTGATTGTGATTTTTCCTCCGGTTTGTCAACACGCGGTTTCTTTTTTTGACAACGATAAGTTTTATGTCCAGTTTGCCCACAGTTAAAACATTTGATCTTAGGTTGACTCGCATCATCACGCCGTTTGAAAGTTGGTACGCGATTATCTTGTTTACCGCGGCTAGGCTTGGTATATATCGATAGAAACGAAACTAAACTATCAGCAGTTAAGTTGGCGTTTGCTGCTGCAGCCCTCACCTGCGCGTCCGCTATACCCCGAATAACTATATCTGTCATCAATTCTTCGCTCAAACCCTTGACTATGCGAAGCCATAATAATGATCGACGAGCGTATTCAGCATACGTACTAAACTTATCTGACGTGCTATTTATGACATCGGCAAGTATATTAGCAAAGTCGAGCTTACTTGGGCAAAGAGGTTTGAACTCCCGCTTAAAATTTGTTGGTCACCCACTCGTTTAACCAAACTTTAGCGTCACCTTTCAAACACTGTGCTACACGTGATAAACATTCTCGGTCGCTCCAGCCATTCGAATCCCGGGCTAGATCGACTTCCTCGCACCACGAATTTATGCTGTGAATACTGGGGTCGAAGTTCGAAACGTAATACTGAGATCGCGATGGAATTACAGATTTTAATGCTTCAGCTAACACTAAGGTACAATTCGTGTGAGTATATTGCTCGCTGGATGGCAATAATTATTTTTGTGTACACCGCTAGAACTAGGCATAGACTTTTGAAATAATTCGCGATTCTCACTAGTTATACGTACAGATGTCGACATCAGGCCGGTGGGCTCCTCAGGAGGAGACGGAGAACTATTATTCAACCGATCACAATTTAATTCACTTTCGAATAATAGGGGTTGAGCACTGTTGACGACATCTGCATGCCCCTTGTTTCGTTCTAACACGTTCAATCGCGCCAGGATTACATCCAACGAACGTTGTATCTTTTGATTCTTAGAACGTCTACGACAGGTACTATGCCTATCACGCAACCTATGTATAACGCGGGAATGCGATCGTGATCTAGTCCGCGAACGACTATTAGAACGAAGACGCCGCGATCTACCCATTATTTTAAGAAAATTACGCGCGGTACAAGTGTTACAGATTTAACGAGTCGCGCCCTAAATAAATTTGAAAAAAATGGATAGTCCAAACGGTCAGGCTGTGTGCAGATCCTATCCCACTTCTGATTTTAGGAACCAGAAGTGGATTTTATTAAAAAAAGAAATAACGGCTATGAACTATTTTAATACAATCGAAAAACATTAATAAATAGAACAAAAATAATTATGAGAAAACTAAAAACTATATAACACAGCTGAGAGTGTGAACGCTCCGACCTTTGGCGGGAAAACAAAAGGGCCTGTCATCTGTTTGACACTTCTTTTATAGGCGTGATAATCTATGCGTAATTTTATCTATGGTGATGCTACTCGCTACTGTTCATTCCACAGAGGTTCATTCCCAACAGTATTATAATTTTTTTTTTAAGAAAATGCATAGGAATTGTGTATAAATATTTTATTTCATGTATACACGATTATAATACAGGAAAAAAATTAGAATAAAATTATCTTAATCGCTACAAATATTAACGCTAATTATTTATAATTATACAACCTTAGACTAACATATTAAATACAAAAATTATAAATCTAACACTAGAGGTATCTATTTACATTAAAACTAATTCTCAATATCAGAATCATCGGATTCAGAATCCGATGAATTCGATAGAAGATAGTCTTCCTGAGTTTGTGGAGGTCTTGGTTGCAGTTGGAGTCGAGGCTCTATAGTGGGAGCTATGATGAGCTTTAAGACCTCCGCGCACAATTTATTAGTCTTTTTTTTTTCGGTACTTCCCGGAGGCTGTTGATCAGAGGATCAGATGTTAAAATCAACATATTGAGCAAGTCTCTATTCGTGGCAAGACGAGAGCACTTTCTGGTGTTGTGTTCTCTAAACCTCCGGCAATCTTTGTTTCTAGCTTCTTGGGCTTCCTCTGAAAGCTGCCCTATTGGAACTATTGCCGTCTTAATCACCTCTGTACTGTGAATAAGCAATTTATGCACAGTAGCAGGCATGTAGTACCACGAATAGAGACTTAGATAAAGTCTTCTTGTCTCGAAACAAAGCTTTTTGAATTCAACAAGATTTATCTCGAAGCCAGAAGACAATGTCCTCAACAATACATTAAAGTGTTTGATGATTGTAACATCCAATCCTGTGATCTGAGCACTCAGTTCGGGGTTCCCGAAAAAACGTCGAGCTGTGTTTCCATCATTTGTGGAACCAAATCCTGGCTTTGGCTTGTCCACAATTAATCCCATTTCATGCTTGAATCGTTGTTTGATTTCGTCTGATCGTTGTTTTACACTTGCTTTTTCCTCTGAAGTCCTAGCTTGCCATTTCCTAATATCTAACTTATAACTAATGTGTAAAAAGCACTCAAACGAACGAATCCAAGCATGTAATGTTGACAAACCAAAGCCAAAATTATCCTGATTGCTATCAAAATGCCTTCCTTCATCATTCATCATTCTGGGAGTAGCCCCACAAATATAGCATTTCTGTGATGAATGTGTCTCTGTCAAAGCGTTGCAAACTTTTCCATCAGTCATAGTCAGCAAAAGCTTGTGCTTAACAGAAATATCAGAACCACCAAGATCACAAGATGTAGCCTCCAAGTTGTTTATTTGTTCCAAAACCTTATTTGTCTCGATTTTTGTCAATTCCGTAGTTTCTTTGGCAAAAACGAATTTAATTGGACGACAAAACATCGTCGATGATGGACGAGGATTTTGCCAGATAACGTTGTTACCTTCGTCGATTAACCTTAGAGGAACGAACGAATAAACAAAAAGGAACTCATCAGTGTCTTCGCTGTTCTCAAATCTCTGTTTGTAAGCACTATGACCGGAACTTCCGTCACACCCCCATTTACTTATAAGAGTAAACGATGAATTGGGTATTAGATTGGGGAGCACACTTGTGACAACTTCTCTTTGAGCTTCTACTAAACGTTCTGCTGTTTTATTCAAAATAGCTTGTAGCTCAATTTCTGCTCGAGATTGTGTCACAACAATGTGCTCCTCGGAAGGATAACAAGCTTTTTTTGATTTAACAATGCAATCATATGATGGAAACACGTGATGCCCGACTTTCATAGTCCACTTCCTAGTCTGTTTATATGAGTGAGTTGTTGATTTTGAATCAATGTAGTACGCTAATGCCTCGTCACTACTTAGCGGTCTATCACTTTGCACAGCACTTGGTTGTTGAAGGCTAATGCAAGCACTTATTGCAGAAGCTGGATTTTCGCCAATGTCCTTTATAACTCTGGCAACGTTTTTATGTCCAGTTGACCGTGCAGCTAGCTCTGCAGCAGTCATTAATTCCCCAACACTCCGCGATTGAACTAGATCAGCAACTCTACGTTTCTTAGTTTTAAAAGACGAATCTTCAAAGACTTTTTTTGGTCTTCCGGGTCGAGAAAGGTCAGCGGATGAGGTAGAAGGTTGCAGTTGAGTCGATCGCAGGCAGAATTCTATCTTCTCGCCTTCCAGCCACAACTTATTCTTATTTAGGAAACGCTCTTTTGCCTTTCCTGAAGACACCCACTTGGTAGCAATTTTCGAAGAAATGCTGGCTAATTTCATTTTAATTTCCCTTTGACATTCTTCAGTGATGTCAGAGAAGTCACACTTAGACAAAATAAATTTAATGCAAATAGACGATCATTTCTTTCGTCTTTTTCGTGCTTAAGCCACTCTTCGAAAAACTCAATTTTACTAATAGAGTAACACTTTTCTGCAAAAAAAAGAAAAAAAAAAATGTTGTACTCAAGTGTGCTACATAAAATATATGTCATAATCATCTATAGCCATGTAGCTAAAACATATCAAAAATTCAGACTGGATACAAGAGGATACATGGCTTTTCCAAGCCTGACAAGTTCGAAAACAAAGAAAAACATTGTTTTTTTTTGTGTATTCACAGATAGTCTCCTTTATGAATGTTTATGACACATTAAAAGATTCTAACAAGAAAATAATATAGTACATACTTTCAGAAGTAAAATCCATCACTAAAACTTTCCACAAAATTAGAACTGCCACCATGAGATGTTAGTGCAAGTGTCGCGAAAATGCAACTGACTTATTTCTTTATCTGCATTTACCTCATTAGCTCACTTTGATAAACGATGACTCATCAGTATGGAATGTTAGCCATAAACAATTCTTGGAATCAGAGGTTTAGGGGTGTTGTTTACATGCAGAAAGCACAAATTTCCGGGAATTTGAAAATGACTTTTGTCCACCTGGCTTGTTCTAGGGCGGACACTGTGAATCGTGGTGATCAATGCTCGTTCTTTCTCTGTATGAGAAAATCAAATCAAAAGTCATTTACTTATTCAAATTAGGCTGAGAATCAGCACTTTACGAAATATTTCAACACGTGGAACTTCAGGGACTGGTGGAACTTCAGGGAACGGTAGAACCTCGGGGACTGGTGGAACATTTATATTTTCTTGTTGTTGACCGCCGTCAGTGACGCTGTTGGGCCGCCTAGGTACTGGAGATTGCGCTTTGTAAGCTCGTTGCCAGCATGGGTGGCAAATAGAGGTTGTCGGTCTCACCTAAGTATACGAAAAAGTTCATAATTTATCATTTCATAACATAATAATTGTATAAAAATATTTAAGCACAAACATTTTTCATACCAACTTGTTGAGGACAAATCCATTCAGATATAACATCATGAATGTGTCTATTGCTTTCAGAGTTACGTGTCAGTGAGTGAAAACGAACACGCATCAGCGATCTTTCACAGTTTACACACACATTACGATGGCCAACACTAGGGTTTGGTATTCCACTTGTATCAGACTGTGATAATGTCTGCCTAGCCAGTAACCAGCAGGAATGGCACACATTATCAGACGCAGTGACCTAAAAAGACAACCTACATAAGTATAAACAAATAGCTACACCCTTAAAAGACGCGCTGAAGACGTTACTGAAAAATCACCAATCGCGGAGTAATCCACTGTCTTATAATAGATTGAATTTCATCCGAATCCCAAAAATGCCTCCTTATGCGAAAACATTGCTATACCACAGTTAGTGCAGCGCTGGTTCTCCATCAGAAATAGGGCAAAATCAGTTGTCTGTGTCTGTGAAAGCCGGGGTTGGTCGAGAGAGCAGTAACAGAAACAAAGCCAAAGGTCGTCGTAAAACACCACAAGAAAATATTCAATATGCGAGCCACAAGAACCTACACATACGTATTATTAGTAATCTGTGACAGGAATGACTTAAATTGTCAAATCATTAATGAAAGACAATTATCTTGACTTTGTCATGACAATCGACATAAAACCCTTAACACACGTACCTAGCTATAATATGTATACAAACATACATAAACTGCTGCACTGCTTTTGCCATGCGGGTAGGCAGAAACTATAAAACGCCCTTTATACTATTACGACCCTTACCTACTTACTTCTTTTGCTTTGTCCACGTTCATACATCCAGTCATTTAGGCGCGTCACTATAATAGAACGGATATATTGTGTTGTATACATAAGGTGCAGTCATAGGTATAGCTGTGTATGTGTTTATAATAACAGAAAGTATAATATCGTAAATGTCACAAAAATATGTCAAAATATATTTTAAATCACCTTACTATAATAATACAATAATATGTCCTGCACTAAATATCTGTTAGAATAGAAACGATCTGTTATTACTATGTAATTATGTTATGTTGTATTGAATTTCTCAGTACCTAGCAGCCCGGAGTCTGGATTTTTGCCCGGTTGATGGCAATAGGCTTGCCCTCTGTTTCATGGGACTTAAACATAACTGGTGAAATGGCGGTGTACTATAGTATAGGTATACCTCTACCTGCTTAACCCTTCGAGGATTACAGGCGTGATGTTATGTGAATATTGGTTCAAACACTATATCGATTAAGATTTAGTTTGAAAACATATTTTATTGCTTCGTCTGTAACTGCCTTAACAGAAGAAGATAGTGTTTCCATTACTTTGAAGAACCAAATAATCTATTGATTTTTAATTAAAGAGATAAAATAAATTGTTTCTTTTTTACTTTTAGTTCCGTTACCACTAAACGCGCATAAAAATATATATTTTTCTTACTCTATTATCAAAAATACAGGTAAATACATGTCGTTTCGAACGATGAACATATACTAATTACCATTTTATTTCAAACTAGCTTTTGCCCGCGACTTCGTCCGCGTGGAATAATGACTTCCGGAAAAAAACAATTTATCCCCCTTTTCTCCCTGTTAGGAGGGAATTTCCAAAAATCCTCTCTTTGTGGTAGCCTACTCCTCCCAACAAACACACATGCCAAATTTCAGCTCTCTACTGCCAGTAGTTTCGGCTGTGCGTTGTCTGTCAGTCACTCAGTAACGGAAGAGTTTTATATTATATAGGTGTAGATAGCTGTGCCCGCAACTCCGTCAGTGTGTAATTCCTTGCGTGTTATTAAGTTAATGTATTGGTAATATTGTTTAGATCGCGTTCACATGAGGCTTAAGTACCTATACAACGAAATTACTACTTCACCTAAAAATAAATAAAATGTAAACTATTAATAATTTGTAATTTGAACGAATATAATACACTACCAAAATAACTAATACCTATTTTATAAAATAACAACAAAAGAAAACTAAATAAACTAAATTAATTTAAATACTAAAAGTCGCGCTGATAAACAATATTGTCTGTCAATGAGGTCGAATGCTCGGAACGTCTACTCGCTTGTATGAAGTTCGCGTTTTTTTTTTTTTTTTTTAGAATATGGCATCTCTTAGTTGACCTTGAGAGGTCGTGACTACTTAACCGGACTATCCTGTGGTTGCCTTAAGTAAACTCAAAGCCTCCAGCCAGGGGCAAATATCTTATGTACTAAGCGACTACACGCTAAGGGCACCCCCTGTGGGGTACGAACCTCGGCTTAGGGCGTCGCTGGGGGAGGGCAGCAAGATGGGACAGGCTGGATCTGGTTCTTATTATTTAAGCTTGATGAGGCCGGCGTTTCCTAGCTGACTACTCTGAGAAGAAACGCCGAAACAAACTCAGAGGTCACGGTCGGGAATTTAGAACTACTGGCTCAGCTGCGGCGCGGGCTGGCACTTCTTCGAGCAAGGGTCGGGGGGGAGGCATTTAATTGAGGACGTCGCGAGGGACCTCGGCGGCGAGGTCGGAATGAGTTCTGTATTTGTGCACTGTACTGGTTGACTTATTGCTCTCCTGGAGGAGGGTTATGGGGTCGTCAGGGTCGGAGAGGACATGCCTTGGACGGCGGCATTTGCTGATTTTGGAGGGGGTATACCTGGCGGCCTCGACAATCAGAGGGTTGCGGTGCTTGGCGGCGGTATCGAAGAAGCGCTTGGAAAGGCGCTTCATGAATTGATGGATGGTGGGGATTTTGAGGTCAACGTGGAGGATCTCATTTCGAACGAACCAAGGGGATCCCGTAGCCTTTCGGAGGAATCGGTTTTGGAGTTCGCGTTTGGATCCCCCGCCCTTTTATACCTCCCGCCGCGAGCCGCGTCGAGCGCGGCGACCGTTACACAAAAATAATCCTTATAGCATGATTCAGCATTCACGCGCTATGGCTTATTAGCGTATTTCATGTATAACGTTGGTGTTTCTGTACCGATTTCTATGATTCTTTTTTTAATAAATAGGTAATAATGTTAACATTTTTTAATAAGGGATGAGTGAGAGTGTTATAAACGTAAGAGTAGACAAATATAATCAGAAAGCTCCGAACTGCTAAGCTATCGGGAGTTACACGTGTTATTGTGAGTCAACCATAAAAGATAGACATTTGCTGTCGTGGAATATTTTTTATATAATTTTAAGGAGAACATTTCCGTCATACATGATTTCTGTGTAGCTTTAACCATTAAGGCTGCACACGCGACGGAAGCTTAAAAAATGGAGTAAGTTCTCCTGTTTTCCCAACACTTCCCTTCACTGCTCTGCTCCTATTGATCGTAGCGTGATGAAAAGTATACTATAACCTGCCCAGGAGTATGAAGAACAATTGTACCAAGTTTCGTTGAAATCCGTCGAGTAGTTTTTGTTTCTATAAAGAACATACAGACAGACAGACAGACAGACAGACAGACAGACAGACAGACAGACAAAAATTTTACTGAATGCATTTTTGGCGTCAGTATCGATCACTAATCACCCGCTGATAGTTATTTTGGAAATATCTTTCATGTACAGAATTGACCTCTCTACAGATTTATTATAAGTATAGAAGATAGAAGACTAGCTTTTGCCTGCGACTTCGTCCGCGTGGAATAATGACTTCCAGAAAAAAACAATTTATCCCCCTTTTCTCCCCGTTGGGAGGGAATTTCCAAAAATCCTCTCTTAGTGGTAGCCTACTCCTCCCAACAAACACACATGCCAAATTTCAGCTTTCTACTGCCAGTAGTTTCGGCTGTGCGTTGTCTGTCAGTCACTCAGTAACGGAAGAGTTTTATATACATATATGGATATAGATAGCTGTGCCCGCAACTCCGTCAGTGTGTAATTCCTTGTGTGTTAGTAAGTTAATGTATTGGTAATATTGTTTAGATCACGTTCACATGAGGCTTAAGTACCTATACAACGAAATTACTACTTCACCTAAAAAGAAATAAAATGTAAACTATTAATAATTTGTAAAAAAAACTTAAAAAATAAGCGACTACACGCTAAGGGCACCCCCTGTGGGGTACGGACCTCGGCTTAGGGCGTCGCTGGGGGGGGGGGGGGGGCAGCAAGGGACAGGCTGGATCGGAATTATTTAGGGGCGAATTTAATACTACAGGCTCAGCGGCGCGGGCTGGCTCGAGCAAGGGTCGGGGAGGAGAATTTACAAGGGCGTCGTGACGGGCGTCCTCGACGGCGAGGACGGAAGGACGGTTGTCGGGTCGTGTTTTTGTGTCTCTTAATGGTGCTGGTGGCTTTCCTGCTCTCCTGTAAGAGGGTAGTGGCGTCGTCGGGGATGGTGAGGGTATGCCTTGGTCGGCGAATCCTACTTATGCGGGAGGGAGTATATCGGGAGGCCGCCGCAATCAGGGCAATTGGGGTGCTTTATAGCGGAGTCGAAGAAACGCTTGGCGAGGCGCTTCATGAACTGCTGGACGGTGTGAAATTCGCGTTTGGATCCCCCGCCCTTTTATAGCTCCCGCCGCGAGCCGCGTCGAGCGCGGCGACCGTTACACAAAAATAATCCTTATAGCATGATTCAGTATTCACGCGCGATGGCTTATTAGCGTATTTCATGTATAACTTTGGTGTTTCTGTACCGATTTCTATGATTATTTTTTTATTAAATAGGTAATAATGTTAACATTTTTTAATTAGGGATGAGTGAGAGTGTTATAAACGTAAGAGTAGACAAATATAATCAGAATGCTCCGAACTGCTAAGCTATCGGGAGTTACACGTATTATTGTGAGTCAACCATAAAAGATAGACATTTGCTGTCGTGGAATATTTTTTATATAATTTTAAGGAGAACATTTCCGTAATACATGATTTCTGTGTAGCTTTAACCATTAAGGCTGCACAAGCTTCAAAAATGGAGTAAGTTCTCCTGTTTTCCCAACATTTCCCTTCACTGCTCTGCTCCTATTGATCATAGCGTGATGAAAAGTATACTATAACCTGCCCAGGAGTATGAAAAACAATTGTACCAAGTTTCGTTGAAATCCGTCGAGTGGTTTTTGTTTCTATAAAGAACATACAGACAGACAGACAGACAGACAAAAATTTTACTGATTGCATTTTTGGCGTCAGTATCGATCACTAATCACCCGCTGATAGTTATTTTGGAAATATATTTCATGTACAGAATTGACCTCTCTACAGATTTATTATAAGAATTGCAACATTTGAAACTCACGGATGCTAATCAAAATAAAACAAACAAATTATTACTCTTTTAAATTGATATTTTCCCACACACCTCTGCGGAGAAATGAAAGTCATGATAGAAATTCAAGTATTCAAAGTTTTTTTTTTAACATTCTTAAGTCTTTGTCCGTGCAGGGCCACAAAATATCCATGTCCTTTACGGTAAACAATAAAATGTTTGGCGCCGAGATGTCTTGGGGATCAGTTTCACCATACCATTTTTGGGCGAGATATCTGTGACGACCGAAGGATGTTTATGTTAGAATAGTATATACAGTGTCGGGTACTGTGACCCGAATAAACAGTTTGTCGCTAACCACCGCCTTTTATTGACGTCCCATTGGCGACGAGTACGGGATCCGGGATATTTTTTTTTTCTTCTTTCTTTGTTAAAAAAATATTTTGCATAGACTTTAGTAAAATGCCGATCGGAAAAATTGAACCGTTTAATGTAAATTCCAACCAGTGGCCAGCTTACGTTCGTCGCGTTAATCAGTAGGGGAATGTGGGGGGAAACCGGACAGGGGGTGAAACCAGATAGTTGCGCTTTCCTTACTCCGCGTATAGCGTCGCGCTTTAGCTAAAGGTGAAATACGCGCGAGCGCCTACTCAGTGCAGTTACAAATGGCGGCGACAGTAACATCACAGTACGTACGTCTATAAACGAAAATTGTAAACAAAGGTAAGTTATCTAATATTTTGACTTTTTTAAAGTGTTATCATTAACTTTAGCTATGTGCTATCCTATACAGTTGTATTTTTTATAAAGTAATACATATTTAACCTTTAAAAACGGTATTTGTTGTTGCTATGAGTGTAAACCATAATCTGTTAGAATTACAATTTCGAACATGGTATCTGTGGGGTAGAAGCGGACGGGGTGATTTCGACTATCCGGTTTCACCCCGATTGATTTTATATAGGTAGGAATTGCGGGCGTTTGTTTTATTTTATCTATTTAATTAATTTTTTTTTTTACTTTTTGCAGAGCGCAAGTGTCAACATGCCACGAACATATGTGAGAAAGTCAAATAGGCTGCAATGGTCGGAGTCTTTTAGCCATAAATTCAGTGCCGGGGTAGCGGGATCGTCCGAAAGGGTTACCGCTGCCCCGGAACATAAAGGGCTAAGGAAGGAACACGGGTGGGTTTTAGTCAGTAAGAGTCTGACACTCCCTTCCGCTCCACCCAGAGCGGGAGTAGTCATTAGATGATTTCCCATCAAAAAAAAAAAGGCCATAAATTCTGTGGTGGAAGGCAGAATGGGATATCTTTTAGCGTCACATACATATAGTGTACCCAAAAATTCCTTAGAAGATCGTGTAAAGAAGATAAAAGCTGGAAAATCCAAAGACGAAGTGTTTCGAAAGTGCCCTGTTGCTGCAAAATGCGTCTTCACTGAATAGCTGGAAGGTGTGCTAGTTGAACACATCAAAACTATGAAATCTCAACTGTTTGGATTGACTAAAACCGATCTCCGACGTTTGGCATTCCACATTTGGCACCCCTTGAATAAAAATTGCATATCCGGTTTGACCCATAGGTATGGGGTGAATACGGTGTAGTGTGCAGCTCGCCTAACCCTATATTTGTAACTGCACACACTTAATTATTGCACTATTACACGAATTGTCGACTTGAACAGTTCTCTTTTATTTTGCCTACATCACTCCAATACATGGCGACCCTTAGCCAGCAGTTAAAATTTTGCAACATACGTAAAATTCGAAAGTAGCTGAATAAATTTATGAAGAAATACAATAATTATGAAGAATAAAAATTGTGAAGACGAGAAACAAGAAGAAAGAAGATATTCAAACTACAGAAGATAGAAAACCCGTCACGTGAACGCGAAGACGAGAAATAAGAAGAAAGAAGATTTTCAAATTACAGAAGATAAAAAAAAAAGCCTCACAGAAGATTGATATGGATGAAGCGGTGAAAACGATATAAGAAGATTGCTATGGATGAAGCGGTGAAAACAATATAAGAAGACAGAAAGGGTGTTGCTGCCGGGAGCCGGGAGAATGCTCAAGCCTTATGATGAGAGAATATGCAGGGCGCCGGGAGATAAATTGTACGGGTCCGAGGTGGAGCAGCTGGGAGTCAGTTCGAGTCCAATGCTGAGGAGTTCATTCACCCGCGCTACGTGAGACGTCATGACCTACATATACGTTGACAGTAAATACGTCCCTTCTGCAATGTAACGGTCTTATTCATAAAAAAAGCTTATAGAAGGTTTAAACCATTCATTAGTTAAAATGCTCGATAAGCCTTTAAAACGTTCGATAAAATTTTGTATTCATAAACGCTTCATAAACCTTCGATAACTAAAATGTACTATAACTTCATTATAAATCTAAATGTTGCCATAATAATGATGTCATCCAACAAATTGGCCAACATATTGAATCGTCAAACGAGAATATCTGCCTACTAACCGAATAATTGTGACCATAGACATTATTACGTATGGAAAACTAATATATTGTCTACAGTTTCGACACTTTTGACGCGGTAACGTCATGGAAACAATAATGTCATTGAAGGAATGAATTTGAACTTGTAAAACCAAAAAACTTTTGAATATTTTTTTTGTATTTAAAATAAATGGAATTAAGACCGGAGACTAGTTGCAATAAAGGACAAAGAATTGAATATTGGTTGGAGCAGGATAAGGTGTGTATCTACTGTTACAGCTAAAACGTATTCCAAGTAAGTTATGTTTTGTAAACATTCTCAATTTTATACTTATGCTTGCTTTTGCTTCTATTCCTTAGATTTTTTAGGAAGAATTTGGTCAGGGAGAGATTTCCATAATAGAAAATAAAAACACTGACAAAAACACCAACGCTAAACAGGGGCGGCCTGCATGATTTACGAATTAGGTGCCTATCCAATTTACAATGTTACGAAGAACTTCGTTTGCCTGTACAAAACTCATTGTAACAAAAAAAACCGCCGCCATATGAACAATAATGACTCGTTATATTAGTTATTTTTATGCCGCTGCTGATTTAATTATTTTAGTATAATATAATATAAATAAGATAATGAAGAGAAAGAATTATAACATTAGTTTTCTATTTCAGGACAGTAGGACTAGTAAGGATGGCAAATTGCAGAAACTGAAACGGCCTACAGAAGAGATAACATCTCTTGATGGTAAATGAAAAGCAAACATTGTAAAAATGTTGTTCTGCTTGCACAAGTTTTAGAAGCCAAATTTAGAGTTTAGATTATTGTTCAACCGTGAACAGGCAAGAGTTACACGCGCCAGCAACAGCATCACAGCGTCAGCATCAATAGCGACATACATTCGTTCCTCATACCGGCACACCATCAGCGCTAAGAAGTGACCTACTGAGATCTTCACTTCATCGGCTTGATACACACACAACACACAAATGTAAATAGGTATCAATGTGTATTGACCACTAAAATTGTATATAATTAAGTTAATTACTGTAATAAATTAGTCATCAAGCAGGAGTCGAGTTTGATTCATCTTCCATAATTCCTCTCACTATGGCCAAGACACCTTTAGCCATCATCAGTTCTATGAGTCTGTGGGACCGGCAGTGAGAAAACTATTTCCTGTGTACACACGGCTACACATTAAGCTATACATAACCAGTATAAGCTGACTTATGATTGTATGAAAAACCTATACAATGCGAGGTCAACTCAAACTGGAAATGTATAGCTTGATGTGTAGCCGTGTGTACATTGCACTACATACACAAACGCCTATTCCTACCCAAATTCCATCTGTTCCTGTAGGTCTCCTGGTAACAGACTTCCCACATGTAAAACCAATGTAACTCACGTTTGGTGTGGTTTGTATGATAGGTTAGGGTGCTAGGTAGTTACTGTAGGTTTATAATAAGTAGGGTGTTCGGTAGTCTTAGGTAACAGGCTCAATTGTTACAAACTTATAGCCACACTATATGCATTTGAAATAACGGCCGTACTAAGCTGTAAGTCCCGGTGTGTACATGTATTATAAAAATAAATTAAACTGATATTTGTATACAAGCTTTTTATTAATGAACTACTCGCTAAATGTCTCCTCTTTTTCTTCTTCGTGTCGCGGGCACGACTTACTTTAGATCTTGTTGGCCCAAAACATTGCCACTTCCACGTCGTCGTCGGTGGCAATGCAGAGGTCACTTAGACTGCATGTTTTGGGT
Source organism: Hydraecia micacea (assembly GCA_914767645.1). NCBI lineage: Eukaryota > Metazoa > Arthropoda > Insecta > Lepidoptera > Noctuidae > Hydraecia > Hydraecia micacea. The sequence continues at coordinate 1,970,864 of OU611775.1, forward strand.
GGGACACATAGGGCAGGATAGGAGGTGGAGCATGTTTTGCGACGTAGCTTCACAACCACACCCTACTGGAGCATCTCCCTGCAGGGTGTAAACTCCCGTGGTCCACACGGAAGTCCCTGAACCATCTCCGGACACAAGTGGGAAGATGTAACTCCAACCTGGTAAAGTGGGGCTACCTCGGCAGAATGTTTCTTTAAAAGTTTGTAAAATTGCATTTGCATTTCCCCTTGCAACTTCTTGGGGTGACTTTGTATGATATTAATTGATATTGCTACCCCTAACTGCATCCATGCAACAACCAACCCATGGTCAATCCATGGTCAACTGCAATATTGTAAAGTACTGCTCTAACCACTATGGTTGTTTTCACATTTCCTAGTTTGCAGGTAAAAGGCATTGAAAGCATTGTATCCACACTCCAGAATAGCAGCAAACCTACAGTATTTCTTGTTGCTGTACTTAATATGTGCTTTGTTATATTTTTCCTTGCTTATATTTTGCATCGTAGGTATATAATAATAAACTAAATTGGTTAAACAGAAGTGCAAAATAAATTAAATACAACTGCGGCTCCTCGAAGTACGATTGTTTACGAAACTAACTTTTCACAATATTACATTTTGTACGTCAAATGTCATTTTCTTATTAATCAGCTGATGCAGAGTCGGCCATTTTTTCCTTATAATACTGTTATAGTAGGGTTCTGGGTTTCATAACTTTATAGTAGGTTTAAAGAACGTTTTAGTGCTAAAATGCGTTTATGAATAGCAATTTTTGACAACGAGACTTTAGCAAGCCTTTAGATGTTCCATAACTTATTATGAATAAGACCGTTAGTTTTTACTCTGCTATTGTATTTTTTTACGTTATTATCATTTTCTGTTTTATATGTTATTATTAAGGTCATGCAGAATTACTTTAAATTCAGTTTAAGGAAATTATGTCACAGCAATTGCGAGACCTACATGCTAAGTTAAAATATTTAAGAGAATATGTAGTAAAATTTGGTCCAAATAGGCGTACTGAAGATTTAGGTTTTAAGAAACTAGAGGAAGCTGAAAAAGAATATAGTAAATTGGAGTGTATTTTGACTCAACTGAATCAAGAAGTTAAAGATCACAAATTAGATCAAAAATCTTGTGAGATGTTCCAAACGTTAGTTGATGAGATACAGCATAATTTTAAGAAAATAAAGAGTCTATTTTCTTTGAGAGATAGTAGTAGTCAAACTAGTTCTAACGATTTGATTGAATATTCTAATTGTTTTACCAAAATGTCAGACTCATTTGATATTAAAACAGCAATTTCCCTGTTGGCGGTAATGAATGGCCAGGAACAGGTGACAAATCAGCTTATCGATGGTATTCTTCTTTATAGCTCACTCATCAATGATGACAGTAAAAGTAAGCTAATAGATTTCGTATTAAAAACACGTCTCTCACCTAGTGCAAAACTGCGCCTTAAAGCTACGTATGCTGACATTGAAACTTTGGTAGGAGATATTCGCGTTTATTTGTTACCGAAAAAATCGGCTGTAGCATTACAAACCCAATTATTTAGAGCTACTCAAGGTCGTAGGACTATAGAAAAATTTGGTTCTGAGATTGAGGAGTTGTTCGTAAATCTTACGATTGCTCAGGCTAACGAGAAGCGCGATGCATATGAGGTATTGCGTCCTCTCAATGAGAAGACTGCAATTAAAAGGTTTAGCGATGGTTTGGCCGACAAGCGGCTCAGCACCATCATTGCCGCGCGACAGTTTGCATCTTTATCTGAAGCTATTACAGCTGCGGTAGACGAGCAATCTATGTCTTTCCACCCACAGGAGCAGGTTATGCAATTTAGAACTAACCAAAATGTTACCCGCGGAAACTATAGAGGTATCCGAGGCCGAGGAGATAGACATTTTTATAACAATAAGAAAAATTATAATCGTAATTATAATTGTTATGAAAATAGCACAGGTCAAAGAACTTCACATGTCGTAAATCGAGGTAAACACTCAGGCGATCAGCGCCAGCGTCAGCATTTTCGCGGACGTCCGATGCGTTATCAGCGTGTACAGCATAACATGCAAGAGTCCAATGTCCAAGACAATTTGCGCAACGATGACGCAAATAATTATGACAACTTAGAGTTTTTTCGCCCCTAAACAGGGTACTCATTCTATTTTTAGTTATAGTAATTTTTGTGTAATTCAGTGTCAACTTAAAAATAGTAATATTGATCTTAATTTATTAGTCGATAGTGGAGCTAGTTTATGTGTACTTAAGTATGAATGGTTGTCGCGACATAGGAATTTATTGAATCTAGTAGAACAGGATAAGATAGTTATAAAGGGAATTAGTGGTAATTTAGAGTCTATGGGATATATTTATTTAAATATAATAATTAATCATGTGAATTTTTATCAGAAATTCTACATTTTCGAACATTTATCTTGTGCCGCAGAAGGTATACTTGGTCAGGATTTTTTCGAGCGATATAACGCGGTACTAAATTACAAAGATGGTACACTAACTTTAGAATCCCAAAACGAGTCTGTTAGTGTTAATGTTAATAAAAATACGTTTACAATTCCACCCCGTTGCGAAGTCATCAAGCACATCCCGACGTCACAAAACTGTGATTGCGTCATTTTGTCAAAGGAAATTTATAAAGGCGTATACACAGCTGGTGTAATATCGAAGCCACATAATGGACTTATTCCTGTTAGGATATTAAATACAACAGATAGTTCAGTTAGTATAAACACTTCAGAATTGACTATTTGTTGTCTAGATAAATTTTATGTTTGTAAGTTTGATGACGATTGTTTATCGGTTGATAGAGTTAGAACTTTGCTCACTATTTTGCAACTACATACATATCTGAATAAAGAGGAGCAAAGAAGCATTGAGAACATATGTGCCAAATATGCAGATGTTTTTCACTTACCAGGAGATACGCTCACAACAACTAATTTAATAGAGCATTCAATTCAACTTAAGGAAAACGCATCTCCATCCTATGTCAAGCCTTATCGATTGCCAAAAGCATTGAAAGGCGAGGTACAAAAACAAATAGATGAGATGATTAAAAATGATATCATAGAAGAGTCTATATAGTCAGAGTGGTCAAGTCCTATTTTATTAGTACCTAAAAAGACAGATAGGTCAGGAGAAAGGAAGTGGAGACTTGTAGTAGATTATCGCCAACTCAATAATAGGATACAGGATGATAAGTTTCCGTTACCTAACAACACTGAGATCCTAGATTCACTATCAAATAACATCTATTTTTCAAAATTAGATCTCAGTCAAGGTTATTATCAACTGTCATTAGACGAAAAATCTAGAAAATATACTGCATTTACAACAGACAAGCAGTATCAAATGAAACGCTGTCCAATGGGATTAAAGACATCCCCAAGTGCCTTTGCACGTCTTATGACTATAGCAATGTCAGGGTTAAATTATAAATCATGTTTCCTCTACCAAGACGATTGTATTGTCGTAGGTAACTGTCTCGAAACGCACAACAAGAATCTCATAAAAATTTTGGAATGTTTACGAAAAGTAAATTTGACTTAAGTAAATTTGACTTAAGCTCCTAGAACCTTATGAGTATTTTCCAAACCTCCAAGAGTCTCATGATGGTAAGCTGTTGAATGCAGTTTGTTTATATGCAATAAATTGCAAATTTCAGTAAATACTGATGACATAAACTCTGTTCCCTGGTCTGTTATGACTTCTGTAGGGATGCCATATCTCAGAATAAAATTATTTACAAATGATCGCGCTACTGAAACTGTATCCTTCTTTTCTAAGGGATAAGCTTCAACATATTTAGTCAGATCACATTGTAACGTCAGAATATACTTATAATTAAAATTATCTACATCTAATGGACCCATTAAGTCTAAACTAACTCTCTCAAAAGCAGTGGATGCCGTGGATGTGATAACCATTGGCTCCTTTGTATGTCTATTGGAATGCTTTTGAATCTGACAACTTTTACATTTCTTTACGTATTCTGATACGTCGTTGGTCATTCCTGGCCAATAATAATACTTCCTAATATTATTTAACATTCTGTTTACCCCCGCGTGGCCACTCGTGGGTAACAGGTGGAAGTCATTTAGGATCACAGTCTTTGCGTCTTTGTCAGTAATTCTTGTCACAACTTTAATAACAAGTAACTTGGGAAAATCTTTCAAGTGACTTACTTCCTTTATAAAGTTGTTTACAAATTGTTCATAGCGCTTAGTTTTAATTATTACGAGCTCGTTTATTTTGATTTGCTTGCAAAAACGTTGTAATTCTCTCGTTAACACACTTACGGTAGATAACGATTGAGAAATAATAAAAATTGCTGATTTTTCAGGCACGAATTTGCAATTACCATTATCACTAATAAAATGTTTGTATTTTTCTATCTGTTTTAATGTATCGTTATTACAAAATAGAATCAATTCAACACTGTCAATTGGTCGTTTGAGGATTTCCACTACTTTAGGTTGATCAGGCCTTGGAGTAGAGGATACCTCCGTAGTCATGTTATTGTTGTCACGGTCAGTACGTAACCTACGAGCCTGTGCTCTTGTCATGACCGATACTACATGCTGTTGCATTTCCTTTAAACTGTTGGATGTAATAGGTATCCGGCTCAATGCATCTGCAGCTGCGTTGTGCCGTCCTGGGACATAGCTGATTTCAAAATCTTACTCCTCAAGATATAATCTAAACTTAGTTAAACGGCTTGAAGGATCGGTCATATTAAATAAGTAAATCAATGGCTTATGGTCAGTTTTAATATAAAACTTTTTCCCATATAAATAAGGTCTAAAATGTCGAACTGCCCAAACAATAGCAAGTAGTTCTAACTCAATCACAGGGTATCGCGTCTCAGCTGGTTTCAAGTTACGGCTGGCATACGCGACTACCTTGCCATTGCTATTAGACAGTACGGCGCCTAATCCAAGTTTTGATGCGTCAGTTTGTAAAGTAAAAGTATTTTTGTTACTAAAGTCTGGATAGTCAAGTACAGTCGGACTAATGAGTATTTGTTTTAACTTATAAAATGCTCTCTCGCATTCGTCACTCCACACAAACGGTACGTTTTTCTTACATAACGCATTCAAAGGATTTGAATTGAATTTTTGCGTAAGGAAATAGTTTATTTAGGTCACAAAATCACTTCAGAAGGTATATTTCCCGACCCATCAAAGGTAACATGCCTGCAAAAATACCCTGTCCCAGAGAATGTAGACGAAGTCAAGAGATTTGTTGCGTTCGCTAACTAATATAGGCGTTTTATTCCAAAATTTGCAGAAATAGCCTATCCTTTGAATGCGTTATGTAAGAAAAACGTACCGTTTGTGTGGAGTGACGAATACGAGAGAGCATTTTATAAGTTAAAACAAATACTCATTAGTCCGACTGTACTTGACTATCCAGACTTTAGTAACAAAAATACTTTTACTTTACAAACTGACGCATCAAAACTTGGATTAGGCGCCGTACTGTCTAATAGCAATGGCAAGGTAGTCGCGTATGCCAGCCGTAACTTGAAACCAGCTGAGACGCGATACCCTGTGATTGAGTTAGAACTACTTGCTATTGTTTGGGCAGTTCGACATTTTAGACCTTATTTATATGGGAAAAAGTTTTATATTAAAACTGACCATAAGCCATTGATTTACTTATTTAATATGACCGATCCTTCAAGCCGTTTAACTAAGTTTAGATTATATCTTGAGGAGTAAGATTTTGAAATCAGCTATGTCCCAGGACGGCACAACGCAGCTGCAGATGCATTGAGCCGGATACCTATTACATCCAACAGTTTAAAGGAAATGCAACAGCATGTAGTATCGGTCATGACAAGAGCACAGGCTCGTAGGTTACGTACTGACCGTGACAACAATAACATGACTACGGAGGTATCCTCTACTCCAAGGCCTGATCAACCTAAAGTAGTGGAAATCCTCAAACGACCAATTGACAGTGTTGAATTGATTCTATTTTGTAATAACGATACATTAAAACAGATAGAAAAATACAAACATTTTATTAGTGATAATGGTAATTGCAAATTCGTGCCTGAAAAATCAGCAATTTTTATTATTTCTCAATCGTTATCTACCGTAAGTGTGTTAACGAGAGAATTACAACGTTTTTGCAAGCAAATCAAAATAAACGAGCTCGTAATAATTAAAACTAAGCGCTATGAACAATTTGTAAACAACTTTATAAAGGAAGTAAGTCACTTGAAAGATTTTCCCAAGTTACTTGTTATTAAAGTTGTGACAAGAATTACTGACAAAGACGCAAAGACTGTGATCCTAAATGACTTCCACCTGTTACCCACGAGTGGCCACGCGGGGGTAAACAGAATGTTAAATAATATTAGGAAGTATTATTATTGGCCAGGAATGACCAACGACGTATCAGAATACGTAAAGAAATGTAAAAGTTGTCAGATTCAAAAGCATTCCAATAGACATACAAAGGAGCCAATGGTTATCACATCCACGGCATCCACTGCTTTTGAGAGAGTTAGTTTAGACTTAATGGGTCCATTAGATGTAGATAATTTTAATTATAAGTATATTCTGACGTTACAATGTGATCTGACTAAATATGTTGAAGCTTATCCCTTAGAAAAGAAGGATACAGTTTCAGTAGCGCGATCATTTGTAAATAATTTTATTCTGAGATATGGCATCCCTACAGAAGTCATAACAGACCAGGGAACAGAGTTTATGTCATCAGTATTTACTGAAATTTGCAATTTATTGCATATAAACAAACTGCATTCAACAGCTTACCATCATGAGACTCTTGGAGGTTTGGAAAATACTCATAAGGTTCTAGGAGCTTATCTAAGGATTCAGTGTGATAATAATAAAACAGATTGGAGCAGTTGGCTTCCATTCTGGTGTTTTTTATTTAACACTACAGTTCACTCTGAGACAAAATATACTCCATTTGAATTAGTATTTGGTAAACACTGTAATTTACCATCTAACATAGAACAAAATTCATATGTTGATCCCTTATATAATCCTGATTCTTATCCTTTAAAACTAAAGTACAGGCTTCAAAGAGCACAAGCTGAAGCAAGAAACAATTTGTTATTTAATAAACATTTAAGAAAAATAAATTTTGACAAAACTATTAATTCAATAAAATATAATAAAGGAGATCTAGTATTAATTAAAAATCAAACAGGAGATAAGTTAGATAAGACGTATTTAGGACCATACGAAGTCATAGAAGATGTAAAAATGACCAAATGTAAAAATTTTAAAGGATAATAAAACCTACATAATTCATAAAAATAATACAAAAAAGTTTGTAACTTAAAAATATTGCTTTTATTTTAGTTTTGTTTTGTTAATTTAGTTTAAGTTTATTTTGTGTTAATTTAGTTTAAGTTTAAAAAAAAAAATGTAATAATATCATTTTTTTTTAAAAGGGGGGAGGTGTAGTGTGCAGCTCGCCTAACCCTATATTTGTAACTGCATACACTTAATTATTGCACTATTACACGAATTGTCGACTTGAACAGTTCTCTTTTATTTTGCCTACATCACTCCAATACAACGGATTTATCATTTTTATATAAAAAATATATATTTAGTAGTTATTATAATTGATCTCAAATGTTTGTTTGCCAAAGTTATGCCTAAGGTATACTTAACCCTTTATAACATTGATTACCTCAATAAATAACGAAATGATTTATTTATTGTGTTTTTTTCTTAACTATCCGGTATCCCCCCACATTCCCCTACATAAAGTTAAATGACATTGACAATGACTTGAAAGTGTCCATGCTGATAACAGTGGTCAGTGAAGAAACGTATGCGTTAATGTGTGATTTGTGTGCACCCAGTTTTCCAGAGAGTAAAACTTATGAAGAGCTAGTAAAACTGGTGACGGAACACTTGGAACCACAACGTTCAGAGATCGCGGAGCGCCACGTGTTCAGATTGCGAAGGCAACGGGCCGGCGAGTCTCTGACCGAGTATTTGCAAGCATTAAAACATCTGGCGACGACGTGCAATTTCGGCAAATGCAATTCATGTTCAACCCTAGAAGAAAACTTGCGGGACCAGTTCGTGTCAGGTCTATCAAATGACGTAATGCGGTCTAGGATCTTTGAGGAAAAGAAAATCCAATACAAAGAAGCGGTGGAGCTAGCCCTGGCTCTAGAAGCAGCAGAGAAACATGCTGAGGTGAGCGGCAGCACCACTGTAGCGGTGGCAGCGGTGGACTCAACAGTAGTGGCAGGCGGCGCGGTGGGCGAAGGCCTGCATTACGCACGCGGTGGCGGCGGCAGAGGCGGCGGCGGTGGAAGAGCCGGCCAGCGCGGGCGTCAGCCACGCGCCGCGAGCGGAGGCGCAGCGGCAAGCAGCGAAGGCGCAGGACCAGGCAGCGGAGGCGCGGAGCCCGCGAGCTCGCGCGCGCCGTCTTGCTGGCGTTGTGGCAAGGCACACATGGCTGATAGATGCCGATTTAAGAACTATAATTGTGATGAGTGCAATCAAAAAGGTCATTTAAAGGTGATGTGTAACCAAGCACGCAGCAAAGGTAGTAGGCAGAACTACGTATGCGAAGAGGTGTCAGATGACGGAATGTTTAACATTGAAGTCGCAGCTCGAGGTAACAAACCATATTTTGTTAAATTGACTATTGACAACATAAACATTAAATGTGAAGTGGACACGGGTAGCCGTATCTCGGCTATAAGTGAAGAAATGTATAAACAGATGTTTCCGCATAAAAAAATTGTCGCGGACAATTTATTGTTACGTTGTTACTCGGGCTCACGGATTGGGTCATTAGGTTACATTGAAGTAGATGTCTGTTTAGGGCAAAATAAAGGGAAATCATTGCGTCTTTACGTTATAAAGGGTGGCGCGCAACCCCTTTTGGGACGAGAGTGGATGCGCATTCTAAAAATAACTCAAATTACGCTCAATGAAATAATAGATGATGACTTGGTGGCGCAATTACGTAATGAATTCCCTGAAGTATTTTGTGAAAAGTTAGGGACTTGTAAACAGCCCATTCGTCTACAGCTGACAGATAACGAACCGGTGTATGTGCGAGCGAGACCTATGCCGCTGGCACTCCGCGCACGAGTTGAAAGGGAATTAGAACGCTTAGAGACAGAAGGGACCATCTACCGCGTAGATTACTCTGATTATGGGACTCCAATCGTACCTGTCGTCAAAGCAAATGGGGATATACGTATTTATGGTGACTACAAGGTCACAATCAATCCCAAATTAAAACGGGATTATTATCCCTTACCGCGAATTGAAGAATTATTTGCAAATCTTAGCGGTGGGGAGAAATTTACAAAAATTGATCTAAGACATGCGTATGAACAATGTTTTTTATCCGATGATTCCCAACCGTATACGGCGATTACAACGCACATGGGTACATATGTTTATAAACGAACACCGTACGGTTTATCTTGTATCCCTGAGAAATTCCAAAAGATCATGGAGGAAACCCTGCGCGGGGTGCCCGGATGCGTCGTGTTTTTAGATGATATATGTGTGACAGGCTCAAATAAGCTGGAACATATAAAGAATCTGCGAGCTGTACTCGAACGATTACGTAATATGGGACTGACGGTTAAGCTAAGTAAATGTCGATTTTTACAGGACAGTGTAAAATATTTAGGCTTCATTATTAATAAAGATGGCTTGCGGCCTGATCCTGAGAAACTAGAGGCCATTGCCAGCGCACCGAGACCTGAAAACGTATCTCAACTGAAAAGTTTTCTTGGAATGCTCAATTATTATGGAAGATTCATTCAGAATCTGAGTACTTTACTTCAACCAATGCATAATTTGTTAAAGAAGGAGCTGCGCTGGAATTGGGATTCAAAGTGTGAAAAGGTTTTTTTGGAAGCAAAGCGAACCCTCTTGAGTGAACGAGTACTGGCGCACTACGAGGAGGGGCGCGAACTTGTGTTATCAGTGGACAGTAGTGCGTACGGTCTGGGCGCAGTGCTGGCTCACCGGTTCGAGAACGGTATCGAGCGGCCCGTCAGCTGTGTCTCACGAACACACTACAGTCAATTGGACAAGGAGGCACTGGCTATTTTGTTCGGTGTCACAAAACACCATCAATACTTATATGGTAGACAATTTATACTGCGCACTGATCATCAGCCGCTGACGTATATTTTTGGGGAAAAGGGAGGAATTCCGCAAACGGCTGCCAGTCGTTTGCAAAGGTGGGCGGCGCGCCTGGCCGCATATGATTTCCGTATAGAATTCGTGCGATCGGCGGAAAATGGTCCGGCTGATGCTTTGTCACGACTACCGTTACCTCAGGAGGGTCGCTCAACGGAGATAGGAACCGTAGATTATTTAAATTTAGTTGAGGCGGCATTGCCTATTTGTTATAAAGATATTGCAAAAGAGACAGAACGCGATGCGTTTTTATTTATATTTTTTACTGTGTTTAGATTAGTTTGTGATCATCCTATGCGAGTCGCAATAAATACTTTTTCTTTCTTTCTTTCTTTCGATGCGTTACTAAGTAAGATTAAAGGGTATGTACTTTTTGGCTGGCCTTCGGCCCCGAGCTGCGATGCGGAAAAAGCTTACTTTTCTAGAAAACAAGATTTCGTGGTAGACCAAGGGTGTGTCATTTTCAAATACAAAATTGTCGTGCCTTATGCATTACAAAAGAAAATCTTGGAAGAAGTGCACGAAGGTCACTTAGGTATAAATAAAATGAAAAGTTTATCACGAAACTATATTTATTGGGCGAATTTAGATAAAGATATACAGGAATTATGTAAATCATGCGCCGCTTGCCGAATAGTTCGCGACGCACCGCAGCACGCGCAGCTACACCCTTGGGAATTTCCGCTGCACCCATGGCAGCGCGTACATGCCGACTTCGCAGATTGTGGAGGCGTTCGATATTTAGTTATTGTAGACGCACACTCAAAGTGGATTGAGGCGTTACCAATGAAAAGTACAAATGCGGCTTCAACAATTAAAGTTTTGAGAAGTGTTTTCGCGCGTTTTGGTTTGCCGTCGCAGCTCGTGACTGATAACGGACCACCATTTGCGTCTCAAGAATTTAAAACTTATTGTGCAAATAACCTTATTACACATACAACGTCGGCTCCTTATAGGCCGCAGGGAAATGGCGCGGCGGAAAACGCTGTTAAAACTATTAAAAAAGCGATCAAAAGAGCGTTGTATGAAAATGAGGACGTAAACGCGGCTCTTTGTAGGTTCTTATTACAATATCGCAACTGTGAGCACGCGACAACCGGGGTATCACCCGCAGTGGCGCTGCAAGGGCGGCGACTGCGGAGCCGATTGGACGCGCTGCGGCCGGACGTAGCGGCCACGGTGCGCGCCAAGCAGGAGCGCCAAGTTGCACGCTTCTCCGGCACCGATAGACATTTTGGACGTGGGGGACTCGGTGTTAGCTCGCGACTATACAGCAAGGGGGGACAAATGGATCGAAGCTACGGTAGTTAAAAAGACTGGCCCCGTATCATACAGAGTCAAGGTGGGGGACGAATTAGAATGGCGGCGTCATGCCGACCAAATGATCCCAATACATAGCAATAAAAGTAGGTACTCTCTATCTCGAATGAGCGGGGTAGGAGTAGCTGTAGATGAGGAAAGACAGAGTATTAATTTAGGACATTCGGTCGATAAGGGAGCCGACGATGATTTGTATGAGGATGCATTGGGCGGTGACAGTGAGGTTGCGTATGCACCGCCAGCAATACTGCCGGCACCAAAGGCTGATTCAGAAAAGCGGTCGCCTATACCAGAACCGACACCGCCTGGAGTATCGGCTCGAGCACTGCGTGCCTACAATCGAGCTAAACGTTGTGATAAGTTAGATTAGATTACAGTAAATAAGTTTAAGTAGGGGAGATCCGCCATGAAACGGACGTTTAACTTCGGAGTAATATTAGATATTGTAGTTAAATACTTAAAAACTCGTTAACTATCCTTAGGGAATTCAGATATATTATACTATTAGTAATACACAATATTTTAAGAAAATCAACTTTATTTTAAGGAATAAAATGCTTTTTTGTATCTCTGTCACTTGTCCGTTTCATGACTCAGGTAGCATTGAAAAGGACAGTAGGTGTCTTGAAACGGACTAGGAACTAATGTGACACTTTGTGTCATTTGAATACGAGACGTTTCACATATTATGTGCTGTTACACATTTACACTTATTACAATAAGTGAAACACTTAGAATCAAAACAAATTGAGATCAAAATAATTAACAATTATAAAAAAAAAAACATAAAATAATCAGTCACTTCTTATATAAACATGAGACTTTGGCATTAATCAAAAATATTTCTTATTTGGAATAACAAATCAAAGACTATGAGTTTGGCATTAATCAAAAATATTTCTTATTTGGAATAACAAATCAAAGACTAATATTTATTAGGAATAACAATAATAAACTATTTCCTTATTTATGTCGTCAGTCATTTAAGATGAATAATAATCAGTCTTTTCGTTACTTATAGGAGTAGATATTAATTGCAATTGTTACAAAAATAATTATTCATACCCTTCATGCCACACGTTTCGTGTGCCCATTTGTTACAAATAGCACATTTTAGCCAGTCTACATTGCTATTCAGATAAGCCCCTCTACAAACAGTGCAATAGTCATCATCATCATTTTTATTGCCTTTTTTTACGGTGATATTTGCCTTGCTTTTGCCCTTAGCCTTAGATGTAGAAGGTAAATTATTATACGTCGAGTCTTTAGCTCCAGAATTATCATCCGAAGTATCCGATTCTTGGAATGAAAAATCCGAATCCGACGATTCTGAAGACGACTGTATCAGCTTTTTAATGTTTTTAGATGTTTTCATCTTAGCCTTCTGATTCGGTTTCTTTTTAGCTAAATGTTTTTCAATTAGTGCATCCTTCTCAGGCGTATCAGTAATAATAATAATAATAATAATAAAAATATTTATTTCATAAAACAAGAAACACATTGCACTGTATACATTGTAGAATATAAACACATTAGTCACACTTTAAGCACAATTGTATAGACTCTATCCCTTAAACTAGGTCTAGCCTGTGTCTTAAGAGATAGGGTTCAGCCGAAAGGGTACATTAAATAATTCATATTCTGTAACAAGTGAAGCAGCGTCGATAAGGTAAAGTTATTCTATGAAATAAGTGTAGGTAGGTTAATGTGCTGTGTATGTGAGTGAGAGTTCGTATATGTGTGTGTGTGTGTGTGCGTGTGCAAGGGTGTGTATTTGCGTGTATGTGTGTGTATATGTGCGTGGATTTTGTGAATGTATTTTTACGAGATGTATGATAGAAGATTCTCCGTTGCGAGGTAGTCCTGTTGTAGTAGCCATTGAGTAATTTTTTGCTTTAGAGTGTGTCTGTTCAAATCAAGTATGTTCAGTATTTTGTGTAGTTTCTTATATATGTAAGTACCTATGACGTAATATTGGCGGTGGGCAAAGGTAGTTTTATGTGATACACCTGATGGGACATTTGTGCGTTTTTTTGGGTTAGATCTTGGCATGGCTCTATGAGTTCTGAGGACAGACTGCAAGATGAACAGCTGTCTAACTGTTAATACCCTACATTCCTCATAAAGTTGTTTGGTTGGGTATAAGTACGGTTTCCTAGACATAACTTTAAGCACGGCTCTTTGAGCTCGCTCTGCCCTCAGGAAATTTGTTTTAATAGCACCACCCCATGCAGTAATGCAATATCCGATGATCGACTGACACAGTGCAAAATAAACCATTTTTAATGTATCTATGTCAGCCGATTCTCTAAGGGATTTAAAAACATATATAAGACGCATTGTCCTGCTAGTTATAATTTCTAGCTGTTTGTCCCACCGTAGGCCGTCATCTATTTGAAGACCTAGATATTTAACACAGTCACTTCTTGCTAGTGAAGGACATGAACAAGGTGTTGAAGAGTTCATGCAGGAGTGAGCAGTTATAACAAAGCTATGTGGTGGCTTAGTGTTTCGTCGGATTGAGAAAGGAATGTAGCACGATTTATCCACGTTTAATGTGAGTAGATTATGGTGGAACCAGTCCATAATAATATTTAGTGCTATTTCTGCCTTAGTTTTAATCTCTTCCCAAGTAGCACCATAAACGATAATTGCAGTATCGTCAGCGTATGCGTAGATCTTGCAGTTTGGTAGCATCATCCTGCAAAGGTCATTGACATAAATTTGGAACAGTGTGGGACCCAATATGCTTCCCTGGGGCACACCGTATGTCACAACTTCCGCATTACTGAGATACGCATCTATTTTAACTTGCTGGGATCGATTCCTGAGGTAATCTTTGAAAATGTCGAGTGCTATGCCTCGTATACCCAGAAGTTCCAATTTTGAGATAAGTTTGGGGACAGAAACTGTGTCAAAAGCTTTCGACAGATCCAGAAATATACCCAAGCACTTAACCCCACTATCAAGTTTTCTTGCTACAAATTGTGTAAGATCCAGTACAGCATCTTACGTCGAGACCCCAGCCTTGAAGCCATACTGGTTCTCGGCAATAATACTATGTTTATGTAAAAAACCCCTAAGCCGTCTGTTAAGGATTTTTTCAATAATTTTTGAAAGCGAAGGCAGGATGGAGATTGGTCTGTAGTTGCTGACACAGGTTCTGTCCCCGCTCTTATATATTGGATGGACTATAGCTTTTTTGAGTCCGTCAGGAAACGCTCCAGATTGTAAGCAAAGATTGCAGATGTAAGTGATTGGTGGCACTAGTATGTGGCGACAAATTTTTAGCAAGGCAGATGATATTCCATCCCAACCTACAGCACAATCATTGCGTAGTTGTAAAATGATTGTTTCTACCTCCCCTTCATCGGTGTCTAGTAAAACGAGGGAGGTGGCTGGAGGTGAGACATTGGACTTGTTGGATCGATCCCTGCCGGAAAGAGTATTAGTAGGATCGTGAGATTTTAATATATTTGCTGCTAAATTTTTACCTATATTACTAAAAAAGGAACATACTTGATTCACGGAAGAGAGAGGATTATCACTCAGTTTCAACAATTCATCAGGACTGGTGCGTACTTTACGAGTATTTGTGATGTCTTGAATGGTTTTCCAAAGAGCTTTCGGATTATTTTTTGATTTTTCTAGTTCACTTTTTTCAAAGGCTATTTTAAGTTTGCGGAGTAAAGCATTACAGAAGTTTCTATAACGTGTATATGTTAGTTTTAAAATTAAGTTACTTGGTGATTTTTTTGATTTAGTATGCAGTCTATCCCTATTTTTGATACATTTTAACAAGCCTGGTGTAATCCAGGGTTTAATAGTTCTTTGTTTCTTAGGAATTGTAATTTTGGTAGTGTGTTTAGTTATTACGGTAGTTACTATTGATACAAACTTATTCAGGGCTTCATTTGGATCATTAATGTTATAAATGTCAGAAAAATTAATGCTTTCTAGCTCAGATTTAATGGCATCTAGATTAGTACGGGAGATAGTGTATTTTTGTTTCCGAGTTGGGTTCGCGTTCGTTAACGTCAGTATAATTGGTTTATGGTCGGTGATGTGCGTTTCAAGAATTAATGTAGTTGAAGGTAATTTAGACTTTAATAAAATATGATCAAGACAGTTTTCTAGTCTTGTAGGTATTAGGTGTGTAGGGAGTAGACCATGGGAAGCATTCTGGATGAGATATTCAAAACTATGGGGACTCTTGCTGCTCGGTTTTATGTCGATATTTAAATCACCGATAAGTGCGATGTTTGGGAAAGAAGAAAGTTCACCCAAGACATTATTTAAGCTGGAAAGGAAATTATCTATTCGGTCTTTGCTGTTATAAGACGGCGAGCGGTAGACAGCTACTAAAGCAAACTTAGAGTCAAGTTGACATACAAGGGAGTTGGCGTATATTATGCTTGGTTCCCGAACTGTAGCATTTAATCCCACTTTAGTGTAAATTATTACACCTTCATTTTGATTTGATGTAAGTTTAGTTGAGTGTGACAGAAAACCATTAAGTATGGGTGGGCTATTTATTTTGCTCAGCCAGCACTCAGTTAACACAATAATGTCAAAGCTAACTTTAGTGGAGCAGATCAATGCTTGTAGGTTATCAAAATTTTTCTTTACACTGCGTATATTTACGTGTAATATTTTAATATTACTCTCGGAAACGTTAATATAATTTGTACAGTCATGTGGATGACAAGAAAAAGAGTTATCCAGCCTAAGAACGTCCAGATCGTCGTTAATATTTTTTATAGTGTCCATTTGTACTGTAAGTGATAACTAGATAAGGACATAGAAAAGATGAGAATTTTTGAAACCATTTGAAAGATAACATCTCTCCTTGTTGAAGTTCCACTTGTGTTTGTTGGTGTGTTTGTGGGCATGTGTGTGTTTTGATCGGTATGCTTATGATTAATATTATAATATAAACGTAAGTGATCGTATTTTTTTTGTTATGTGTAAGTAACGGTGTGTATATTAATAAAATATGTGTTAAACCTAGTACTAAGTATTGAAGGCAGAGTGTAATTAACATTAAGATATAAGGACGAGATGTGAACATAAATAACAGTGGAAGTCATATAGTCTTCATACCAAGGTCCTGGAGACATTTTTCCGAATGAATAAGTAGCTGTTTGTCACCCACTTCTTTACGGAGGAAAATGTTTCCGTTGTTAATCCAGCAGAAGGTATAGCGATGGTTCTTGGCGAATTCCCGTGCCATGTAGAAAAGCTTTTTGGAGCTGCCTGGTAATTGTTCAGCTACATAGACTGGTTGCCGTCTGCCGGGAATGCCAAGTTGCTCAGTGTTCAATTTATTATCCTTAGTTTCTATGTTTTTATTGTAAGCCCGGACAGCAGATATTAACTTCTGCTTGGTTTGCACTGACGTAAATTCCGCTACAATGGGGCGCGTAGCGGTAGCCGGGGTAGATTTCCCAGGTAGGCGGTATATATCTCTTAATTCCGGTTCAGTGATAGGAACTCCTACCAGCTTGCCGATGCTGCACACGGTTTGAATAAGGCCACTTGTATTCTCGCTATCTGTCAGTGGAATGTTACGGATTTCCATACCGGCAGAGCGTGATTTGAATTGGAGATCGACAATCTTTTTTTCTAAGGTTTCTATGTAGCAACGTTGCTCCTGCCTCTCCTTTTTAAGTTCCTCAACTTCTTTTCTTAATTCTTCAAAATTTTTATTCATAAATGACATAGATCGCTCAATCTCTGTATTTGTCTTACATATTTCGGCATTCGACTCCTGTATCTTAACGTTTTGCAATTTAATCTCGCGTACATCTGCCGCTAATTTTGACATTAAGGAGGTTTGTTCTTCCAGCTTCATAGAGAGACTAGTGTCTTGTATTTGTTGGTAAACACCATCCCCACTCGGTGGTGAATTCCCTGGTCTAGGACGTTTATTCCTGCTGGTGACATATTCACTTACTGCCGAGGTAATATCCGGTTCTGATTGTGTTTCACTCAGATTGACGCGCTGAGACTTTGGCGGAGTACGTTGAACACCTAACATAGTAAGCGCGTTCCGTAGGACGTGCTCGTAGTCGATATAATGTTCGTAGCTTGCTGGTCCGTAGCGCGTAGCACGTAGCAACTCGGCGCTCACCGATGACGTCAGCCGCTCGTAGCAGCCCGCAAATTCAATACAAGCTGCTACCAGCGCCGTGGCGCGGAGGTCCGGCGCACGGTTGCTCTTCGATATCGCTCCACACGACGCGGGTTCAATCCCAGCAAATCGCAGTAGTTTTTGAAAACACGATTTTAATAGTTAGTGCCAGAAATATCTGTATCTCTCTCTAGTAACGCCCAGTGGGCGTAACTTACTGGTTTAGGTGACAGAAGAGTGACAAGGAATTGGAATATCACAAGATGCACCAATCACAGAATTCACAGTTAGAGGACACTAGAACAACCGACACACGTCCACCTGCTACAGTCGCTCGAGGCCGAATGCTCGATAATAACTGTGCTTTTCATTTTTCTGGAACGGTTCTGAGTTTTTTTTCTAGGCAATGCCTTTGGATATGGTCGGATGCATTCAGGAGATAAAGTCGTGGTTGACAAATTTAATTCTGAATCTGGTATTTGTGGAGTAAAGTTAGAAGAGATAGCAGCTGACGTTTCAGCGGCATCGTTAGTAGATAGTATTTCAGCAGAAGTTCCAGGAGCATTATCAGTTGATACTTCGGTATTATTGAGCTCAACTGCAGGTCTGTCAGTGACAAAAGATGTCAAAAAATCATCTTCGGTAAATGTATTCCGATTAAATGGATGAATACCCGTTTTCTGAAATCCTGCGATCGCATTTTCCATAGAAAATGCGGCAGTGTACGCGGTGTTGGCAAATTGAGCCACTTCATAAATCGATACGGGCTTTCCGGGATTAGATAACATCCATGCATTCATGGCCTCTCTATATCGAACCTTGAAAGGCCCATAAACAGAAACGTCCAGTGGCTGGAGGCGATGGCTACAGTGAGGGGGAAACGTTAAAATGGCAATATGATTATCTCTAGCCAACGTGACAACGTCGATGGTAATGTGACTAGCATGATTGTCACATAGTATCAAACAGGGATTTTCCTCAGATGTCTTAACATATTTGACAAAATGTACCATGGCCTTGTAAAAACTCTCCTCTGTTATCCAACCACTTGGGTTGGCTAAGCCAAGTGACCCTTTTGGACCGCCTTGTAACATGAATTCCTTAAAATGGACCCTAGGAAACACAAATACCGGAGGTACAGTGCCACCCGAAGCATTTATGAAACCAAGCATTGTGACTAACTGTCCTCTTTCTGCCGACGTCACCTGCCCAACTTGTTTACACCCTCGGGTTGCAATTACTTTTGGTGGGTTGGTAACTGTCGAACATCCAGTTTCGTCAAGGTTCCATATCATATGCGGTTCAATCGCCTTTTTATGCAGTATGTTTGCAAGATTTTCGTAAAACTTACTAACATTTTCTTGGTTAAAAGATGTAGCCCTGGATAGGGACGTATTTTCAGGTTTACGTACTGATAATGATTGGTTTCTTTTCATAAAACCACGAAACCAGTCCTTCGTAGCCTTTTGCCTCTCAATCCATATTTCTGGTGCGACATTATTGGCAGCTGCAAATTGGTAAGCAAGCTCCTTTACCTGGGTTGTAGTTAGTCCATAGCACATCTTCGAAGATCTTTTTAAATAATCGGCTAGTTGTTCCTCTTGTTCGCGAGAAAAAATCCTTCTATTTCCAATATTGGGATCATGACTATACGCATTTGAAGACGTTCTAGCTTTCTTAACGATATCTGCCAAATATGATTTCGATATCTTATATGCTGATGAAACTGAGCGAATTGACTGGCCTTTTTCCAAAACTTCTTCCACAGCTCTCTCTATTGCAGCTTTTTCTGGCCGAACTCTCTTCTTTGGCGGCATCTGAAAAATTAACAGAGATAAGAAATTAGGAGTGATGAATCGGACAGCACTTACGCATTGAAACGGCCGTCCGTTTCAATGCGACACTCCCTGTCCGATTCATTGCAAACCTAACCTATAACACATTAATAACCAAATTCCAATTAATAAGTATTGTAAAGATTATAACTCACCGTTACGTGTGTGTTTGATATATTTTGCAGCAAATACGACTATCACGATTGCAGCACAAGTTACTATAATATTGTAAACGACTTCGCAAATTTTTGGTACAATTTACAAAAATCAAGCATGTTACTGTCATGCAAAAATGTAAATGAACGTAATGGCTGCGGCAGCTGTCATTATTGTGGGTTTGTCTATGATCATCTGTGCTACCAACATTCAAATATTTATATTATTTTCGTTTAGAAATTGTGAAATAACGGTAGTGTCCGTTTCAAAACGCGTCCGTTTCATTGCGTAGTCCCCCTACATAAGTTTAATTTAGCTTACGTTAGTTTAGTTTACATTTAACATAACAATACTTATACTGTGTATCCTTAGTTTTAAATAACTGTCTTGTAAGCTTAGTGAGGAGAGATGTGACGACCGAAGGATGTTTATGTTAGAATAGTATATACAGTGTCGGGTACTGTGACCCGAATAAACAGTTTGTCGCTAACCACCGCCTTTTATTGACGTCCCAATATCAACATCTAGCAAAAACGCACGACTTTAAACTCTATTAATCAAAATTAAATGATATATAAATGGGAAATAGAACCTTAAAATCGATCATTCAATTTCTGCACCTGAGTCCTGACTGGATAGAACTTTATAATCACGTCTGTGAATCACGTAATGTCGGTAAGTGTTAAAAATATTCTCTGTAATATTTATCCAACAACTAAAATATTAACACACACCTCTGCATAATCCTCCAGAGAAACCAGGCAAGATGTATCTTATCTGGTACACCAGTTAGTATTTATTCCAACATAACGCTTTGTTTCAACCATAATGTTTTATTGATTGATTTGACTTTTTATAGCAGTTGTATTTTTTCCCAGGACACTGAAGACCTTTTCAATTTTGTACCCATGAATCAACCAGCAGTTCAACAAACACCTGGACAGAAAACGCTGGGTCTTGCTCGTAAGAGACCAAAAGCAGATCAAACTTTTTTTCAATATATAAAGAAACCTGTCTCTCACGGGACAAAAATAATCAAAATTGAAATTTACGATACGGACAATTTTCCAAAATCCGAACAGTCCATGTGTAATTGTGAAGCTGATGTGTGTGTTCAACATGTTGTAAAATCCACATTATTTGATGATATCTATTCCAGTACGAGAGAAATAATAGCCAAAATTCAAGATGACATCGAACCCAAAGCATAGATGTAATTTAATAACATGTATGTACTGTTTTCAAAATATGTGTCAAGTGTCTAAGTGTTCGTGGTAATAGGTGTCGACTAGCAACTTTACTATGTAAAATGTGATTAAATGGTTTTATTTAAAATAAAATAATACTTAAAAAGTATTGTTCATTTTATTTCTACCTCATAAAATATGAAGTACTTAATAGAACAGTTTAGCATGGATAGCCACTGCGCTATAAAAGGCAGCGGTAGGTAACATACGAGCGAATTCCATATTCAATGCCCGACCGTATCGTACCTATAGGTACAGTAGGTACTGCGTGTTACTTTTATAATAAATATGCACACTTTAATTGTAGACTGTGGAATGATGACTGCCAAGCATGAAGTTTTTGTAATGAATGATGGTTGAAATTGGGTGTACTATTCGAATGTAATGAATGATTGTTGAAATTGGGTGAACTATTCGAATGAATGAATGATGGTTGAAATTGGGTGAACTATTCGAATTAATGATTGATGGTTCAAATTGGGTGAACTATTCGAATGTAATGAATGATGGTAGGAATTGGGTGTTTCTGGATCTCATCTGATCCAGAAACCCCAATTACTACCTACTACCGCAGGCTCCGCATTCGCCCTCCGGATGCGGAAGCCACGGAGGCGGAGCTGTACGAGGGGTACAGAGCGGCGAAGACCGCCCTCCAAGAGGCTGTCCAGCGGGCCAAGGATACGGCCCGCGAGGAGATGGTGGAGACTCTGAACAGATCCATGGGGGCGCCCTTACAAAATGGTGCGGAATAAACTCCGCACCTGGGCCCCCCCGCTGACGCAGAGTCTCCGCCCCCAGCTGGTGGAGGTGGTGGTGAGCGCTCTGTTCCCTTCACGGGGGGAGCATACTCCCCCGCCCATGGCTCCGCCACTTGCGGTGCCCGAAGCGGACCACGCGAACGACGACGACGACATCCCTGAAGTGACCGGGGTAGATCTGAGAGCGGCGGTAGGCAGGCTGAAGGCCAAAAATACCGCCCCAGGACCCGACGGCTTGCCGGGTAAAGCCTGGGTCCTGGCCTCGAGGGCTCTCGGGCCTCGACAGGAGGCGCTCTTAAGCTCATGTATAGAGAGAGGCCAGGGGGTCTACTCCCTAAGTCCGTCAACGAAGTGAACGGCCCGTCCGACAGTAGCCCGATACGTCCCCGTCCGATCAGGACCAGGCCCGTGCCGGACGGCGCGTATGTGTTCCACGCGCGCCTTAAAGAGATGTCAGCATAAAGGAAGGGGCCCGCCAGGGCCGAAGCCTGCCGGGGTAGCGGGATCGTCCGAAAGGGTTACCGCTGCCCCGGAACATAAAGGGCTAAGGAAGGAACACGGGTGGGTTTTAGTCAGTAAGAGTCTGACACTCCCTTCCGCTCCACCCAGAGCGGGAGGAGTCATTAGATGATTTCCCATCCACAAAAAAAAAAAAAAAAAAAAACCCTACTCCCTAACGATTTCGGATTCATCAGTTTCAAACGGAATCATAGACAATATTCGTGAACGAAGGACGCATGGCGATAGAGTTGCGTTATTTTACCGGTCGATTACCGGTTTACTTATTTTGTAGTTTTTTAGCTTATTAAACAAAAATTAATACTTTTGTCGTTAGAAATTGACAACATATTTTAAAATATACTTTTTATTATTTCTTAAATATAGAATTGAATTATTTTTGCCATTTTTGTCCGGAAACCGGCATCATCCTGTTGATACCTTTGCCTGTTTACTTTTTGAAGGAAATTTTCAATCAATCAATCAATCAAATCATTTATTTGCTGAACAAGGGTATACAGTGGTGTTAACATAACATGTGATAACGTTCTCCTTGATCTACCTTACTGGCATGCAAATCTTACTTATTATGTTTTATTTAATATTTACAAACAAATTCGTGCTTATTAGATTTAAGTAGGTACATCAACATAAAATTAGTACATATATTATTAACATTCATAACAATATTATATAGTAAAAATTAATTAGTTCCAATGATAAAATTCAAATAACAAAGAATAGCACTATTTTATAATACAAACAAAACAATCAAGGAATCATGTATTTTAGAATATAAGTCAATAATTAATTACATTTCTTAAGGGCCATGTCAATACAGAAATAAAAAATTACAATATATCCATCATAATTATGTACCTACAACAATAAAAATAAAAAACAAAAACAAAAACAATAAAATATTACAATCTCGTTGAATTTGTATTTTCTAGTCACATTATTTACCTTCGAGAAAATCACTAATTTTATAATAAGTTTTACTGACTAGAATGTGATGCAAATGTTTTTTGAAAAGATTACTATTTAAGCTTTTTAATTCATCTGGTAACCTATTATATATTTTTGGAGCCATGCCATATATACTCTTACGTAGTAGTGCCGTATTTGCCTTCTGTAATCGCCATCTAATTTGTGTGTGTTTCCTCCTGCTACGAGTGCTTGTATCTGCCATTGTCTCAAAAGTTC
Source organism: Hydraecia micacea (assembly GCA_914767645.1). NCBI lineage: Eukaryota > Metazoa > Arthropoda > Insecta > Lepidoptera > Noctuidae > Hydraecia > Hydraecia micacea. Next base: position 1,994,221 of record OU611775.1, read on the forward strand.
AGGATTTGATTTTACAAAAGTCGCGGTTTCAAAAATGTACAGGCAAGGTAACGTCAGGATTTTATATTGTCTAAAGTATGGTTCACAGCTTTCTGGAATTTTAAGATTAAACATCGCTCGTATACACCTTTTCTGGGCTTTGAAAACTAGTTCCCTGTTTGTCGAATTGCCCCAAAATATTATCCCATATCTGAGGTATGACGCAGTCGCTCCATGATATGCCGTGAGTAAAGCATCAAGATTAAGCACGGGTGCAAGTTTATATAGCGCATACGCTGTACTACTGATTTTTTTACACAGCTCTTCTGTATGTGTTTTCCAATTTATATTGTTGTCAATAGTTAGTCCCAAAAATGTTGTTGTGGTAACCTCGCTAATTTCAATATTATTATAGTCAACTCCCAAATCTTTAAATGTTGGTATTCTTTGAGTAAATTGTATTAGTTTAGTTTTACTTATATTTATCTTCAAATTATTATAATCTAGCCAGTTTATAATATTCAGTAATGTATTGTTTATGTCAGATTCGTATTCATTCTTATTTTTACATTTTATAGCAACTGTACTATCATCCGCAAATAATGTTATAGGGTGAGTGGTTAAAAAAAGTGGTTTCAAATGAAATGTCAAAGTATAGCACGGGTTTTTCTATGGCTATAGTAGGTACGATGTTGATGCTATGCATTTAAAGAAGTGACTTTAAAAAAGTTCATATACTTTGTCAGCCGGGAAGTTTTCTGTATTCTAATTAGCTTTCCATTCCATGGTTAATTGTGTAAAATGTCCCCAACCGCTGCAGCAACTCACTGGCAAATTGAGGCCCTTCTCGATTTTATGGGTGAGAACAAAGAATTGGCTCGCGGATTATTGAGGGGTGCCGACGGGAGAGTTCGCTCAAAATGACTGTGGGAAAACCTGTATGGGAAGTTGCACTGAGTTGGGAAGTTGCACTGAGTCCGTCGAGCAGTGGCAAAGAGTGAGGATCCAAAAGTAAACAAAGACCACAGTAAATGGGTGGGACGGATTGGTAATACAGCTCAATAAGTTGCAGAAACTTTAATATGTCCTTACTTTCATTCTTGGATCAACACCACTTCGGCGTATGTGTTGAGGCCATGTTGAGGCAAAAGAGGTATTAAATCCGCACATAAGCCCTAGAATAATTCCCGTGTGAGTCTATAGTTCCCTATGAACTCAACGTCGGGAATACTCGCCAACCTAAAGTTTCGGCGTAAATGATACCGACGTTGCCTCCGCTCTTCCTGTAAAGCTTCTTCAATCAATAAAAAGGCAGCCATAGTTTGAAATTATTTTATTTTAGTAACTTTCGTCGATAGCACGAGAACTAGTTTGATGTCGTATCAACTGACATAACTATCCGTCAAAACCAGTGTCATGTTCAACTGTTCGGACGGGGAAAAACACATCGGGAGTAGGGACAACAGTCAAATCGCGTTGTCATTCATTCTTCGCTCGGGCCCCGAACGATTCATCCGTTCGTAGGTCATAGGGAGTAGGAAACGCCCGTAACGAAGCCCGAAGCGACGGACTTCGTGCTTAGGGAGTAGACCCCCAGTTTCCACTCCGTTGGAAGACGGGGAAGCTGGTCCTCATTCAGAAGCCAGGGTGCCCTGCGGACTCTCCTTCCGCATACCGGCCCATTGTGTTGCTCGACGAGGTAGGCAAGCTTTTTGAGAGAGTAATTGCAGGCCGCCTCGTCGGGCACTTGGGGAGGACGGGGCCGGATCTTGCGGACAGTCAGTTTGGCTTCCGCAAGGGGCGCTCGACGGTGGACGCCATCATGCGCGTGAGAGCCCTCACGACGGGGGACGCGGTGTCCCGGGGTGGGGTTATCGTAGCGGTGTCACTCGACATCGCCAACGCGTTTAATACCCTGCCTTGGAGCTGCATTGGGGAGGCACTCCGGTATCACCGGGTGCCGACCTACCTCCGTCGAGTAGTCGGGGCGTATTTGACGGACAGAGCCGTCATCTACCCCGGTCGCGACGGGAACTGGAACCAGCGAGAGATGTCGTGCGGTGTCCCACAGGGATCGGTTCTGGGACCGCTCCTGTGGGACATCGGTTACGACTGGGTGCTGCGGGCCGTCTCCCTGATGGCGTCAGCGTGGTTTGCTACGCTGACGACACGCTGGTCCTGGCGCAGGGGAGGTCGCATCAGGCGGCGGCCGACGCAATGACACGAGGGGTTGCGATAGTCGTGGAGAGGATCCGGCGGTTGGGTCTCGAGGTGGCATTGCACAAGTCCGGGGCCATGTCTTTTCATGGGCTCCGGAACGGGCCACCATCGGGATTCCAACTGAGGGTAGGACGGGTTCACATCGGCGTCGAGACAACGATGAAATACCTGGGTATCGTCCTCGACAGCCGGTGGAACTTCGTCGAACATTTTCGACGTTTGGCCCCCAAACTGGAACGGACCGGGGCCGCCTTCAAGCGGCTCTTGCCCAACCTGAGGGGGCCAAACGCCTCCTGCCGGAGGCTTTACGCGGGGGTCATGCGGTCCATAGCCTTATATGGGGCCCCGGTGTGGGCGCGTTCACTGCGGCTGCGAGCCGCCTACTATCACACACAAACAAAATCCCTAAACAGCTAGTAAGAGATAATGCTAACTTAATTATATTATTCAAAGAAGATGATATTAACTCGAGGCATGTTTATGAAGAACATGTTAACACTGATATGACATGGCCATTTTTTTTTTTTTTGGATGGGAAATCATCTAATGACTCCTCCCGGTCTGGGTGGAGCGGAAGGGAGTGTCAGACTCTTACTGACTAAAACCCACCCGTGTTCCTTCCTTAGCCCTTTATGTTCCGGGGCAGCGATAACCCTTTAACGGTAACCATTACCGGTACCTTTAGCGGTAACCATTTAATATGGAGTGATCCCTTTAATTATGTTGTAATTAATAAAGATTGCAGCAAAAATAACGGATGCTATAGAAATCAATTTGATACTTTTGTTGTCTTTGATTAGAAATACAAATATTTAAGACTATGACACTAACATGATATCATTATTCCTTGATCGACTCTTAATTGATAACTACCGTAATGGAAAAATCACTGAAAAGACAAATTGTTGATGCTGCAGAAGCTGTAAAGAAAAAAGTACGAAAAATGCGAGATTTTGAGATGGAAAATAAGCAAGCATTGGAAACAGTTTTTAAACCTGTAACAGAATCTCTCAATTTTATAGCTAACACCAATAAGCAAACTGACCTCTTGCAATCTAAAGAAGTTGAAGAAACAAAAGTTCCATTCGAAAACGATACTTTGCAGAAAGACAGTTCTAGTAACGAAGGAGACAGTGGCGCAGAAGAAAATGAATGTGATGCCTACAGTGACGACTCGTACCAATCATTAGAAGAGAACAATCAAGAGCGTAATACGTCATCCTGGTCAATATCTTCAGAAGCACTTAAAGACATCCCATTTGGTGTTCGAACGGAGCGAGGACAATTGATGTTAGGTTCTGCTGCCATAACGATCAACGACAATTACATCACTGTTACTGGACGGAAATATCAAAGCACTCTTGGACTGAGACAATTGTTATTGAAAAAGGATGTAGATTTAAGCTTGGTTACAAAGTCTGATATGCAGAATTATAAAATGATGTTGATTACCACAAACGCTCATCGTCGAGACTTTGAATCAAACAAACCAATAAAAAGTAATAAAGGTCAAAAATATTTGCAAGTTATAAAACCTCTTTTTCAACCGTCAAGTACTATTCAAAACAATCTATCAACGGGGAAAGGACTACCCTTGACAAAAATGTGAAAAAAAAATGTAGATTTTGTATATTGGGATGATCCTAATGAACTTGTGGATAGGTTAAAATTTTTAATTGCATCTCGAGACGCTGGTAACACTGGATTAGACAACGAAATTATAGCTATTATTGAAGAACTACGTGAAAGTAAATTGATTATGTAATAAATAAATGGTATAACATTTTCACTGTTCATTTTACTATCAACCTTTAAATATAATACACCTTAAATATGAATGTAGATAAATTCGGTCACCATATTCATAAGAGAATGCGTTTCTCTGAATTATTAGAGTTCAATGAAAACGCTTTGCTAAAGTCGGAAAAAGGTGATTTTGACTTGAAAGAATCTAGATTGAGAGGAATTAAATCTCCTGTAGACAGACGATGCCGTCAACAAGGGATACGTTGATCGATTGTGCGATCAGACTATAAAGGAACAGAATAGAATGATCGGGTTGTTGCGTGCTCAAATCATGAAAGATGCACAAAAAACGGTCCAAGCCACTTTAAAAGCGAAGATACCTGACATTTTAGTTCAGTTGGAAGATAAGTTTTATAACAAAGCAGAAGTGCAAAAATTACTTGAAAAAACCCTATGATGGCAAAACAAAAAATTGTTAATGAACTACACAAAGCAGCACGAAGAAATTTTGTTAGACGGCCAGTTATTTTAAAAGGTATAGATGACTTATGGCAAGCTGATCTGATAGATATGTAAGAGTCTGACACTCCCTTCCGCTCCACCCAGAGCGGGAGGAGTCATTAGATGATTTCCCATCCACAAAAAAAAAAAAAAAAAAAAGGGGTCGAATACTTTGCATGTGGTAGAAATAATAGTACGTTTGGTAACCTTTGAAGTGAACTCAATTCCATTTGGCAAATGCAAATCATCAGCCTTTGGTGACCAGTTTAGACCTAAGACATTAGCTTCGTCATGGAAATTAAGACATTTAGATAATTCTGATTTGCCACTAAGAATACGAGAGTTTGTGCGAAATTTTCGTAATGGGAAACAAGCAGAATTTAATGTTTCAGTGACATTTAAATAGATGTTTTAATTCCTCTTCAGTTGAGGCACCTGTTTTGAGATTATCCATATAAAAATCGTTCTTAACACTTCGGTACACGCGCCCCTTTTTTTTACTTGAGTACACGCGTGGCCTACTATAGTAGGCCATTTTAACATGTCCATAAATTGTTTAATTTATAATTTTTTTATTAAAATAATAAATGGAATGGAAAATTTATTTATTTTACTTAGTATTACAACATTACAACTTAGCTATATTATTTAAAATAGTGAACAATCAGCAATTTAGTAAATATCTAAGAAAAATTAACAAAAATGGTACTTCTGAGATCAGCGTGATTTTTTTTAAGTTAACACTAAACTTAATTACTATTTTCCTTCTTTTCGTAGCATTACTACTGCTTGGTGATCGGGACAAATCCATTTGTTGCTAGTCTTGCACCAATTTTTTGTCGACCGATTCCGGGCTCTCGTGCAGAGTGCACATCGACCAACTCGTCCTATATAGATAGGACGAGTTGGTCGATGTGCACCAAAGGGTAGTAGGATATTATTGGGCATTCTACCCCACCTTCCGTTCCATCGGCTCACTCCGTTCGCCTCGTCACTCTCGGTGGAGTAGAATGCCCAATAATATAAAAGAAATCCGTGCATAGGTACTGGTTTTGGCGTCTATTCCAGTTCGACGTCTATTCCACCTGATGGAACGGAAATATTTTCCAGTGAGTGGTTTGGGCGCTACTCCACTTTTCGAATCTTGTGTGGTAGGCAATAACATAAACGGATTGTCCGTTTGGTTCCTATTATACAATTATACAACTAGCTTTTGCCTGCGACTTCGTCCGCGTGGAATAATGACTTCCGGAAAAAAACAGTTTATCCCCCTTTTCTCACCGTTGGGAGGGAATTTCCAAAAATCCTCTCTTAGAGGTAGCCTACTCCTCCCAACAAACACACATGCCAAATTTCAGCTTTCTACTGCCAGTAGTTTCGGCTGTGCGTTGTCTGTCAGTCACTCAGTAACGGAAGAGTTTTATATACATATATGGATATAGATAGCTGTGCCCGCAACTCCGTCAGTGTGTAATTCCTTGTGTGTTAGTAAGTTAATGTATTGGTAATATTGTTTAGATCACGTTCACATGAGGCTTAAGTACCTATACAACGAAATTACTACTTCACCTAAAAAGAAATAAAATGTAAACTATTAATAATTTGTAAAAAAAACTTAAAAAATAAGCGACTACACGCTAAGGGCACAATTTACAAGGGCGTCGTGACGGGCGTCCTCGACGGCGAGGACGGAAGGACGGTTGTCGGGTCGTGTTTTTGTGTCTCTTAATGGTGCTGGTGGCTTTCCTGCTCTCCTGTAAGAGGGTAGTGGCGTCGTTGGGGATGGTGAGGGTATGCCTTGGTCGGCGAATCCTACTTATGCGGGAGGGAGTATATCGGGAGGCCGCCGCAATCAGGGCAATTGGGGTGCTTTATAGCGGAGTCGAAGAAACGCTTGGCGAGGCGCTTCATGAACTGCTGGACGGTGTGAAGTTCGCGTTTGGATCCCCCGCCCTTTTATACCTCCCGCCGCGAGCCGCGTCGAGCGCGGCGACCGTTACACAAAAATAATCCTTATAGCATGATTCAGTATTCACGCGCGATGGCTTATTAGCGTATTTCATGTATAACTTTGGTGTTTCTGTACCGATTTCTATGATTATTTTTTTATTAAATAGGTAATAATGTTAACATTTTTTAATTAGGGATGAGTGAGAGTGTTATAAACGTAAGAGTAGACAAATATAATCAGAAAGCTCCGAACTGCTAAGCTATCGGGAGTTACACGTATTATTGTGAGTCAACCATAAAAGATAGACATTTGCTGTCGTGGAATATTTTTTATATAATTTTAAGGAGAACATTTCCGTAATACATGATTTCTGTGTAGCTTTAACCATTAAGGCTGCACAAGCTTCAAAAATGGAGTAAGTTCTCCTGTTTTCCCAACATTTCCCTTCACTGCTCTGCTCCTATTGATCATAGCGTGATGAAAAGTATACTATAACCTGCCCAGGAGTATGAAAAACAATTGTACCAAGTTTCGTTGAAATCCGTCGAGTGGTTTTTGTTTCTATAAAGAACATACAGACAGACAGACAGACAGACAGACAAAAATTTTACTGATTGCATTTTTGGCGTCAGTATCGATCACTAATCACCCGCTGATAGTTATTTTGGAAATATATTTCATGTACAGAATTGACCTCTCTACAGATTTATTATAAGTATATAGATATAGATATATAGATATAGAAGATATAGATATACTTCAATTTGAAACTAGTTTTTTTTTTTTTTTTTTTTTTTTGGTTTTGACTTCTCAACAAATATTTTTCCTTTCACAGCATTTAAATAATAGCATTCAGGAAAGTTTATAGCATGCTGTAACCAAGGATCATCGTGAATCTCCCAATCTTCGATACTACTGGCTCAATGCTGGTCCTGCTCCACAACCACAACTAATTGATTAACACATGAAAATACTGTTGGAGCTGCTGAAGATTGTAAGACTATCTTTGCATTGTATAAACTCAATTTTCTTTGTATTGTATAATTGCATAGCACAGATGTGAGTTCTATGTACTATAGTGGTACCATTTACCGGGTAATATGTCTTTCATTGACTTGAATGAGCCCTGGCGGCTGATAGTATGTCATGCTCACACAAATGTCTCGCTGACGGTGGCGTGTGTGTTGGATCATTTAGCTCCCTTCAAAATGGTTGAGCTGAATGGTGCTGATCTATGCGTCATGTTCGTGAACGGGCGCCGTCAGTTGGGGCTGGTCATCACTCAGCTGCCTCGGCTTATTTTGAATTATTTTATTTTGAATTGTTGTTTTGTTACTATTTGCTGTACTCTGGACGCTTTTAACGCGTAGTAAGTTTCTTTTTTTACATCGTTCTCACATAATTATAAATTCAAAATAAATGATGTAACTAATATTTTTGTAAAACTATAATTTAAAAGAGTGTCCATGGAGTTTCTTGCCCGTTCTTCTCCATAGGTACCTACGCTTTGGAATGGGCAACTAGCTTCATATTTTCTGACTGACCGACTTCTTGACAATTCAAAAGTGCCTGTAAATGGTTTAATTGAAATAAATTGTTGAGGACAGAGGACTAAATGGTAGCTGTTTGAATGAAAGGCCAATTCAATGTGAAACTGTTCTACCAGATTTATTCTCAATATCCACAGGTTTTATTATATTATAATTACATACACTGATAATAAGCAAGCGTGGCTTTAGTTAAAGATACCGTGTCCTATAGCAATACGCGGTTACAACAATTACGAGACTAGTGAATCTTCTTACCTCTGGAAGCGAACTGAACAATAAAATATACGACTGGGCGGACATGGCTTTCGTTTACATCAACTTCCGGCTTCTAGAAATTTCGAGAACATTCCCGTATGTACTACAGTGCTGCTGCGGTGTCGAGAGGCGACAACCACAATAATACATTCATACTAAACAGTGATTCATTCATAAATCGTCCCTCTAGTGTCGAGGAGCGCAAGCAATTATCCAATATTTCATTCATAAATGCTGAAGCCCTCTAGCGTCGTATGGTACAAACAGAAGGACACGCCTACATTGCCTCCGCTATCCCATAACAGAGGGCGCTATTATGTATATCGGTCACATTACTCCCGCCGTGTACATAAAATGTACATAATGTTATCACTAGTGACTGATATACACTTTACAGAGATCCATGATAACAATTCAAGTTACTCTAACGTCTTAATCTAACAAGTGTTACATGCAGTAAGAACTTGTACTTAAATCAATAAATAGTTTAGAACATATACATATAAATTAAGGGTAGTCACTGCAGGACCCTTGCTCTGCTATATATTAAATCAAATGAATTAAAAACTTCTCCTAACAGCATGATCCTGCAATAACGCCGACACAAACAATGACCCATCTTAACAAGGATCTAAATTCACTTACATGAATCAAATTACACAATACTAGGTAAGTGCAATAGTAAGTACTACCTAAGTAGGTACTATTAGTTATTCTGTGGTTTTGCTCAGACTTATGCTACTCAGCTGTTAGTTGGATAAATGAAATGGTTATAAATACCAATACAAACACTAATGGTAGTCACTCCAAGAGCCTTGCTCTGCAATATATTAAATCAATTGAATTAAAACTTCTCCTAACAGCATGGCCTTGGAGTGACGCCAGGCAAGGAAATAACATATGAAATCTAACCACACCACTGGTTACAATACAATACATGAGTATAACTAAGTTTATTCTACTGGTATGATGACGAGACGTCTGACAGGACGACGCATTTTACCACTCTTAGTTTTGACGTCGACGACTCTGACGACCCCATCCGCACCTGGGTACATGTGTTCGACTCTCCCCTTTGGCCATATGTTTCTCGGTAAATTTGGGTCCACTACAACGACCAAATCGCCCACCTTGATTGTGTCGCCACGTCCATGCGGCTCCCGCCGGTTTTGAAGTGTGGGTAGTACTTCACGCACCCATCGTTGCCAAAACAGGTCCGCTAGTCGTTGCGACGCTCTCCAATGTGAATGGCGTAGTTCATCCGGTTTTGTAAAAATCCCCGGTAGCGGGACTCTAGAGGGCGCGCCAAGCAGAAAGTGGTTAGGCGTCAAAGCCTCCTCGTCGTCTGGGTTGACCGACACATGGGTCAGAGGTCGCGAATTGACAGTGTGTTCTATCTCTGTCAGCAGTGTATGAAGCACATCTTCATACGGATGCCGGTCGATTAGTGTAGCATTCAGTGCGGTCTTTACAGAGCGTACCAACCTCTCCCATGCTCCGCCCATGAACGGCGCTCCTGGTGGTATGTAGCGCCAGTCTATATGTCGTACCTCTGCTTCGCGTTGTAGCGACTCTTTGGCTGCTTTGCGAAGCTCAGCATCAGCTCCGTGGAAATTGGTACCGTTGTCACTCCAAATGACTTCAGGACATCCGCGGCGCGCCATCATGCGCCTTAACGCGAGTATAGCGGCATCCGTTGACAGCGAGGCGGCAACTTCTAAGTGAACCGCACGCGTAGTGAGGCATGTGAACAATGCCACGTAGCGCTTCTCGTGATGTCTCGCTACTGTGACAGAAATCGGTCCGAAATAGTCCAATCCTGTGTGTGTGAACGGACGTTGATGGTGTGCCAGTCGACAGGGTGGTAAGTCACCGGTCGGTGGCTCTGGCGGCACGGCTCGACGTAGTCTACAGGGCTGGCAGAGCTTGATTACTGCACGGACGGAGGGCCTCAAGCGAAGGATCCAGTAGTGTTGGCGGACCTCGTTCACTACGCATTCCACGCCGCTGTGATGCAACTTTCGATGAATCCAGTCTATGCACAACCGACAGTAGCGGTGGTCGCCATCTAGTACTGCTGGCGACTGTGTTTGTCGTGATATGTCAGCTGCCGCAGCGATGCGCGAGCGTATTCTCATTATGTTGTGTTCGTCGACTGTCAGAGATAGCCGATTCAAACGGCTGTCAGCTGATACTGCTCTCCCGCCGGTAACATCCCGCAATTCATTTACAAAACATTCTTCCTGTACAGCGCGCGTCCACAAGATCTCGGCTTGACGTGTGTACTGCGTACCAAGTGGTATGTAGACCGTTGGAGTTACTCTGAAGTTGTGCCTCTGTGGTCCAGATCGCGTTGTCGTAGCCTCCCGTCGCTTCGCCGTCCAGTTCGGGTCGTCTGCAGTAACGCGTCTATTGCGTTTGCGGGTAGCGGCCGTGGTGTGGATCACTCTACATAGGTCGATGAATTGCAGCACGCGTGCTGTGGCTCGGATGAGTCGCAACCAGGAAGAGAAACGTGTGACGTCGGGTAGCGCCTCTGTTATGGTCGGCCGTTCGTGAGCAGCGGTAGTGGTGACACGCTCCTCTCCCGTGTTGATGTAGGGTGTCGAGTCTGTCTCCTGCGGCCAGGCGTTTTCGTCGTCGTACAGAAACGAAGGGCCGTTGTACCAGCGGTGGCTCGCAGAGAAGTGAGTCGGTGTATCGCGAGTCGAGTCGTCGGCGACATTGTCAGCAGTGGGGACCCAGCGCCATTCGCTTCGCTGGGTGGTTTCTTCTAGTTCCGCTATTCGGTGAGCGACGAACGGTTTGAAAGTGCGCGCGCCGGCGCGCAGCCACGCTAGCACGGTGCGCGAGTCGGACCAGAAGACTCGGCGGTCGGCGCGACGGTCGTGTTCTTCTTCCACGCAGCGTGCCAGTCGCCCGCCGAGAACGGCAGCCTGTAATTCAAGTCTAGCTATAGATGTGACCTTAAGGGGCGCAACGCGCCCTTTCGCTGCCGCGAGCGACACGTTAACATGACCTATGCCGTTCACTGAACGCCAAAATGCTGCGGCGGCGTAGGCCCGTTCGCTCGCGTCTACGAATACGTGCAATTCTACTCTAGTCGAGTCATTATATCCCGGGTAACATCGTGGAATACGAACGCCTTTTAGAATTTGCAGAGCAATTAACCAGTCGTGCCATTTACGTTCTAGACTTTTAGGTAGACGCTCGTCCCAACCGATATTTAAACGCCAAGTGTCTTGCAATATGCACTTTGCTTGTGTCGTAAACGGCGCGGCTAGTCCCAGTGGGTCATACAAAGACATTGCTGTTTTCAGTAACTGACGTTTCGTAACCTGTTTGTCTAAATAAGAAGGGTCTACTTTCCTGAAATTGAATCCTAAAGTGTCATTGCAGTGTTGCCAGATAAGGCCGAGGATTTTCTCCTCCTTGTTGAGCAGAGTGTCCTCCACTGGCTCGTTCGCGAGTCCTGCAACGGCCGCGGACTCGTTGGATGCCCACTTCTGTAGTGTGAAGTTACCTCGCCGTTGTACGGCGTCGACTGCTTTGGACACTCTGTTCGCTTCTTCTGTGTCATCGAAGCTCTGTAAAAAATCATCCATATAGTGATTTCGAACTATAGAGTCCACCGCTTCGGGGTAGTCAGCCTCATGAACGTGCGCGTTATAATTTTTGACATAAATCGCGGTACTTGGGGAAGAGGTCGCACCAAATAAAACCGCTTTCATTCTATATTCGATGGGCGATGAAGTCGGGTCATCGCGCCATAGAAAACGAAGTGCGTTTCTGTCTTCCGCTCTCACTGATATGCGTAAAAACATATCTTTTATGTCTGCCGACACTGCGACCGGTTTTTGTCTGAATCGCATTAACACGCCAAGGAGTGATTGTAAGAGATCTGGGCCTGTCAAAAGATAATCATTGAGGCACACCCCATGCGTGCGTGCCGCCGCGTCATACACAATTCTGACTTTACCCGGCTTAGATGGATTAATTACTGGAAAATGTGGTAAGTACCACTTGCATCCGCTAGATGGCGTCGGTGGTGCTAGCTCTGCATACCCATTTGTTATCAGTGACTTCATCTGCTCTGAATATTTTTGTTTCAGAGTTTGGTCTTTGCATAAACGGTTTTCAATACCTTGTAGTCGACTGAGTGCGGAGGCGTGGTTATCTGGAAAACACCTACCTTCATTCTTCCATAACAAACCTGTTTCGTAACCGCCTTCAGGTAGAGCGCGAGTAGTTTCCTTTAATATTTTCAACGCTCTCATCTCTGGGTCTGCTTGCGGACGGTGTGGACGCACTCCTAGTGACTCCAGGCTAAAATATTCTTGCATGAGCTTTTCAATAGACTCGTCTGTACTTACATGGCTGCAGCGTTCTCTGGCCTGTGGTACTACATGTACTTTTGTCAGACTACAGGTTCGACCATGTAAAGCCCAGCCAAGCGGTGTACGTGACGCTACCGGTTGATTCTTTGTGCCTACTCGCACTTCAGAGGCGAGCAGGAGCGCCCAGTTGTCCTGGCCTATTAAGACAGTTGGCACGCCTGCATCATATGAGAGCTGCTCGATTATAGATGTCAGATGATCGAGGCCCGCTAGATCATTTGCGAATATCGACTGGCTTGATAATTCGAGTTTGTCGATGGTTCTGGCTTCGATGTCTATGCCTTCGGTCGTGTGTTTGCCTCGTATATTTACCTTGACCCGGCATGAGTTCGTAGCGTCAATGCGCGTGCCCGCTACCGCCTCGATGTAAAATGGTTCGTTTGGGCCTTCTGCGCCTATTCGCTGCGCGACGTCAGTAGTAAGTAGCGTTATTGTCGATCCATTGTCTAACAAAGCAAATGAGTCTACTTTACCGTTTGGTCCCGATAGTGTCACTGGTACTACTTTCAGCAAAACTTGGTTGTTCCTGCGCGGCGTGCTCGTGCTGCTGATAACGGCGTGCTGTGCGATGTCAGCGTGCAGCGCAGCGTCAGCGTGCGGCGCAGTGTCGGCGCGTGTCCCGCGCCTACTATCACTGTGCAGTAGGCCGTGATGATAATGCTCGCAGTCTTGCTCTTCACACTGCTTACTTTTGCATTTGTGCTTCCAAGTTCGTCGCTTTAGGCACCTGAAACATAATTTATTTTTACGTGCAGTTTCCCATCTATCAGTTATCGACATTTTCCTAAATTTGGTACAGACAGCCACGCTGCCACAATTGTCGTTGCATATAACACATGGTGTTTTATTGGTCTCTGCCATTTTAAATGTCTTGTGAGCCGATCGTTGTGGATTTTCTTGTTTACGTTCTACCTCTGCCGAGGCGTGACGCGCATTGAGATCAGCCTCTCTATCGAGAAATCGTCCCAACACTATTAGACCGGGCTCCGCGTCACCCGCAGCCATCTCGTAATCATACCACCGGCTCCTAAGCGTAACTGTTAGCTTTTCTGAAATTACGGAAATCATTTCCGGGCTATGTAGAAATTCTGTTCTTTTCAGAGCTTGTACCGCGGCAATGGCATTCGTGACCTTTGATGCAAACACACATATGTCTGTAGGGTTATCAGATAGTTTAGGTAACTGACGTAATTTACCTAGTTCATACGTTATTAACGCGTTTGGTCGTCCAAACCGAGATTCTAACCTTTGCATGATTTGAACGGCAGAGGATCCCAGAAATAGGCATTTGACTGCCTCCATCGCGGGTCCTCTCAAAGATTTTCTGAGGCGGGCCAAATTCCCTGCCTCTGTGTGAGTCGACGCAGACTCATTATATGCTGCTTTAAAATGCAGCCATTCGCCTGAGTGGCCACTAAAGATAGGTAAATCAAATCCATACCTGCTGGCAACGGGGTTACCCCGTGCTACCTCTAACAATGCCTGCGTGAGTCCCTTCAGCAGATTCCCCGCGTCACCGCGCTCGCGCTGTGACGAGGGCGACGGAGCGTCGTGTGGCGTCGCGTTAGCGCGTGGCGCCGTGTTGGCGCGCCGCGGCGGGTTTGGCGACTCAGAATGAGGCGACATGGCTTGCAATTGCGACAGATGGGTGTGGCCGCGGTGTTCGTCTAGCATGTCCGCGGCGTCCATCTGCCGTTTCGATGTCGCAGTCGAGCTTCCCGCCAATAGTTCTTCTTCTGCTGATTCTGCTTCCAAGAGCGCTAGCCTAGCGGCGGCGAGCTCCAATCTCGCTCGGGCTAACGCCTTCGTGTGATATTTCGTCTCTTCTAGTGGTTGTCTGTGTGGAGGTGTCGTCGCCTCAGGGCTGTGAGGCTGGGTCTGGACCGAATCTGTGACGAAATCTTCGGGTGTGCCTGTCGGTCGCACCGCTGTCTCCGATTCCGTGGAAACGGGCTCGTCCCCTTCCGTGGCCGCTGAGACGGGTTCTTGCATACCGCGTGTCTTCACCATGTCGACAGGTACTGCACTATCACCACAATACCACTCGCGTAGGGACAAACCAAAGCCATGCGTGCCTATATCCGGCTAGAAGGACCAATGTTGAGGACAGAGGACTAAATGGTAGCTGTTTGAATGAAAGGCCAATTCAATGTGAAACTGTTCTACCAGATTTATTCTCAATATCCACAGGTTTTATTATATTATAATTACATACACTGATAATAAGCAAGCGTGGCTTTAGTTAAAGATACCGTGTCCTATAGCAATACGCGGTTACAACAATTACGAGACTAGTGAATCTTCTTACCTCTGGAAGCGAACTGAACAATAAAATATACGACTGGGCGGACATGGCTTTCGTTTACATCAACTTCCGGCTTCTAGAAATTTCGAGAACATTCCCGTATGTACTACAGTGCTGCTGCGGTGTCGAGAGGCGACAACCACAATAATACATTCATACTAAACAGTGATTCATTCATAAATCGTCCCTCTAGTGTCGAGGAGCGCAAGCAATTATCCAATATTTCATTCATAAATGCTGAAGCCCTCTAGCGTCGTATGGTACAAACAGAAGGACACGCCTACATTGCCTCCGCTATCCCATAACAGAGGGCGCTATTATGTATATCGGTCACATAAATGCTTTGAGTTTTTGACTACCTCCACAAGAAAAACACATGACTTTATCGGTTACACCATTTCCACAATAAAAAAATCCTGCATCAACCATTTCCATCACCAATCTTTTTCGTGAATGAGCGGTCGCCCAATAATGTCTGAACGAAAATAGACGAATTTGATGTTTGTTATAAAGATCATATCGAGGAATATAATTTATTGGATTCATTTTAAATAGCTGTTGATACGTTCGCCTTCAACGCTCTCGGTGGTTAGAATGGCGGTTGCTCATACATTTGATCGAGTTAGCGACAATGAGATATAAATGTCAATGTAATACATTAATTGACTCATTATTAATATAACCGTTTCAAGCAATTATCATGAAATTTGTAAAACAACCACAATCGTTACATGTAAAAAAACTTTGTGTTCATTCTCAGGAGACTGATTTTCGTCATGGAGAATTATTACCTAAATCGGTACGATGCATCATTTGCGGACCGTCAAATTGTGGAAAAACTAATTTATTAATAATTGGTCTTCTTATACACGAGAATGGTTTAAGATTTCAAAATATTTATGTTTATTCGAAAACCTTGCAACAACCCAAGTACGTTTTTTTAGAAAAAGTCTTGCAACGAGTACCAGGCATTTCATTTCAGAAATATCATGAAAATGAGCAAGTACTGAGTGTTCAGACCGCAAAACCGAATTCTGTAATTGTATTTGATGATATTGCTTGTGAAAATCAAAGCAGTATACGTGATTATTTTGCTATGGGGAGACACAAGTTCATCGATTGTTTTTATCTAAATCAGACATATAGTAAAATCCCTAAGCAGTTAATAAGAGACAACGCAAATCTAATCGTACTGTTTAAACAAGATGAAAGAAATATGAGACATGTTTATGAAGAACACGTCAACACTGACATGACATGCATTGAATTTCGAGAAATGTGTTCTAAAATATGGAGTATACCTTTCAATTATGTTGTAATTAATAAAGATTGTTCAAAAAACAAAGGATGTTACAGAAGTAAATTTGACACGTTTGTAGTCTTTGACTAAGAACACAAATACATATAAAAGGCTGTTACCTGCTTTTTTTTTTTTTTTTTTTCTTTGGATGGGAAATCATCTAATGACTCCTCCCGCTCTGGGTGGAGCGGAAGGGAGTGTCAGACTCTTACTGACTAAAACCCACCCGTGTTCCTTCTTTAGCCCTTTATCTTCCGGGGCAGCGGTAACCCTTTCGGACGATCCCGCTACCCCGGCAGGCTTCGGCCCTGGCGGGCCCCTTCCTTTATGCTGACATCTCTTTGAGGCGCGCGTGGAACACATACACGCCGTCCGGCACGGGCCTGGTCCTGCATAGCTATTCACAAACATACGATTCACTATCGTATCGACAATGACACTTTTTCGATAACCTGATTTCTGAACCGAAGGACTGGCAAAACGCTATTCACAGATCCGTATGGAAGGATTTTTTTCTCAACCGACTATAGGTGTGTATACGGGGAACGCTACAAAATGGTAGTAAATAGATATTCGTGGTAGAAAATTTTAAGTGGTACATAAATTATTTTTATTGAGTGTTTCATTAAGAGCAACTATAGATTATGCATCGAGTAACTATTAACAAATAAAAAACAGTAAACAATGATTTTATTAATAAATCAAATTTACCAGATTTCTATTAAACTTGCTTTGTAAACTTCAACTATCTGCCAAACCTGGAATAATAATGTTATTTCTATCTATTTTTCCGAACTTTGATAAATTATGAAGTGAAAAATTAGTTTTTCACATAAGTACCTATAAGAAATCATTTTACTTTACTTTCTTTTAGTTCTATTGGGATTGCGGCTAATGAGTGCGTGCTACCAAAGTAGGGATTTATTTAGTTGATAATATGGCGTACACAGACTGGAAGCGCGGATCGGCAAACGGATCCGCCGCGTCCATTAGGGTCCGATGAAGAGACAATATCTCCTGCCTCTGTTGATCTGCGGCACGACCCCTTTAGGGTATATATGTTCTGTGGGCACGACGATGGTCTCTAGATTGCAAAATCACGTACTCCATCTACTCAAATAATTTAAAACAAAGTCTAGAACGAGTTTAAGTGTTACGTAGATACGTATGTAACCACCTTAAATTTTATATGCAGCGGTCAAAACAATATTATAACTTTACATAAATACATAAATTATGTAGATAAACTACACTTAATGCGTAGATTACTTTTTTATAAACAATATTTGTTGTTCGATAACACTTCCGACAGCAAATACCTGTCGGAAGAATTGATGTCTTCATACCGTATATGAACTGTCAAAATTGAACGGTTTCGGATTTGTGAATAGCGATTAAAGGAATTCGTCGATATCATTGACGTTCGATACGGTACCAAACCGTATCGTAGCTTTGTGAATAGCCATGCAGATCGGACGGAGAGCTACCCATTACTCTCCGTCCGCAGGCCCGCGCCTACGGTGGCCGGGAGTCGTCACGCGGCTCCCGACGCCCGTAGCGTCTCCCGCGGCGGCTGAGGCGTGCGGCTCTCTCTCTAAGCCGTCCCGCCACCTCCTTCGCTAGCATGACTGCTGCGCAGAAGGAGGTGACCGCCTCCCACTCCCTCTCGCCCCGGACCATGGCTTGAACCAGGGCCGGACGCGAGAGGTCGCCGCCGTTGCCGATCGCCTCTACGAGGACACGGCGGTGCTCTGCCCAAGCGGGGCAAACCTCCACCGTATGCTCCACCGTGTCCTCTGGGCGATCCTCGCAACGGTGACACCCGGGCGTCTCCTCCCGCCTGATGATGTGCAGGAACCTCCCAAAACATCCGTGTCCGGTGAGGACCTGCGTCAGGCGGTAGGTGAGAACGCCGTGACGCCTCTCTAGCCACTCCTCAAAGAGGGGTCTTATCGCCACTATCGTGGCGTGCCCTGCGCTGGGTTGCGAAAGTCGCTCTTTCCATGCCACCATGAGATCGCGCCGGAGGTCCGTCCGCTCCGCCGCTATTTGCCGCGGAAGCGGAGTTTCCCCCCGGCGTAGTGCCTCCGCCCGCCACTCATACAGGCGCGCGAGGACTATCGCCTCCAGATCCCATGGCGGCATTCCGGCAAGGAGGCTTGCCGCCTCGCCCGAGATCGTGCGGTAGCCCCGGATCAGCCTACCGCTACCACCTTTTGGGGCGCGTTCAGGTAGTGGGCGGCTCGCAGCCGCAGTGAACGCGCCCACACCGGGGCCCCATATAGGGCCATGGACCGCACGACCCCTGCGTAAAGCCTCCGGCAGGAGGCGTTTGGCCCCCTCAGGTTGGGCAAGAGCCGCTTGAGGGCGGCCCCGGTCCGTTCCAGTTTGGGGGCCAAACGTCGAAAATGTTCGACGAAGTTCCACCGGCTGTCGAGGACGAGACCCAGGTATTTCATCGTTGCCTCGACGCCGATGTGAACCCCTCCTACCATAAGTTGGAATCCCGATGGTGGCCCGTTCCGGAGCCCATGAAAAGACATGGCCCCGGACTTGTGCAATGCCACCTCGAGACCCAACCGCCGGATCCTCTCCACGACTATCGCAACCCCTCGTGTCATTGCGTCGGCCGCCACCTGATGCGACCTCCCCTGCGCCAGGACCAGCGTGTCGTCAGCGTAGCAAACCACGCTGACGCCATCAGGGAGGTCGGCCCGCAGCACCCAGTCGTAACCGATGTCCCACAGGAGCGGCCCCCGAACCGATCCCTGTGGGACACCGCACGACATCTCTCGCCGGTTCCAGTTCCCGTTGCGACCAGGGTAGATAACGGCTCTGTCCGTCAAATACGCCCCGACTACTCGACGGAGGTAGGTCGGCACCCGGTGATACCGGAGTGCCTCCCCAATGCAGCTCCAAGGCAGGGTATTAAACGCGTTGGCGATGTCGAGTGACACCGCCACGACGACCCCACCCCGGGACACCGCGTCCCCCGTCGTGAGGGCTCTCACGCGCATGATGGCGTCCACCGTCGAGCGCCCCTTGCGGAAGCCAAACTGGCTGTCCGCAAGATCCGGCCCTGTCCTCCCCAGGTGCCCGACGAGGCGGCCTGCAATTACTCTCCCAAAGAGCTTGCCCACCTCGTCGAGCAACACAATGGGCCGGTATGCGGACGGAGAGTCCGCAGGGCGCCCTGGCTTCGGAATGAGGACCAGCTTCCCCGTCTTCCAACGGAGTGGAAACTGGCCTCTCTCCATACATGCGCTTAAGAGCGCCTCCAGTCGAGGCCCGAGAGCCCTCGAGGCCAGGACCCAGGCTTTACCCGGCAAGCCGTCGGGTCCTGGGGCGGTATTTTTGGCCTTCAGCCTGCCTACCGCCGCTCTCAGATCTACCCCGGTCACTTCAGGGATGTCGTCGTCGCCGTTTGCGTGGTCCGCTTCGGGCACCGCAAGTGGCGGAGCCATGGGCGGGGGAGTATGCTCCCCCCGTGAAGGGAACAGAGCGCTCACCACCTCCTCCACCAGCTGGGGGCGGAGACTCTGCGTCAACGGAGGGGCCCAGGTGCGGAGTTTATTCCGCACCATTTTGTAAGGGCGCCCCCATGGATCTCTGTTCAGAGTCTCCACCATCTCCTCGCGGGCCGTATCCTTGGCCCGCAGGACAGCCTCTTGGAGGGCGGTCTTCGCCGCTCTGTACCCCTCGTACAGCTCCGCCTCCGTGGCTTCCGCATCCGGAGGGCGGATGCGGAGCCTGCGGTGCCTGGTGTACCGGTGTCGCGCGTTGACGCACTCCTTGCGTAACGCCTCAACCTCCTGCGACCACCAGTACACCTGACGTCGGGCGCATCCTGGCCGGGCTCGGGGCATTGCCACGTCACAAATCTCGGACATGGCCTCCCGGAACCACTCCGCCTCATCGTCAATATCGGCAGGCCTGTCCGGTGATGACACCCAGGCCTGCACGATCGAGGCTTCCAGGAGGAGCTCCCGGTCCAGCTGCTTCAGCGCCCACCGCGGACCACTCGGGGCCTGTTGGACCAGCGCGCTAGAGGTCTGGGCGGAGACCTCGAATCGGATATACCGATGGTCGGACTAGGTCTCCACCGCCTCCATGACGCGCCAGTCAATGACACGCTGTGACAGAGCGGGGCTGGCGAACGAGATGTCCACTACGGACTCACCCCGCATCCGCACACACGTAGGAACAGAACCCCGATTTAGGACGACCAGGCCTGTTTCCAGAGCCCAGTCCTCCACCATCCTGCCCCGCACATCCGTGCAACGGGAACCCCAGGCCAAATTCTTGGCGTTGAAGTCCCCGAGCACTAGCACGGAGAAGGAACGGTTTCCGGCAGTATTCGACCCCTTAGGGCTAGTTAGTTGTTTTATCATTAAAGAAAAAATGTTATTGCAACATTTGTGGATTGCGAAATTAGACTGGGATGATCCCGTACCCGAGCCTTATGCAAAAAGATGGTTTAATTTCATCCAAAACTTGCATCATTTATCTGATATTATAATATCTCGCTATGTTTTAGGGGATAATTTAGAAACCCAGTCAGCTGAGTTACATTGCTTTGTAGATGCAAGTCAGCAGGCACATGGAGTGTGTGTTTATTTATGTTCCCAAGATAGTAAACATAACATTACAGTAAGGTTACTATGTGCAAAAACTAGGGTTTCTCCAATTAAGGAGCTCACAATCCCACGTTTAGAGCTATGTGCTGCTCTGTTAGGGGCTCAAGTTAGTGAGAAAGTATTACAATCAGTACCATGCAATGTTACAAAAAAATATATGTGGACTGATTCCACAGTTGTACTCGGATGGCTGAAAACTCAGAATAAAGTCTTACAGACATTTGTACGTAACCGAGTCAACAAAATTAATGAAATTACAAAAGAATTTGAGTGGAAACATGTTCCAACAGAGTTAAACCCAGCAGATTTAGCTTCTAGGGACATTAATATGATACGAAACCCACAGCATCTGCAGTCATTACATTTATGGTGGGAAGGTCCTTCATTTCTTTAACAGGATGAATCTTATTGGCCTACCCAACCTCACACTATACATAAAAACTTACCTGAAGTCAAAGTGTTAGTCTCTGTTGATGACATGTCTGAAAATAAATTGTTAGTACCATTTGAAAAATATTCAAGTTATGTCAGACTCAAAAGAGTTTATGCGCAAGTTTTACGTTTCATAAATAATTGTAAAAGTAAACAGTTGAAACTAAAGGGACCTTTGCAAGCTAACGAATTAGAGAACTCTTTAATACTATTACTTAAAGTTAGTCAATCAGAGTCGTTTGCAAAGGATATAAAACTCATTCAAAACAAAATAGAACTGCATCACAAAAGTAAATTGTTATCTTTAAATCCACTGTTAGATACCAATGGTTTAATAAGAGTGGGTGGCAGGTTAAGCCAGTCTGATTGTCAGTACGACAAAAAGCACCCAATTTTACTGGATGCTAAACACCACTTCACTAAACTTATTATGAAATACGAACATTTACATTTAATGCATGCAGGTCCACAATTGCTTCTGTCGTCAGTCCGCGAGAGATTTTGGCCATTAGGTGGTAGGATCTTAGCTCGCACTATAGTTAGACAGTGTGTTGTCTGTACTCGAATGAAAGGTCAGACTGCACAACCTTTAATGGGCGACTTGCCGAGTGTAAGAGTCAACCCAGATTTTCCCTTTAATTCTTGTGGAATTGACTTTGCTGGACACTTTATGATTTCTTCCAAAAAAGGACGAGGTAATCGTATCACCAAAGCCTATTTATGTGTATTCGTATGTTTAGTTACTAAGGCCCTACATTTGGAGGTGGTAAGCTATCTTACCACTGAGGCCTTCATATCATGTCTGCGCAGGTTCGTGTCGCGTCGCGGTAAGCCCTATGCCATATACTGCGACAATGGGCGGAACTTTGTTGGCGATAACAATGAGTTGGGTAGGGTTAGATAGTCTAGCGTTCAGGCGGTCTCAGATTATGCAGCTAATGAGGCTATTAAATTCAATTTTATTCCCGCATACTCTCCACATTTTGGTGGAATTTGGGAAGCTGGCGTTAAATCCCCGAAATTTCACTTAAAACGCGTAGCTGGCAATGCTTCACTCACGTTTGAAGAGTTAGCGACGCTCCTCACCCAAATAGAAGCAATCCTAAACTCCCGACCTCTTTCTCCCCTGTCATCAGAACCCACTGATACCAATCCTTTAACTCCTGGGCACTTCCTAATCGGACGCCCGCTGATGTCAGTACCTTCACTACCCGTGAAAACGTCCAGACCCAACAGGTACCAACTTATTGAACAAATACGACAGCGGTTCTAGGAGAGGTAGCGACGAGAGTTCATGGCTGAGCTACAAAACCGAGCAAAATGGAGGAAGGGATACGCACCAATCAATGTCGGAGACATTATTATTCTAAAAGAGGACAACTTGATGCCGCTCCACTCGCGTATGGGTCGAGTCACCAAATTATACCCCGGAGCCGACGGGATTTGCAGAGTAGCGGAGATCTACACTGCTACCGGCACCATCGAACGGGCAGTTTTAGACGCGTTTTGGCGCCGTTTATATGAATAAAACTCAATCCAGTTCTTGCAGATGTATATTAATTATCTCACAGTACAGTATCCAAAAAAAAAAAAAAAAAAAACTTTATTCAGTTCAGAAAAAACACGGTACAACATAAAAACAAAAACTAGTAGCAGTTTACAATGAACCTTAGGTGCTAGGTTTTTACAAATGCCCTGGACCCCACACTAGGATTCCCTGTGTCGTGGGGCCCAGTCTCTTCCCAAGTAAGGCAAACATTTTAATTTATGTACCTAAGTGAAGTAATTAATTCTAAAAAGAAATTAAGCAAAAGGAGAAAAAAAAATACAATTAATACCCTGAGTAGTACAGAGTATAAAAATAATAATATTAAAGAAAAAAAAAAAAAAAAAAAACAAAACTAACTAACTAAAATTATTATGTTGTAGAGAGACGGTTTAATGACAGAGGTATAGGTGCTTTGACAGGGTGTGAGTGTGTGTGTGTGTGTGTACTGGGGTGTGTGTGTGTGTTATGTGTGGGGTGTATGTGGGGTGTGTTTGGGTGTATGTGGTTTAAAGGCGCGCAAGATTTTTTTTTTTTTTTTTAATCAGATAATATTATGTCTGTATGTGCAGAAGGTCTTCCGTTTGGTCATAGTTTTTGGGGTGCAGCCATTTAAATATTGCATTTTTACAGCTGGTGTACGTTAAGGTGAGTATAATTCTATTATGGGAATAGAATTTAGAGTATAGATACGACCCAAGAAATGCAAAAGACCTGCGTGCAAAAGAAGAATGTACTCTTGGCCGATCCCACTTTAACGTTCTGGATGAATGGCGGGCCAGTTCTTTAGCATGCCTATGGAATCGTAATAGTGTCGAAGCAATAAACAATTGTCTCACACGGAGGAAGCTACATTCCGAGTACAGGACATCAGTAGAATATCGCCAGGGTTTTTTGTAGGCTATTTTTAAAATAGCTCTCTGAGCTCGTTCCAGCGCAAGCAGATTGGTTTTGTTTGCTGCTCCCCAGACTGATACACAGTAACTTAAAATTGACTGGCACAAGGTATAGTAAACAATACGGATGAGTTTTGGTTCTGCGATAGACTTTAATTTTTTGAATATGTGCGAGAGTTTTCTAATACGCTTCACGAGTGCATCAATTTGCGCTTTCCATGTTAGATGTTTATCAATTAGTATCCCTAGGTATTTTATACATGAAACCTGTTCAATTTGCGCGCAGAGACAGCTCTCACTCCTGACACTACCACATACATGGATCTTTATTTTTAGTTCTTCGACAGGTGCAGACCGATCAGTAATGCTAAAACACACCGACTTGGTTTTGCCGACGTTTAAGGTCAACAGATTGTTTTGCAGCCAGATCGCAACCCTCCTAAGTCCCTCCTGAGCTACACAAACGACATCACTCCAGGTTTTTGCATGAAAGATTATTGCGGTATCGTCCGCAAAGGTAAAGACGCTGGCATTATGAAGTTCAAGAGAGCATAGGTCGTTAATGTAGATCAGGAACAACGTAGGGCCTAGAACACTACCTTGCGGTACGCCGTAGTCCACATCCGCAAATTCACTGACATGCTCACCAATACGAACGCGCTGTTTTCGTTCTCCTAGATAGGACCGAAACCAATCCAGAGCTAGGCCCCTGATCCCGAGAGCCTCGAGTTTTTTTAGCAGGATCGGCCGGGAAACTGTGTCAAAAGCTTTTGCTAGGTCCAGGAAGACGCCGACGCATCTTTGTCCTTTATCCACTTTGCTAATAGCAGAATCAACAAGCTGCGTAACGGCATCCTCCGTGGACCTGCCTGCCCGAAATCCGAACTGATTCCCGGCCAATAAGCTGTTTTGTTCAAGAAATTTAAGTAACCTTACATTAATCACCTTTTCAATTACCTTAGCAAGTGCACTCAAAAGAGAAATGGGCCTATAGTTTGCTGGTTCGCATGAGTGGCCTGATTTTAATATTGGTATGACGTTAGCTATCTTCAGGTCATTAGGTACCACGCCCGAGGAAATGCTCAAGTTGCAAATGTATGTTACAGGGCTTGCTATTACATGCTTGGCCTGTTTTAGCATATCGTTGCTAATGTTATCTTGTCCAACAGCTGTACTAGATTTTAGTGTACTAATTAATTTAGTTATTTCAACTTCATCTGTAGGTGACATGAATAGCGAATCTGGTGAGCTGCTTCCTGGTTGGCTTGTGTTATTTGCCAGTTCAATTTCTGTTTTTCCTAATCTACTAAGTATCTCACTTGCCAACTGATCACCAATAGAGCTAAAGTAGTGGTTGACTACATTCAATGACTCTACAGAATTAGGTTTAAGTTTGAGTAAGTCTTCATTTTTGTTGGCAACCTTTTTAATGTTACAAATAGTTTTAATTGAGTCCCATGTTTTCTTAATATTATTTTGGTTTTCAGTTATGAGTTTTTGATCGTATCGTTCTTTTTGTTGCTGCAATATATTTATACAGTAATTTCTGTATAATCTGTATTTTTCCCGTAAACTGAGGTCGTTACGATTTTTTTCCTCCAAGTAGGAAGGAATACACGTTTCTTAATAGGTACTAGGCAATAAAAATTGTGTCAATCAGTCCTATGGAGAGGAATATCTGGTTTTTATCTTTACGTTCAATTCAGACCGCCCAGGTAGCGAATTCCCTGGTGTCATAGACCATGCCTCTTGATCACCCAGTGTTGTCTATATAATACGTCGTAGTGGAAACCATAGACAATTAGTATGGTTCGCCACACCACCCCCCCACGGAGAAATACAAGGTATACACAAAAAAAATAAAACAATATAATATAAAAATTATAAATCTAGAATGTCCCTAAATTTAACCCGTCTGCCAGCTTTGGTGGTGACAGTTTCTGAAGGGAATGGAGTAGTTGGCGTGGAAGGAGTTGGGTGTGTGGGCGGAGAATCTGGAACGGGAACTGAAACAAGTGGTGAGGAAACTAGTTCAGCGTACAGGTATGCTGGCTTAACACGGTCTGTGCTGACCGTAGCCTCTCTTCCTTTCATCTCCAAGGTAAGGGTTTTGTCCCTTCTCCTTAGGATACGGTATGGCCCAGTGTATGGAGGTTGCAGAGGCCGTCGAACAGTGTCGTCGCGGAGTAAGACATGGGTCGACGTCGCTAAATCTTTGAACACGAAGGTTGACGGTCGAGCGTGTCGTGAGGCTGGTATTGGACGTAAAATTTCCATCCGGCTCCTCAACTCCGTGACGAAATCCGTGATGTCGTTTGGGCTCCTGGGTTCTTCCGCTGACATGATAAGTTCTCCAGGAAGTCGAAGAGGTTCTAGCTCAGCGGACGAGGTGTTCAGGTCCTCTTTGAGGGCAGTTCTCATGCCAAGGAGTACCAGTGGAAGTGCCTTGATCCACGTTTGGGGATGGCACATTAAAGAAGCTTTTAGTTGGCGGTGCATGCGTTCTACCATGCCATTTGCGCACGGGTGGTAACTGGTTGTGCGAATCCGCTTTGTTGCGCATACGTTCATAAGGCGCCGAAACAATGCAGATTCAAACTGGCGACCCTGGTCGGTCGTCACCGTACTTGGCGCCCCGAAACGGGATATCCAACCAGTCACCAGCGTGTCTGCCACTTCTTCCGCCGTGATAGATGTCATAGGCCACGCTTCGGGCCAACGCGTAAATCTGTCAACCGCGGTAAGACAATATGTAAAATTGTTTGAAGGCGGCAGTGGTCCTATGATATCAATGTGGATATGACAGAATCTTTTTGATGCGATCGGAAAAGACATCAACGGTGCAGATGTGTGCCTGGTAACCTTACTGCGTTGGCACTGTAAGCATGACTTCGCCCATTGTCGGCAGTCGGTGTTAATATGCGGCCATACGTATCGCTCAGCCACCAATCGTAAGGTTGCTCTCACGCCAGGGTGACTGAGGCCATGCAGTCGATCGAAGGCTGCTCGACGGAAAGGTAAAGTGAGGTGTGGGCGAGGTCTACCTGTCGACGTGTCGCAGAGTATGGAAATACCAGTTCCTGGAACAACGATTTTTCTCAATTTTAGAGAAGTAAATGAACTCACCTCTTTGAGTTCCTCGTCTTTCTCTTGCGACTCTGCAAGGGCTTGGTAGTCCTCCTCCAATGAAATGGATTCAACCCGCGACATAGCGTCTGCGACTACGTTGTCGGTACCCTTAATATATCTTATGTCGGTGGTAAATTGGCTGATAAAAGTTAATTGGTTGAGTTGTGTTGGTGGCTTGTCACGGCGCTGCGTGAAGGCATACACGAGGGGCTTATGGTCAGTAAAAGCTGCTGCGTTCTGCACTTCTAGTATGTGCCGAAAGTGTTGAACGCTCTCGTACACAGCTAGAAGTTCCCTATAATAAGCAGGCCACTGAGATTGTTTCTCGGTAAGCTTTTTGCTGAAATATGCTAGGGGTTGCCAGTTATCATCGACCTTCTGCTGTAAACATGCACCTATGTGCATGCTCGACGCATCGGTAAACAGACCTAAAGGGGCCTCACAATTTGGGTGCGATAGAGTAGTAACATTAGCTAGGCTCTTCTTGCAGTTATCAAAACATTGTTCGAGCTCGGGCGTCCATGGAAATGGTTTTGCGCCTTTGCTGTTAGTTGTAGCGACTGCGTCGATTAAGGGAGCCTGATACTTAGCGGCGTCGAGCAAAAATCTGCGGTAATAGTTAACCATGCCCAAGAACCTACGTACGCCTTGTACGGTCTTAGGAAGAGCGAAATCCACTAAAGCACGGATACGGTCTTCGGGAGGAAAGGTGCCTGCAGCGTTAATACGGTAACCCAAAAACGTTACCTCGTCTGCCCCAAGTACACACTTCGCCGGATTGATGACCACTCCGTACTGGCGCAATCGGTGAAACAAAAGTCTGAGGTGTTCAGCATGTTGGTGGGGGTCTCTCGAATACACGAGTATATCGTCGACGGAAACAGAAATTAAATCCTCGCACAACTTCGTCTATGAACCTTTGAAACGTCTGTCCGGCATTTCTAAGACCAAAGTTCATATAGGGAAATTCATAGAGTCTAAAAGGTGTGATTATGGCTGTTTTACAAATATCATCAGAATTTACTGGAATTTGTTGATATGCTTTAACTAAATCAGGGGTGCTGAAAACTGAGCATCCGGACAAGTTGTGGCCGAAATCTCCTATGTGGCGGACAGGGTAGCAGTCCGGAACTGTGCGGGCGTTTAGTGCGCGGTAATCGCCGCACGGACGATAAATCTCGTCTTTTTTAAGGGCGAGGTGTAGCGGGGAGGACCATGAGCTGCTGGAAGGTCGAGCGGTGCCTACGCGAATCATCTCTTCGAATTCTGTTTGAGCAGCTCGAAGCTTTAGTGGGGCAAGACGACGTGGTCGCGCTGTCACGGGTGGGCCATCGGTGGTTTTGATAAAGTGCACCGTAGTGTGCTTGACCTCTGGGACGTGATATGCTCGGGAACTCAGATAAAATGTGCGAGTATGGTGAGTCAGGTGATTGAATAAGTTTAACACTGGGTTGGTCAATTGAGGAGAATTCGGTTTCCGCTGACAACCCTGTTTTATCGTCTCGCAACCTTCCATGAGCACAGTCTGGTAAAAAGTGGTAATGAGCCAGGAAATCTGAACCAATTATTGGTGTTCCTAGTTCTGCGACTATGAATTTCCATGCAAAGTCACGTCTTAAACCTAAGTTCAATTTAAGTTTGACAAGACCAAAAGTATTTATTTTAGTGCCGTTGGCTGTTAAAAGTTCGTATTGAAGTGGCTGCTTTTTACCCTGGGAGTAACGTCTAGGTAGGCACGAAAGATCGGATCCAGTGTCAATTAAAAATCGTCGGTCCGAATACCGGTCGGTAACAAATAGACGGCGACTTGCTAGGGAGCAGTCAGTGGTAGCCACTACTGAGTGCTGCTTGAGTTTCCCTGTGGTACGGGACCAGACCAAGTGCACGGTTGTAAACACCTGGTAGCTTTCGCCGCGAATCGCCTGTGATACCAGCATTGGCCGTTACAAATGCGTGAGCGTGAGCTTGAGCGACTGCGGTTATTTCTGTCATTACTTGTGGTGAGCCCGGTCACAAGCCGTGTCAGGTCGTCTTAAGTTGTGCCTTGGTGTCATCACTAGATGATAATGCCCTACCTGCTGCATGGACATTCATTGGTTGTGGACTGATTTCTTGCAGCTTATCAGCCAACTCACCCAAGTCCTCAAGGGATTAATGCTTTTGGGCAACTAAAATACCTTGCATGTAATGAGGCAACCTATTTGTCCAAATACTTTGAAGGAGCTGCTCCGGAAAAGATGAACCAGCAAGAGTCCTGAGGTGACGGAAGAAGGATGAAGGCTTCCTATCCCCAATCTCCTCTTTCTCAAGGAGCCTTCTAATTTTCTCTTCGTATGACTCAGAGAAACGGGAGATAAGGGCGTTTTTAAGACAAGTGTACGGTTGACTCTTTGGTGGCTAGATAATTATGTCTTCAACCTCAGTTGCAGACTTGGTGTCGAGTTGACTTATGGCATAGTAGTATTTAGTCAACTCTTGTGTGATGCAATTGATATGATACTGTGCTTCCAAACTCGCAAACCAGAGACCGGGGCGGTCTGGCCAGAAAGCAGGGACGCGGATGGATACTCGATTGACTAGTATAGGTTGAGATCCAGAAGGGGACGTGTTAGCGGACTATTCACCACCAGTTCCAGGTTCAGGATCCAGGAAAATATCCTTTCCCTCGGTAGTCATTGCGTTAATATACAAATTATTGTTTTCTCACAAACAAAACACAAAACCCTAAGAGGAACACAGTACAACTTATACAATAATAGCACAGAGGTGAATACAAAAGGTTAAATAGTCAAATCAAATCAAAATATTTATTTGCTAGAATATGGTACATAGAAAGAAAGAAAGAAAGAAAAAACGTTTATTTGCGGTGAACATGACGCAAAAAAAAAGCATAAACACACAAATAAAATGAAAAAGAAGGTAAGGGAAACATGCGTCACATCCACGCAAAACGGCTATCGCTCATAGCGTGTTACAGTGAATTTGTTTCAGCATATCCTGCCATAACATGGCGTGCAAATGTATTCACAATCAGCGATGTCAATAATAATCTAACTTACAAATTACAGGTTCTGTTGAATTGTCTTCTAAATAGTCCTTAATGGTATAATATCTTTTAAATAATAATAAGTGTTTTTTTATTAATTGTCAGCGGTAAGTCTTGCAAACTATTTGGTAAATGATTGTAAATAATAATCGACATGAGGTATACATTTTTCTTAAATAATTTTAGTTTTATTGGTGGCAGCCGAAGTCTATCTTTATGCCGCGTTCGGCTATTTGGCCTGTCCGTGCTCGTTTCAAATAAATTGTAGTTCCTCTTAACAAAAATACATATGAGTTGCGCGCGAGCGGTTGAGTCGTACGCACACGCTTAGCTGCATCGCAATTTTATCGCGTGATTTTTACGTCTACCCACATAACAACTATGTTATTAAATTATTGTATGTTATTATTAAATGGCTGATATAAACATTAACGTGGATATTTGTGCTACGAGTGGTAGTGATGACATAGTGCAGGAGCCAATACCTGTTCTGGAGGAGGTAGAGACGCTGTCCGATCATCGATATATTCGATTTAGCGTCTCTGCCCAGACCTCGGTTGGGCCGGTCCAAGCGGCCCCGGTGGGCGTTGGAGACGGCCCGCGTTGGGCACTGAAGCGGCTGGACAGGGAGGCTCTCCTGGAGGCCTTGCACAAGTCTGAGGCCTTGTGTTTTCATGGGCCGAGGATGAAGCCGCCTCCGGGGTCCAGCATCATAGTAGGAGGAGTCTCCATCGCTGTCGAGTCGACGATGAAGTACCTTGGACTCGTCCTCGACAGTCGGTGGAGCTTCGGGCCGCACTTTACACGGCTCGCCCCCCGGTTGTTGGGCGCCGCTTCTGCGCTCTCGCGCTTGCTGCCCAACCTGGGGGGGCCCAGCTCCTCCTGCCGGAGGCTCTACATGGGGGTCGTACGGTCGATGGCGCTAAACGCCGTGCCAGTATGGGCGGACGCCCTGACGGCCCGCAACGTCACCGCGCTGCGAAGGCCGCAGCGCGCGATGGCCGTCAGGATCATAAGGGGATACCGTACGATCTCCTTTGAGGCAGCGAGCCTCCTAGCCGGATCCCCGCCCTGGGACCTAGACGCAAAGCTCCTCGCGTCGCTCTATTGGTGGCGCGCGGAGGCGGTCGAGCGGGGCGAGCGCCTGGTGCCTCGACAGGTTGAGGCACGCAGGGCAGAGCTCCGCCAGGTCTTAGTGGCGGAGTGGCAGACGCGCTTAGCGCAACCCACGGCGGGGCACGCCGCTGTAGCGGCGGTAAGGCCAGTTCTGGAGGAGTGGCTCAATAGGAGCCACGGCGCCCTCGGCTTCCGGCTGACGCAGGTGCTTACCGGACACGGGTGTTTCGGGAAGTACCTGTGTCGCATAGGCAGGGAGCCGACGTCCCAGTGCCACCATTGTGGTGATTGTCGCGTCGATACGGCGCTGCATACATTGGCGGAGTGCCCAGCTTGGGCCGAGCAGCGCCGTGACTTGGTCGCGGCCGTAGGTGCTGCGGGAAATCTCTCGCTTCCGGCTGTTGTGTCTACCATGGTCGGGAGCGAGTCAGGGTGGAGTGCCGTCGCCACCTTTTGCGAGGCCGTGATGCTCGCAAAGGAGGCGGCGGAAAGGGAGAGAGAGGCTGCCTCCTCTCTCCCCTCCCGCAGCAGACGCACTGGGCGTCGTAGGGTGGCTGACTTCCGGCCACCGTAGGGCGCGGCCTGCGGACGGCAGACTCGGGGCGTCTTGTCGTCCGATCAGCAGCAGGCCTCGAGGCGGCGGCGTCGTGTTCCGCGCGCGCCTCATAGTGGAGTCCTGCGGCCGGGGTGACGGCCGCAGTGGGTGACGGGGCCCGCCTGACCATCTGGCGGGCCAATACCCGTCGGGGGGTAGTGACGAATGCTTCGGCGATACCCGCCCTCCGACACATGGGTACATGAGGAACACGGGTTGGTTTTTAGTCAGTACGAGTCTGACAGTCCCCTTCGCCCTTCCCCGAGGGCGGAGGGACTCCATGAGGATTTTCCAACCCGATACCAAAAAAAAAAAAAAAAAAAAAAAGGAGCCAATACCTCAAAGCGAACAAAAACTTAACCTAAATTTGACCGAAGAGATGGAGATGAACGAAGAGAGTGAGCAACGACTTGCAAAGAGAGGGCGACAAGATGATGATGAAATAGTGGAAGAAGATGGATTTGTGACAGTAGTTAGAAGGCATAAGCGAGCAAATAGGAAAGATTCTATACGTGATAATTTAATGGGAGAAGGTAGTGGAAACTCAGAAGAAAACTACACTTGTATATGTGTGACAGGAAAAGAAACATTACCAAAACAATTTGGTATGGCAAAGCTTTTGAGATCGTTAAAAATTGAAAAAATAGTAAAGATGGTATATAAAAATGCATTCAGGGTCCTGATCTATTTTGAAAATAAAGAAAGTGCTTTGAAATTATTAAATTGTGAAAGTTTGATTAGTTCAGGATACAGAGTTCAGAGGACTGACGAAACTAGCCTATGTTATGGTATTTTAAGACAGATAGATCTAGGAACAGAAGAAACAGAAATTCTTGAAAATCTGTCATGTGAACATGACATAATTTCAATAAGAAGGCTAAAGAGAATGTCTGACAGCGGGGAATGGATAGAGTCAGAGACAATACGAATTTGTTTTAAGGGCCCCACTTTGCCACCGTATGTATTTGGATACGGTTGCAGGTTTAAAGTGGAGCCTTATACTTTTCCAG
The DNA here is from genome assembly GCA_914767645.1 of Hydraecia micacea. NCBI lineage: Eukaryota > Metazoa > Arthropoda > Insecta > Lepidoptera > Noctuidae > Hydraecia > Hydraecia micacea. The sequence goes on from OU611775.1 coordinate 2,026,832, forward strand.
TTTCTCAATGCTCGGGATGCTGGAAATTTGGCCACCTGTCCAGAACATGTCCAATTAAAAAAATTATATGTCCCAAATGCGGTGGTAATCACTCAAATTGTGAAAGAAATAACTATGTTTGTGTGAATTGTAAAGGACCACATATAGCCATGTACAAGAAGTGCCCAATCTTCCTGAAAGAAAAAAAAATCAGAGACATCATGACCAAGCAAAACTACACCTACAGAAAAGCATTAGAACTATATTTGAAAGAATACAGAAGTCAAGAAAAGACAAGGAAAAAAGATAAGATAAGGAGAAGGAGGAAATTGGAAAAAATAGTAACGACATCAATTTACAACATGGAAATAAACAGAATACTCAGGAAACATATAGAGATATACTTGTAACAGGACGAGTGGCTAATAGCAGTAGAAGTGATGACATGATGCTGAATAATGTCATTGAAGAGAGGAACTCAAAGAAAAACTTACATCAGCAAGAACATGTATCGAAAAAGAAGACCAAGGAGACTAGAGTGTCGGACAGGTGTAGTTTAGGTGAAGATAATTCGTTATCATCACCGACGTATGAACCTACATATTTAGAGAAAGAAAAAACCCAGAGGGTGCGAAAAACTCAAGCGTCAGCTTAGATTTTTGTAGTACCTTCCAGAGAGTTAAGGATATATGTATGTCTGACACCAATTGGGATACCAAACTTAAACAAATAGGTAAACTTGTAATGGAAATATTAGGTCAATTAATCTTTAAAGTTTTGAAAAAAGATGACATTTATGCTACATTTATGTCTATGTTTAACAATGGCTAATAATACAACAAGAATGTCTATTCTACGTATTGTACAGTGGAATGCACGAAGCTTACGACCTAAACGTAATGAGTTTGAGTTACTGATGGCACAAGAAAAAATACATATAGCTTTAATATCTGAAACGTGGCTGGAACCTGAATCTCATTTCAATGTAAGTGGGTATAATATTTTTAGAAAGGATAGGACGGATGGGTATGGGGGGATAGCTATTATTATTTGTAAGTCGATAAATGTACAGCAATGTTTTATTTCTACTAGGAATTCAGGCATAGAAGTTATGTCAATTAGGCTTCTAAACTGTAATGAAATTAAAAATATAGTGTTACGCGCCACAATTAATGCCTGACATTAGCTACCACTAGCGCCATCTAGTATCGAGTAGCAGAACTAGTAGATCAAGATGCTTCCAGAAACTTCGATACTAGAACATTCTAGAACTATCGACATCGGGTCAGTCGGGAACGGTATGTACTCGAACATTCTAGATGTTTCTACAGTAGAAGGTTCTGGAACTATCTGAGACCCTATATAAGGCCGGTATGGGCCGCGACCGAGGCAGTATTGATTCTGCGATACAAGCGATAACATTCGAAGCGATCTTCAAGTGCGACTTAAGAGTGATCAGTAGTGCGATTGTGTTTTATAATTAGTGTGTTTGTGTTTTATTGGTGTTATTTAATTAAAGTGTAATTTTTGGTTATTAAATCGGCAGTTTTTATTGTCACGAACCCCAAGCTCGTAACAATTAGTGTCAGAAGCAAGGATTAAAATCATGCCGATTTTACCCAAAGACGACACGGAGGGTATCCGTACCCGGAGTCAACGCCAACAGGAGACGGACCAGAGACGTTTTGGTGGAGCTGCGCCATAGATGTCGGAGGGCCAGCTGCCGACCACGGAGGCCGGCCCGTCCGCAGCTGCTCCAGGATCATCAGCACCAGATTTGGCTGCTCTCATGATGATGCTGCAGGAGCAGGCTCGCCGACAGGAGGAGCAGGCTCGCCGACAGGAGGAACAGGCTCGTCGGCTGGAAGAGCAGCTCCAGCGCGATAAGGAGGAACAGGCCCGCCGTCAAGAGGAACAGGCTCGCCGTCAGGAGGAACAGGCCCGCCGTCAGGAGGAACAGGCCCTCCGTCAGGAGGAACAGGCTCGTCGGCTGGAAGAACAGCTCCAGCGGGACAAGGAGGAACAGGCCCGCCGTCAGGAGGAACAGGCTCGTCGGCTGGAAGAACAGCTCCAGCGTGATAAGGAGGAACAGGCCCACCGCCAGGAAGAACAGATGCTCCTTATGAAGGACCTTCACGCTACCTTCGGGAAAGACATGAAGGAGGTGAAGGATAAGGTTGCCCAACATGACAACCGCCTGTTGGAAGCTGAAAACCGAATCGACCAAGTGAATAATCGGGTTGACAACGTGATGGCTGACGTGAAGAAAACGCTGAATTGCCTTAAACTTGAGGATGGAATCGCAGCTCCCGTAGCTACAACACCTACGCTACGTGGGTTCAAAGTGCCACCGTTCGACGGAACTTCTTCCTGGTCCGCCTATAAAATCCAGTTTGAGGCTGTCATGAAGGCGAACGGGTGGAATGAAAGTCAGGCCATGACTGCCCTCACCCTAGGCCTGCGTGACCAGGCCTTAACTGTCCTGGAAGCTCTCGGTAAGGAAGTGACTTACGAGCAGCTCCTTGAGGCATTGGAGGCTCGGTATGGCGACGCTCACCTGGAACACGTGTTTCGTGCGCAGCTAAAGGATCGCGTGCAACGCAGTAATGAAAACCTGCAGCAGTGGGCCCTTGAAGTGGAGAAGCTGGTTCGGAAAGCATACCAGTCTGTACCTGCGCTTATTCATGGGAACCTGGTGCAGGTATTCATCGATGGCATCCGCGACCTTGAAGTTAGAGCTGCTGTGAGGCTCGGTCATCACGGGACACTTAAGGACGCCTTGGCCCATGCACTGGAGGTGGAAGCTGTGCGGCAGGATCATCGTTCCCATCGCGTCAGGGAGGTTGCAGCGGCTGCAGTTCGCGACCGCAATAAAGGATACAGCCCTAGGTGCTACGGCTGTGGGGAAAGGGGCCACCTTAGATCCAGTTGCCCTAAGCGGACTGCAGAAAGAGAAGACGGCCGATCTCCAGAGGGCAGTGCGGCTAACAGCACCGCCCAGCACCAGCAGCAGGGAAACGAGTAATAGCCAGGACTACGGGGCGGGTGCTGGCTGGTGTTCAAAGAGCCCCAAGGATTTCGATCACGCAAACCCATGACGGGAACAGTTTAATCATCAAGGGCGAGGTCAACGGAACGCCTTGTAAGCTGACCATAGATACAGGAGCCTCTCGTACGGTCGTTAGTTCCCAACTTACAAGTCGGTTCCTTGGGGACTCCGCATACAACCGAGAACGCATTAATTTGGTAACAGCCACCGGTCAGCGCATACCCGTCCATGGAGAGAAGAAGATGGAGTCGAAGCTAGGCAACAGATTCTACCTGCATAATGTCATCGTGGCTGATATAATGGACGATTGCATCTTGGGCCTTGACTTTATGAGGAAGAATTGTTGTGAGATAGACGTCAAGCAAGGTGTTCTGAAATGTGGACACGAGGAACTTTTTATAGAAGGGGCGTTACCAGGGAATGTGTACAGCCTTAAGAAGATTGTACTTCCGCCGAGATCAGAAACGATGGTGCCGGTTAGTCTTCCTCGGAATCCTGGGCAAACTCATCGTTGTGTACTCGTGGAAAGGGTAGACAGTGACCTTCCATGGAAAGTGGCACGAACTTTAGTCAGAGCCACCGACATCTCAGGGGTACGTGTGCTGAACCTTTGTGATCAGGAACAGATCATAGAAAAAGGCACACTAGTTGGTACTTGCGAGGAAGTGGATTGGTTGCGTCGATGCCAATATCTATCGACTGGGACCCTCAGCAAGGATGCACAAACGAAAGTGTCCACACTTTTAGGAGACTGCCACAGCGCTCTGTCCCAAAACGAAATGGTAAAGGCGAAGAAGATGTTACTCAAGTACGCCGATGTTTTCTCGTCAAACGATGCTGACATCGGGAAGACTGGCTTAGTTCAACACAAAATACACACAGGAGAAGAATTGCCTATCCGTCAGCGGCCAAGGAGATTACCGGTAGCACGTGAAAAGGAAGTGGAAACCATTATTGAGGGAATGGTGAAGGATGGTGTTATTGAACCTTCATCTAGTCCATGGTGTTCACCTGTAGTGCTGGTAAGAAAGAAGGACGGCAGCATGCGGTTTTGTGTTGACTATCGTCGTCTGAATGACGTTACGAAGAAGGACAGCTACCCTTTATCAAGAATAGATGACACGCTGGACATGCTTACTGGGGTAAAGTGGTTTAGCACGCTGGACCTGAAAAGTGGCTACTGGCAAGTCGAAATTGATCCTAAGGACAAGGAGAAAACAGCATTCTCGACAGGAATGGGTCTGTGGCAATTTAAAGTTATGCCGTTCGGATTGTGCAACGCTCCGGCAACGTTTGAAAGGCTGATGGAACTTGTACTAACCGGGTTAATTGGCGATGCCTGTCTGGTCTACTTGGATGACATCATCATCGTAGGCCGTACGTTTGAAGAACATCTTCAAAACCTGGAACGCGTGCTCATGAAGATCCAGAGTGCCAACCTCAAGTTGAGTCCAAAGAAATGTTCACTATTCAAACGGCAAGTTAGCTTTTTGGGGTATGTAGTGTCGGAAGAAGGTATCCGCACGGATCCAGAGAAAATCGCCGCTGTCAAGGATTGGCCAGTTCCAAAAGACAAGACGCAGGTTAGAGCCTTTTTGGGTTTGTGCTCTTATTATCGGCGATTTGTTAAGAACTTTGCGGATATAGCCAAACCCCTGCACAAGCTAACCGAGGAGAAGCGACATTTCTGCTGGGATGAAAGTTGCGACATCGCGTTCCAGGAGTTAAAGGACCGACTGTGTAAAACACCTATTTTGGGGTATCCTGATGCAGGCAAGGAATTTATAGTTGACACAGACGCAAGTGACATAGGAATTGGTGGTGTGTTGTCTCAACGGAATGGTGATCAAGAGGTTGTGATAGCGTACTTCAGCAAGTCTTTGTCAAAACCGGAAAGGAACTATAGACTTAGCAAAAAAAATACCAGACACATATCACACAAATACGGGCAACACATTAATGTACGATAATAACTATACACATGACATAACACTAAACGAACTAACGCCGTGCACCACGGGGGAAATAATTAGAATCATAGACGACCTCGATAGTAACACTAGCACTGGTCTGGATGGTATTAGTACTAAGGCAATAAAATGTTTAAAAAATATAATCGTCGAGCAGCTGACTAATTGTATAAACGCCTGTTTACTACATGGTACTTTTCCCAACACCCTCAAGGTGGCTAGGGTCAGTCCTGTTTACAAATCTGGAAAGAGAACTGACCCAAGCAACTACAGACCAGTGTCAGTGTTACCTGTAATGTCCAAAATCTTCGAACGCGTATTATATAGTCGCCTAAATAACTATTTGACACATAAAAATTTTCTAATAAACGAACAGTATGGCTTTCGCCCGAAATCAAGTACTCTCTCGGCTGCAACGGATCTAGTTACCAAAATTAAAACCTATATTGATCAAAGGAGTTATGCCTTAGGAATATTCATCGATTTAAAAAAAGCGTTCGATACCGTGAGTCATCAAAAACTGCTACAGAAGCTAGAAAACATAGGTGTTACAGGTACAGCACATAAAATGTTCAATTCATATTTGGAGAACAGGCGCCAAGTTGTTAAAATAGGAAATACCCACACTAGCTCGTTTCAAACTATGTCATACGGCTGTCCTCAAGGTTCAATTATCAGTCCGTTACTTTTTCTAATTTATATTAACAATATTAATAAAATAGGATTAACAGGACACCTAACACTATATGCAGACGACACCTGTCTCTTTTACTTTGACAAATCAATTCATAACATCATAAAGAACGCTCAACATGACCTTGATTTATTAAACGAGTGGTTAAAGTACAACCTTCTTACAATTAATACGTCGAAAACCTCATTCATGATTTTCACCACTAAAAACAAGCGTATACCTGACTTCTCGCCCCTTATAATAAATAACGAAATAATAAAACGATCAAGCAACGAAAAGTATCTTGGATTAAGGGTAGATGAGAAACTAAATTGGAAATTACACATCGACCATCTCAGAAGTAAACTAACATCGTTATTGGCAGCATTACGGAAAGTAGCAAACTGTATTCCAAGCAAAGTGCGCACTTTGATTTATAACTCGTTAGTCAAATCGCATTTAGAATATTTAATTGAAATATGGGGTTCCGCAGCAGTAACTAATTTAAATTCACTTCAAAGAGTTCAAAATAAAATAATTAAAACTTTGTTCCATTATCATTATCTTACTTCAACAAAGGCCATATACGAAAGAACTAAACTATTAAATATTAGACAGCTATACATTTACTACACCTGCATTCCTATTAAAAACATAACTACAAACTCAATACAAACTAACATACAACTAAAGAAAAAAACAATGTCACATAACCTGAGAAATAGATATAAAAACAAACTTGAAGTCTAATCACTAAGTCACTAATTACGGTAGAAAGACGATATTATTTGAAGGAGTTAATCTGTTCAATGAATTACCGGACGATATTAAAGAATGCGATAACGTGAACACATTTAAAAATAAACTTAAGAAACATGTACGTACATTATAACTTCTAATACTCTGGAGGAAATTGTATTGTACTGTATTATCATACTCTTATTACTTTGTATCTCATTATAAGCGGACTGTATGTTCTTATGAGAAATAAATTTCTTTAAACCGAACTATTGTGTCACGAGACGGGAATTGCTTGCTGTGGTAAAGTCATTGCAGCATTTTAGCAAATATCTTTTGGGGCGGAAATTCCATTTACGAACTGACCATGCTGCACTGAAATGGCTATTGCAGTTCAAAAATCCAGAAGGACAAGTTGCGAGATGGATTGAGCTACTGCAGGAATACGACTTTGTGGTCGAACATCGCAGCGGGAAATCTCATGGCAACGCAGATGCATTATCAAGAAGACCTTGTCCTGAAGACTGCAAGCATTGTACTAGGCAAGAGGGTAAGGAAGTGGTACCCGTGAGGATGCTCAGAACAGACCTCAGCGATGAGTGGAAAGAAAGTCTACAACGTGCACAACAGGAAGATTCAGACCTCAAGCCGATTCTAGAGTGGATGAAGGCCAGTGCACCTAAGCCCAGATGGAGCGACGTCTCAGCGATGAGTTCGATCACAAAAAGTTATTGGGCCCAATGGGACAGCTTGGTGATTCAGGATGGAGTCCTGTGCCGTAAATGGGAAAATGCTCGGGGGGACAGCTGTCATTTGCAAATGGTTGTCCCTAAAGCTAAAGTACCGGATGTTCTACAGCTGTACCATAATGGTTGTTCAGGAGGCCATCTGGGAGTAAAACGGACTCTACTGAAGATACGAGAACGGTTTTACTGGGTCCACTGTCGGGACGATGTCGAGGACTGGTGTCGCAAATGTACGAGTTGTGCAGCTGTAAAGGGACCTCAGACTCGTAGTAGAGGTGCATTGAAATTGTACAATGTTGGTGCACCATGGGAGAGGATAGCCCTTGACGTTGCGGGGCCGTTTCCGGTAAGTGAAAGTGGTAACAAATATTTCATGGTTGTAATGGATTACTTCACTAAGTGGCCGGATGTCTTCGCCATTCCAAACCAAGAAGCTTCAACGGTTGCCGATAAACTGGTTCATGAAGTCTTCTGCCGTTTTGGAGTACCCTTGGAGATTCACAGCGATCAGGGAAGGAATTTTGAGTCCCAAATATTCCAGGAAACTTGCCGAGTAATGGGTACTCATAAAACGAGAACAACTTCTTACCACCCACAATCGGATGGAATGGTGGAACGATTTAATCAGACATTGGAGAGATACCTGGCGAAGGTTGTGGAAAATCGGCAACGAGATTGGGACAAGCACATACAACCGTTTTTGTTGTCATATCGAAGTGCTGTTCACGAAAGTACATCGGTGACACCAGCTTTCGCAAACTTTGGAAGGGAATTACGACTGCCTGCAGACCTGATCACCGGATTACCACCTGATGCCCCACGCAGTATAACCGATTATGCGAATGACTTGCGGAACAAAATGAATGACATTTATGAGCACGTCAGACAATCGGGCCAGCAAATGTCTGAAAAGATGAAAACCCGTTATGACCGCAAAATGAACAATAAAGGGTTTGACGAAGGTTCACTAGTGTGGTTGCACAATCCAGTCCGCAGCAAAGGGAAATCTCCTAAGCTTCAAGCTAAATGGGACGGGCCGTACCGGATTGTGACAAGGATCAATGACGTAACCTACCGGATACAGAAAGGTGCGAGAGGTACTCCTAAGATCGTCCATGTGGATCGACTGGCGCGTTATTACGGGGCCGATAATGCTCGGGACGAGCATGTCTTAGGAGGGGGCAGTGTTACGCGCCACAATTAATGCCTGACATTAGCTACCACTAGCGCCATCTAGTATCGAGTAACAGAACTAGTAGATCAAGATGCTTCCAGAAACTTCGATACTAGAACATTCTAGAACTATCGACATCGGGTCAGTCGGGACCGGTATGTACTCGAACATTCTAGATGTTTCTACAGTAGAAGGTTCTGGAACTATCTGAGACCCTATATAAGGCCGGTATGGGCCGCGACCGAGGCAGTATTGATTCTGCGATACAAGCGATAACATTCGAAGCGATCTTCAAGTGCGACTTAAGAGTGATCAGTAGTGAGATTGTGTTTTATAATTAGTGTGTTTGAGTTTCTATTGGTGTTATTTAATTAAAGTGTAATTTTTGGTTATTAAATCGGCAGTTTTTATTGTCACGAACCCCAAGCTCGTAACAATAGTATTGTTGTATTGCCCTTCTTCAGTTCGCACAAGTCTTGCTGACTGGGAACAAATTTTCTCACTATATCCCAATAAATGCATAATAGCTGGGGATTTTAACGGCCACCATGCAACCTGGTCCTCTAAAGCCGATGGAAGAGGAATTCAGATTTATGACGCGGCTTTGGATGCTGGATTTATTCCTCTAAACGATGGGAGTGCCACTAGACTGACTTTAGTAGATAATATTGCTCAGAGGACATCTCCCGATGTGACTTTTGTGTCCACCGATTTGTCTGTTTTACTAAGCTGGAGTGTGATGAACGAAAATCTCGGAAGTGACCATCTGTTTATTAAAATTTCATATAAATATAGTAATAATATGAACACTGTTTGTACAAATAAAAGGCGAAATTTCAAGCTAGCAAAGTGGTCAGAGTATAGTAAATCTTTAGAAAATTATTTATTACAACCTTTAGATACATTTAATGTGCAATCCTTATACGATAATTTTATCAAACAGATGAATAAAGCAGCCGATGAACACATACCTTGGATTAGAAGCTGTGATAATCCAAAAAATAACTTTCGACCTAAGCCTTACTGGAACACAACACTCTCACATTTAGTGGCGCAACGCAGGTTGTCTTTAAAAAATTTCAGAAATAATCCTACACCAAGTAATTTAACCATAATTGAACGCAAAACAAAAGCTGCAAAAGATGTTATCGGTCAAGCGAGGACAAAAGATTGGCAAAGTTACTGTAGTAGCATTGACGAACAAACGTCAAGTTCTGATATGTGGGTCATAATCAAAATCGAAGTTTGATTTTTGGTAAAAATAAAACTCATGTGATTACATGCAAAATCAACTTTTAATTGTAAAATGTCCAAATTAATATAATCAAAGGTTCTAATAAGATCGACTTTCAATATTTTTGTAAATATAGCCACTATTTACTTTTTTATAGACCACAGAAAATATCGAGTTGACCACAGAAATTAATGAAATCAGCTTTTGCATCAATAGTGTTTATCGTAATGATGAACAAAAAACTTATAATGATTAAATGTATATGATGTATGTGGCATAACAAAATAACTAGCATCTTTTTAAATCAGGTAGTCATAAACACAATTAAAAAAAAAAAACTGAGATTCCACAGGAAGTATTTTAATAGTCCACAGAAAAGACCTATATAGTCATTTAAAATCACTATACTTTCATAATGCACACGGCCATTAAAAAATATTGTCATCGCTATCACTGTCGTTGAAAATGCTATTATTAATCATTCTCTTAGTTCTGTGAAGTGGTACAACAAAATCATCATCATCTGAATAGACATCTTCAAAGTGAAGTCTCCGTGTAACTGGAGCACATAATTCTATTGAACCTTCAGATGTGGGAGAATTGCTAGAAGCAACTGATGTAGAGGCATTCGGGGTTCCAAATCTAGATAAAGGTCTAGGGCTTAAAGCAATTGATATTGATGCGCTATGTGGCGAACTGGGCTCATTTGATGGTGAACATAACAAATCAGTCTTAACTTCTATTTGTCCAATTTCATAGTGGCTGCATTTAGTATGAGCTGCACATATTATACAACTTAACCGTCTTGCATGAAGTATGTTTGGTTGCTTTTTAGACCAGCATATTTGGTGAATTTTAAGTGTACCTTTAAAGGGGCGTACGGTATTAGAGGCGGCAATTTCTTCGATTTCTGCCACATCAGAATCATCTATGCCAATTGCTTCAATACCCTTACATTTACTTTTCACACAAGTCAACAAAGCATTAAAATTCGATATATCGGAGCCAGTTGCAACTGACTGGTCACAGGTACGCTTTATACAACCTCCCACACCATCGGGAGCTCCTTTACCATGGCCTGCTTCACTAAAATGCCATGTTATAGTCTCAACATTCAAAAGTTTACTTAAATAATTAACAATTAAATAAAACATAGTTTTATTTCGGTATTGCGTGGTTGGCCCATCGCTTAATATATGAAAATCTATAATATTCGGTGACAAATTTTTAATTTTCTGTAGAATTGGTTTTAAATGAGCACAAATTAATACGGGATCATGTCTTAAATTTTCGGATAATGTACACATTGAGATTGGTTTCACTAAATTGTTTGGCGGATCAGAATCAGTATAATAATACACACTTGTATGTAAGCTTATCTGTGGTTTTGATCCGCCAAAATGAGCAGATTGAATTTCAGCTGCATATTTACACATATAATTTTCAGAAAAATCAATATGTAAAAGAGCGTCCGATGGAGTTAAATTTTCTTTAATGAAATGAATCGCCTTTGACTGGTTTATTATGTTGGCACAATGCTGCATAAATATAGGAATGTTAGCAAGTAAAAGATTTACCAGTACCTGATTTTTTGTATGAACGACTTCTTTGGTCGTCTTTTTGAAAGTTTTTTCTTGCCCTTTAACAACAGTAGTGACCGTTTTTGTGACCCATCTACTATAGGAGATTGAGCCATTCTGATTGAAATTATTTAGTTGGACAGTTTTCTCAAAACAAATTTGACATTTCCTTTCTAAACAGTTAACACTAAGGACATTATTGCAACATAAACTTTTAGCAACTTCAGACGCAGTTTTTTCAAAAATGATTTTTGCATTACGTAATGCATGAACAATTAAATTATTATTAGTATGCAATGCACACAGACAAGTGTCTCTTGAAATCACTTTTGGAAATATAACCCAAAATGGACGATTCCGCCTAAATGTTTGGTACGACAATTTAAGCCCTGTTTTATTTAAAAATATCTTGTGTAAATTTAGCAAGGAGTCATTAAGTAGACGTATTTGCATTTTTTTTTTATTACGTGTGATAGTTTCTTTTTTGCCCGCTGTCAATCTGCTGTATTCATCATCTTGTAAAAAGTCATGTATTTTAGTTTTAATTCCTGATTTCTTTGATGTATTGTCACGCGTAGTAACCTGTTTGTTGATATTATCGTATTTTTTGGTTGCCCTTCCTAGACGCATTTTGTATTTCGCCAATTTAGACTCTAGAATAGTTAACCTTTTCTTCAGATAAAGATTCTCAGCTTTTAATTTACGCTTATTTCGGGCAATCACTGCTCTGCCTGATGCAACTCTAGAATGGGATGACACAGAGGTAGTTGGTGTACTACAGTTTGTTAATTGCTCTTTTTGCTTCATATCTTCACGACGTGTTCTTGCTTTATCTCGCCACATCTTTCGAATTTGGCGCTGTTGACGCGGTGTGTACTGCTCAATAGTTTTCACTAGTCCGTCTTTCTTCTTTTTATAATATCTTTCTCGGTCTTTTCTTCTTCTTTCTTGAATAGCTGCATCATCTAATCTTGCCCGAGCACGGCGCATACTCTGTTTCTTCTGTTCGCGGCGTCTTCTCTTTTTTTCTTCCTCTGTTAATTTTTTTCTTGGAGGCATATTATTTGCTAAAACAAAATAAGCTAAATACAATACCTGCGTCCGAAACCAAAAATTACATAAGCACAAAAGCCGAGCAAGCGATTGAATCGCTTGTGTATTGTCATAAACTAACAATCTAAGAGTAAAGTCATTTGGTAGCATATGTGCATTTTAAATCAATCCGCATAGCCTTTTCCCAACTATGCTGAACTTGGTTTTTTAAAAAGCGCATTAAAAAAATAAGCCAAAAACGACTAACGTGAGAAAAATCAGCAATAAATAATAAAGAGGCCATAATAAACAATCAAGACAAGCATAACAATTGAGGATTTTCATTATTATCCATTCTGTAGACATACGTCCCTCCTGTGGACACATAAACACAGAAAAGAATTCCACAGAAGGGACTGTCTTATACAAAATCAAAAATAAAGTGATATTTTTTTAGGTTAGATTAACAACAATGTAAAAATTGTAAAAAAAGTTCATTTGACTCAATAATGCAAAGTTTCTCGTAATAATTTAGTGCACACTTACCGAAATATTTGATAGTAAGGAAAGACACACGATCTTTGACGAAAAACTTGGAGAAAACAATTTTTTGGTTCGTTAAAACACATTCACCGTTAATTCCACGTCGGCATAATGACAAATGACAGCCACATTTAGAATTGCCAGCTTAAAAATTAAAATATCGATTTGTAATTTGTGAAATCGATTCTTAGAGCTGGGTATATTGGGTCCACAGAATGGATACACATTCTGTAACGAACTGTTTAATCTGGTTTTTATTAAAAATAGGTGGGATTTTTTTTTTTAATAACCAGAATATAAAAGCTCAATGTATAAGTTATATATTGTCAAAAGTTTGACGATGCTTGTAAGAATATTTTATTTTTAATATCCATGCTAAGCTCCCTACTCTTAGTAGTAACAAGTCCACAGGAGGATACTTCATCATACTGTGCGCATAAAAAATACGTATTATGAAAATAAATTGAACATTCTTTATTACGAATATAGTTTAGCACAGAATCCATAACTCTATTAAAAATATATATTTATTAAGTCTCATAAAAATATGAAAATATTCAGTGATAACATTTTTTTCGCGCATTTTGATTATGACCCATGTGGAAACGCATGGGCTGGATCAAGGGAGTCAGTTCGTCCAGATCCCGCGTTTCGAATGAGCAGAAGATTGAACTTCTTTCTAATCTCGCTCCAGATTATGTCTATCCAAGGGTCCAAAATTTTAATTCAAATAATATATCACTAGAGGCCAATTTTACGTTACAAGAAATGTGTAACTGTTTTAAGCGAAAGGATACAGCACCCGGTAACGACGGAATTACATATTCCCTCATATACCATTTACCTCCGGCAGGCAAATTATACTTATTAGACCTATACAATCAAATTTTTAATACCGGTAGTATTCCGACACAATGGCGTGACATATTAGTTACACCAATACCAAAACCTTCACCTATCGGTGGTACCAAAATCCGGCCAATCTCCCTAATCTCTTGTATATGCAAAATCTTTCACGCAATGTTGACAAAAAGGCTAGAGTGGTATATAGAGAAAAATAAACTGCTGTCCCCGTTCACTTCTGGATTCAGGAGAGGACAGTCGTGTCAGGACTGCCTAGTCAAATTAGTAAGCCAAATTTACTTAGGATTTTCGCGTAAAATTCCGACTATAGCGTGTTTTTTGGATATCACTAATGCCTATAATAACGTTATAATAGATGTATTGATAAATACCTTAGACGAAATAGGTGTTGGGAAGAAATTTTGCCAGTATCTGTGGAACTTTTTGAATGAACGGCATCTTATTATAAAAGATGAAACCGATAAAAATAACTACTTTATAAGATATACAAATCGTGGATTAGCACAAGGCGATCCGATTTCGCCTATCCTATTTAACGTAATTACAGTTAAATGTTTTGAGAAAATTAGAAATGTAACGATGTGTCAATTTGCAGATGATTTTGTGTTATATTCCCCTTCCAGAAACCTAAGAGAAAGTCAAATAGAATTCCAAACAGCGTTAAATGCATTTTGTCTCATTCTGGATGAAATGGGGTTACAATTATCAGCCGATAAATCGAAGGTTTGTATTTTTAGTAGAGGTTTTAGAAGATTGCAAATAGAACTTAAATTAGATAAGGACAATTTAGAGATAGTAGACAATTACAAATATTTGGGTGTGTGGTTGGACAGAGCGTTGCGCTGGAGTAAACATATTAACATGACTGTTGAAAAGATGCAAAGGAGTCTTAATTTACTTAAGGTTTTGGCAGGTGCTTCCTGGGGTTTACATCCAAAACACCTAAGACGTATATACATTGCACTAATCAGAAGTCGCATAGACTATAGCTGCTATTTATATCATGCGAGCGCAAAATGCCATCTAGATAAATTAAATAAAATTCAAAATCAGGCTATGAGGATAATAGGAGGTTTTATCAAAACTTCACCCATTCACGTCATGGAAAGTGAGCTGTGTGTAGTTCCACTGTACTTAAGAGTCCCTATCAATTTCTGCGCGCTACTAGATTAGGTAATTATAGGAGCGCAATGTGTCTGTGTGCGTTCGAACTATAGCTGATAATCGTAGTGTGCGTTGAAGCGTACGATGAAGCGGGAACAAATAATCTTGGTCCGGAACCGCTATTATTAGTACTCCATAGTTTTTACTTACTAAGATTCCGTAATACTGGATGGATTTTATTGTGATTATGACATGTTATGTTTAGGTCCCCTAAATACAATTAATATCGTTGAAATAAAAACATCTTAACTTAGTATTCACTATAGTAAAAGCAAATTACAAAGTGTGACCAGCGTATACAAGGTACGTCTGAAACAAATTACACGTGTTATTGTTTACCTAATACAGAACGAAGGGGTCTGTAGTATTTCCCTCGCTATAAGACCGCATACCATGAGAGTATAGTATAGCGAGCCATTTTGTCTTATTTATTTTATTTATTTATTAGGCTTTTCAACAATGAGTACACTGTTACTTTATAATTTGTCTTGTTTGTGTGTTTGTATTTGTGTTTTTGCTCATTGATGATGTTCCAAGTAATATTTGATTTTTGGTAGATTTCTGCCATGTAATTCTCTACAAATACAATTAAAATATTTTTAGACTATATAAATAATAGTAAATTATTACAATTTTCTTAATTAAGGTGATTGCAACAAATATTATTTACCTAAGAACTGCACGTGCCTTTGATTTTTCCATGATAATAAAGTTCACTTTTTCGACCCATTTTCTAAAAATATATTCACCATATTACTAATAGTACAATACAAAACATTAATAAGTCACACTATTAAAATAAAAAAATAAATATACTTAGTCTCAAAACTGGTCAGGCGTAGTACAAAATCATGCGCGATTCGCTAGTTACGTCGGGAGCGGCGAACGTCACAGGCGACACAGGTCCGTCGTCGAGAAGCCCTCGGGCGCGACTGAATGCATCGAGCGAGCGCATCGGTTTATAAGGCATTATTTAAATATTTTACTACAATTAAATAAGTAGTCTAAATTAAAATATAAAAATTGAGTTTGGTAGATAAACACCTCAAATTTTAAAATATTTAACACTTATTGTTATTTTCAATCAATTCTTACACAAAGACGACGGTTTTGCACATGATTTTATTGGAGTTTTTCAGCGTAGTCAACATTTTTTTACAAGTACTAATTCATTAAACTTTTAAAAAATAAATTGTAGACTTACTAATATACTATGTGCCCAATATTTGGGATTTTTTTCAGATTGTTATTTGCTACCAGTAAGCTAAAAAAGCAATTGAAAAACATGGTGTTTCGTGTTTACGTAAAAACGCGTGTTAGATTTTTATTTTTCTTAATTTATATTAAGTAGTTATCAAAATTTTAATTTGTAGACTTACTAGATAAATAGATGATAAATAACTGTGCATTTAAAAAAAAAGTAGATAACTTAAGGATATTGAGAAAATTGCGCTGAAAAAAATGGAATTTTCTGTTTTTAGACAGCGAAATTGATAGGGACTCTTAAGAAGGAAATATTTAGCTTATAAGTTCTGTCTAAAGTCAATGGCTATAGACAATAATTTAACTTGTCAGTTATTAGAGAATCTCTATGCTCTTCGACATAATTGTTATTGGAAAAATAAAAACATTCCATTATTAGTATCAGTCATGAATGAGGTTAAAGAGCTGCAGGTGGCTTCCTCCTGTCCATTATTAATGTATACTTTACGAACATGGATAACTAATATTAATGTAAATGAAATAATTATAGTAAATTTAGAATCAATAAAAAAACCTAAACGTTCATACGATAGTAATATATTAAAATATGAAATTATTAATGAATTATATACAAAGTACAGTGGTTGGTTTCACATATTTACAGATGGGTCGAAGAGTGTAGAAGGTCATGGGTCTGCATATTATATACCTAATATAGATATAAGCACTCAGGATAATTGTTTTAAAATAAGTGAACCTACATCCATTATGATGTTGGAGCTCATTGCGGTCTCAGAGGCTTTGACTTATGTAATTAATCATTGTGGATATAAAAATGTCGTCATTTGTACAGACAGCAAAAGCTCATTACAACATATAGCTCGATGCGCCTCTGGCCACAGAGGTGCATCGATAGCTTATGTTATTTTATCTAAAATTGATGAAATTACTTTAAAAGGCATCCAACTGAGATTGCAATGGGTTCCATCGCATATTGGGTTGCGGGGCAACGAAGAGGCTGACATGTTGGCGAAATTAGCGGCTAGGAATGGAAAAGAAATAAATATTGTATTAGATTATTCAGAATTTTTACCAAAATTTAAAAATATATGCTATGATTATTGGAAAGAATATTTTAATAAACGGTCATTAGAGAAGGGGTTATGGTATAAAACCATACAGTGTGAGCCTCTTCGTGTGCCCTGGTTCATGAATACTGATGTTAGTAGAAAACTGATTGTTACTGCTCTTAGACTCAGATGTGGACACATTCCATGCAAAAAATTTGCTTTCATGATGAAGAAAATCGCATCACCCAATTGTGAGGAATGTGGAGTTGTTGAGAACCTGCAACATTTATTGATGGAATGTGTCCAATATGAGTCCAGTAGAAATGATTTAGTAGGGTCCCTGAATTTGAACAGAACTGATGTAGGTATGTTCCATACAATTTTATCCCAACCAAATGGCGACGATGCGAAGGGTTTGTTCAAATTCATGGCTGACGCCCTGTGAAAGTAAAATTGTTTAGGATACGATGGGACTGGCATACGCTGTGCGTAAAAGCCCCTATAAACAAATAAAGAAAAAAAAAAAAAAAAAAAATACATATTTCAAAGATATATAAACATGGCAAAGGTAGAATGCTAAGTTTTTGAAATAGTGGCTTATAGCTGTCTAAAAAGTGAACACCACAAATTGCTCGTATACATTTTTTTTGAGCTTTAAAGACTCTGTCAAGATCTACTGAGTTACCCCATATTACGATGCCGTATCTAAGTACGGATGATACATAACCATGGTAAGCCAGCATTGCAGTATCACAGTTTACTGTTTGTCTGATTCTTTTCAAAGCATAATATATATTATATAAAGCGATCTATTTTTGTCAGAATTTTATCAATGTGCGTTTTCCAGTTACAATGTTTATAGAGCGTTAAACCTAAGAATACACAATTATCGACAGTGGTCAATTGAGAATCTTTATAATGAATGTCTAGTTTATTTATGTTTGCGTTGTATGTCTGAAATTGTATTATGTTTGTTTTAGTCATATTTATTTTTAAGTTATTTTTTTCCAGCCAGTCGATTGCATTATCCAGAGCTTGGACGATTTCATTTTCTAATTTTTTGTCATTGTCACTCTTAATCATTATTGTAGTGTCATCAGCGAATAGTATGCACTCTTTGCCTATCGCCTCTGGGATGTCGTTGATGTAAACTAGAAAAAGTAGTGGGGATACGATACCTCCCTGTGGCGTGCCATAATTATTTTGTTTATAGTCCGACCTATAGGTTTTTTTTTCATTTCGACAAGTTTTTTGTAATTTCTACGCATTGTACTCGCTCAGAAAGATAACATTTGATCCAGTCGTTGGCCTTACCTCGGATCCCATAATGCTCAAGCTTTGAGAGTAGTTTTTTATGGCAGACAAAATCAAAAGCTTTTGTCATGTCTAGGAATACGCAACTTATCTTAGATTTTTGATTTAAACTTTCGGTAATGTATTTTATTAGCGCAAAATATGCTAAAGCAGTAGAACTGCCCTTCCTAAAACCGAATTGCTCTTTTTTAAGAATATCACATGTTGTTAGAAAGTTCTCTATTTTAATGCAGATAACTTTCTCAAAGATTTTGGATAGGATTGGGATTAACGTTATTGGACGATAATTACTCATGTCAGTTTTTACACCTTACTTACAAAGGGGTTTAACAATTGACCTTTTCAGACGTGTTTATTTAATTTATTAATTAGTTTTACTTTTTGTGGCTACAGTAACTCACACACTTGTTAAAATTATATAAAAATAATCTACTTTAACAATAGTTGTAAATATGTGAGCACCATGTATCTATCACATAATTGATTTACCTGTCATTGCTTTATTTTTAATTCTTTTTACCTTTTGTTGGCAGACTAATTTTTATTCTAGATGCATCGTCTTCACATATAATTATATAATTAATGTACCTATACAGAACTTGTAAAACATTTTAAAAGAGTAACGGTGGAGTTTCTTGCCCATTCTTCTCCATACGAAAACTACCTTTTGGAATGGGCGACTAGAATCAATTGTTTTTACTATAATTTTTGACGTTCAAAAGTGCCTTTACTGTGCCTAATTGAAATAAATGATTTGACTTTGACTTTGTTGGGAATACTCCTTCTGTTAGAGACAGGTTTATAATGTAGGTTAAGGGAGACACTAAACTCGTTGCACATATTTTTAACACTTTAGTGCTCAGGTCGTCATATCCAGTCGAGTTTGTGTTTCTTAGACTGTGAATTATTTTATAAACGTCTGTTTCATCTACTGGTGTAAGGAAAATGCTTTTAGGATTTTGTGGAGTGGTTATTTTCATGTCACATTGCATGTTTTTATGAGCATTATTGGTCGTCTTTGTTTGGGATATATAATAGTCATTAAATAAGTCACATATTTGGTTTGGATTGTCATAAATTTTACTATTAGCACTATCTGCGTCAACTTCAGAGTTACTTGTTATATTATTTGTGTTTGTTTTAATCATGTTCCAGGCCGCTTTACTTGTATTCTTGGCCTTATTAATGTAGTCTAAAACTATTAATCTGCTGAGCCTTGTGTATATGTCGGATTATGCCAAGACATCAGAAGTAAAACTAATACATATGTCGTGGATAGATGGCGCCACAGTACAGCGAACAGCGCCATCTAACAATTTGATTGGTAAACGAAGAATCATGTGATCGGAAACGCAAGCGAGCCCTACCGCTTGGACACGATCGTCGGTAGAGGGGATGCAGCGAGGACTGTTGGAGAGACCGAGTGCTGCGACAGTCTACAGTTGACCGTCGAGCTCGGACAGTCTCGGCAAACGCTCAATACCAACGCACGTGTGCATTTCGGTTGTAAATCGCTAGTTTATTAAAGTTACTTTAAATTCAAATTGTCTTTCCGTTCGAGTACCCACTGCAGTGCCCACAATTATCAAAACTATGTTGGATCTTGAAGAAGACCCGATGTTTCGCATCTCGGCCACCCATGATGCGACATCAGAATTGGGATACACTCGAGCTGAAGAAATTTGGAGAATTGAGCGATGATGTCACGGTGCGATATTTCTTTCCTGGATTTGACCTGGATAAGGACGTGGACATAAAAGGCGTATGCAAACATAACAGTGCAAAACAGCTGATTTGTGTTTTGCTGAAAATTCACTGCAAGGTGGACAAAGAAGCAGCATCAACGTGGCTATCGTAAATAGCATACCAACGACGTGGCGTGCAGTTACCAGTGACGTGGAGTGACTTTGAGAATCAAGCCAAGCAGCCTCGCAGCTGTCAGTGAAACCCTTCGTGTGCTGCAAGTGAAGAAAACCAGGACATATCGCGGCCCTGCACGAGTAGTGGCAGCAAGCGGATGGTGGTCAACGTGCTGGAAGTAGTGAAGGGCGAGTGGACTTCATACAACTACCCTCAGACACGTTAGAAAATAAAGGTGAGCTGTATTGTTTATTATCTGAATCTGAATGTTCGTTAGTAAAAGTGATTTGTACAGTCAACTAAAATGGCACGAGTTTATAACGTTGTTATATTGACTGGTATGGGTCAAACGCGTGTATTCAGCACAGAACAAATCATATGTAGCGTTGCGATTAGCAAGCAACAACTTGGAATTCTATTACGTCTATCCGACATTTACTTGCAAAGTAATATTATGATAAGTAAAATATTAAACCTAGGCTTTTCGATTAACATGTCTGCGACAGAGTTTTTGTTACATAAAGTTCTTGTGAGAAATTCAGTTTTCGGTTAACAATAACAAGGTTCCATTTCATACGAAAAATGCTGCTATAACAACATTTTCGGTTGGCGATTTAATGTAATTAGAAAACGAAGAGCAAAATCAGATTATCAGACTGAGCTAGATCGGAAGTTCAGAGGTCCGTTTAAGGTAGTTGAAGTTTTGGATGGTGATCCTCATACGTTAAAAGCTTTAAATTCTAACCGCTCACGATCGCATACGAAAGATGCCTTTAAGTAATATACCTGCCGAGTTAGATTTGCCTAATGAAGAAGATGTTGAGGAGGGTGCCTCCACCAGCAAATAAAACACATACCATGGCTATTTGGTCGCACTGCACGCACTAGTTTGTAGTCGTAACTGCAACTCGGTGTGGAGTTGTTCAGAGCGCGATGGGCAGCTAGTGGTGTAGCGGGGACCGGGGTCTTGAAGGAGACTATTATTTTGTTGGTCTTGTTATGACCTGGGAGTCGTAGACTCTGTGAAGTGATATGTGTTGGTCGTATCACTTGAGTGATGACGATATGGGTGGCATGAGTGTCACTAGCTGCTGCGGCAGCCGGGCCATGAGCGTTGTATGTGATCTAAGTTGATATAGTTCCTGACCAATTATTACTAAGGCTTAGAGGAATCTTTTGTTGTCGATGATTACTATTGTTTTTATAAAATTTTTGGTAAAGTTAATGCGTTTCGATAACAATGTGGTCAGAATTGGCCGAGTGGAACATGCACTGCTGTTGATTTTTTTGATTACAGGTTAACATACAAGGACATGTGCAAGCAGAATGACAGTGTTAGACAGCGCTGCATTCTTTGGATCTCCTGTACGAATAATCGCTGATTAAGTACGGTACTTTTCGAGCAAGGAGTTCCACGACTTCTGCCAAGGAAACAGTTGGATTGCAACCACTACAGCCAGCTACAGATCTATTGTCTACCGAATCTGGTGAGTCGTTTTCATTTTGTTTTGACTCTGGCACCGAGTGCTTCCCTGTTAAACAACAGGAAAAACGGTTACATTGTTAGATGTAGCCCAATCTAGTTTACAAGGTAATGAATGATGCCAGTAGGTCATGTACCAGTCGAAGTAGATAGTAATCACAGTGGTGATGAGCAGGCCTACATTATGGGAACCACACGAGTGGGGGTTCTCTATCGGCCGTAGTAAAAAGTGTGTAGTCATTGGGTGATGCACACGGATCCATGTTATGGATGTGTGAGAGCAATGCGATTGCTGGTCGGCTAGAGAGCCGTGGCGTTAGAGTGGTTTACTCGTGTGTGGGTTTCCAGGTGTTTAAGACTCTTAGTGAAAAAGATGACTGTTGCAATATGGATAACGATGGTACATGGCTCTGGTTGATGTTTTTTTTGCTATGATTGATTAAAGTTTGATTACATGGCTCTGGTTGAATCAAGTACGCTCATAAGGCTAAGGCACATGCCAAGGAATCAGAGTATTACTGACAAATATGAGGAAAGTCAAGTAATAATCTTGTTGATGAAACAGAGTAGAGATTAAGTTGAGTGTGTGTGATGATAGTTTGGATCAGAGGTTAATTTGTAGCCGCGCTGGAACTAGTAGTCCGCGAGTACGTGATAGACAGTCAACTCTGGTAAACGTAAATTCCGGGAGTGAGTTGGCAATCCGAGGGAGGTGCGCACATTAATGGTTGAGTAACTGGTGGTTACTAGATATTAAGAGACATGTGCACCTGAGTTGATTATTTAGTTTGTGATCTTGAGATTTCGGAATCAAAGAGTGGGTAATACTCTGTACTCTGCTATTTTTAGCTTATTCGAATTTTCATTGTGGTTTTGTCCGTACCAAATCTGGTAAGAAGTGACCGAACTATGTGATACTTTGCGGGTATGTTTCTTTACAGATTAAGAGAAAAGAACGTGTGCAAGCAAGATGGTAATGTCAGACAGCATCTGTTTTCGATGCGGCAACACCGGACATTTTGCTTCGAGATGTTCACGAAGCAATGATGGAGACGCCAGCATGGTGGAGAGCTCAGGTGGTTCTGGGTCAGCGCCTGCAGTAGCAGCGGGTAGCGAGTGATGTTTGCTATGTCAGCAATCCGAGCAGTGTACTGATGAATACTGGGTGAGTCGTATCCATTTTATTACGATTCTAGCGTCGAATGCTCTATCATCAAAGATTATATTGTGTCAAAGTGTATAATTGGCAAGCGTGCAAATGATATTGTCATTTTATGGGTTTCAATTCAAAAGTTCCTGTAATTGGTTTAATTGAAAGAAATGCTTTGAGTTTGAGTACCTCGATCCCCGAGGCCCTCGTCCCGGAGGAACCCGATTTATTTTAATCTTGATAAACTCGATTAAAAGTCAGTTTAGCTATCGTTTAGGGTAGTGTGCAAAATGCCCTACAAGTTTATCTGTGATTTTGATGCGTTACGAGATCTCTATCCTTTCATGTAGTACCGGATAATTATCTGAAAAGTGATATTTTATCTAGCCGTAAGATTTTAGATCAGATTTAACGTTAGTATGGCATCTGATAGTGTTGTACGAGTATCGTGTGGTCGCCTTATAACAGTACAGTTGTAAATTCGTCGGCCTTATTGGCTTAGTTAAGTGACAACTGATGATAATTTGACTGATATTAACTTAGACGAGATAATAGAGCACACGACACACGTATACTGAGAAAAATGCAATTAAGTACGATACCATTCGATTTGACTAAAGTAAAGTTAGTCTCTAAGTTTTTATTTTTTTAAAGTAGCTTGACTCGGCGAACTTTAGAACAAATGATTGTGTGAGGAGGATACCCGATCACCAAGTTCCTTGAAAATTAGATGTCATAGTTGATGACAGTGGTAGTGAGACCAAATCTGATTAACAATGGCTTGTACACTCAAACTCGAAACTTAAGACCGCACCTCATGCGTTGGTGCGATTTCTGTCTGTGTTTGTGCACAGAGCCCCTCATGTGTTGTAGCACATTTGGCGGCAGATATGTAAGGTCTACAAGGAATCGTTGGTGCGATTTCTGTCTGTGTTGGTGCACAGAGCGCTTCATGTGTTGTAGCACATTTTGCGCTAGACTTTTGGGAATCGTTGGAGCGATTCTTGTCTGTGTTGGTGCACAGAGCCTCTCATGTGTTGTAGCACATGTGGTGGCAGATATTTAAAGAGTCGTTGGTGCGATTCTGGCCTGTGTTGGTGCACAGATTACAATGAAAGTTTCACGAGTTGAGTATACATTGCTTATGAATTATTTCGATAAATTCTAACTGATTTGTTTCAATTATTTTGATGGTTTAACTTGTTGATCGGTCGAGTCCTGTCTGTGTTGGTGCACAGAGCGCTTCATGTGTTGCAGCACATATTGCGCTAGTATTCTTTTTCTGTGAATCAATGGTGTGATTCTGTTCTGTGTTGGTGCACAGAACGCGTCATGTGTAGTGAGCACATGTGGTGATGGGTCTCTTTCGACCACGTTAATGTGATTCCTGTCTGTGTTGATACACAAGGCGCTTCAGGTGTTGTAGCACCTTTGGCGATAGATTTTTTTTAATGAGAATCGTTGTTAGTTAGTGTTGGTACATAGACCACCTCATGCGTTCTAGCATATGTGACAACTGATCTGGTAAGAATCGTTGGTGCGATTCTGGACTGTGTTTTTGCGCAGATTGTGGTAAATAGTAACCGATTCGTTACAATTATTTTCTTTGGTTCAACTTATTGATCAAAGTTTTTCTAATGATTAATGCTGTATGGGGTGATCTTTGTACGAAACCTTAACCTAACCTTAACCTTAGAGTAACAATGAGATAGTTACCTAGAGCTACCTTAGTTATTAGGTATTGGCGGGATAGCCGAGTTACCTAAGTTATTAGGTATTGGCAAGATAGCCAAGCTACCTTGGTTATTAGGTGTTTGGCAGGATAGCCGAGCTTGTTTACTCTGTCAGTATATTTGGTCCACAGGTACTACACCCGAGGACGGGTGCTAGTCAGGGATGGCCGTGTCGTGGATAGATGGCGCCACAGTACAGCGAACAGCGCCATCTAACAATTTGATTGGTAAACGAAGAATCATGTGATCGGAAACGCAAGCGAGCCCTACCGCTTGGACACGATCGTCGGTAGAGGGGATGCAGCGAGGACTGTTGGAGAGACCGAGTGCTGCGACAGTCTACAGTTGACCGTCGAGCTCGGACAGTCTCGGCAAACGCTCAGTACCAACGCACGTGTTTGTTTCCGACGCACGTGTGCGTTTCGGTTGTAAATCGCTAGTTTATTAAAGTTACTTTAAATTCAAATTGTCTTTCCGTTCGAGTACCCACTGCAGTGCCCACAATTATCAAAACTATGTCGGATCGTGAAGAAGACCCGATGTTTCGCATCTCGGCCATCCAATTGTTAGCGATTCACACAAAAAAAATATATATAATTATAGTAATAAGTAATTGAAGGTAGAAAGAAAATAAATAAGTTGTTGATTTTTTGACAGATAGTGGCAGAGGACGATTCTAGCGATTGGAAGGGTGCGCCTAACGCTTATAAAGATTATTGTAAAACAAATAGTTATAGCCTACTGATTAAATCATTTCAGGAAATAGAGGACTGTGTATAATTTGACCTGACACCGATCACAGTCAGAAGTGGTAAGAACTAAGAGTGTTGGAGAAAGTTCTCAGGTACGTTACTTGATTTATTGTTACAATTCACGGTAGTTGACACCTACCTAATTTTATGGTTGGAAATAAACATTTGGCATGCTAATACGCATATTTCAATAAACAATTTTATGCGCCTTGTGATTTGTTTACCTAGTTGTAAAAATGAAGTGCAGCATAATGCAATAAGTTTACTCCGATGTCTGACAGAGTGCGTGGCGTGGGTACCTCAATCTATAGGCAAAAATAAAAGTAGGTCATGGGTTCGCCCGGTCTGTTTATGTCTGAGATGAATGGGGAAAATGTGATACTACCTATCTCCTGTTGAAAAACATTATACGTAGGTCAATGTTACCACGAAATTAGGTACCAGTTTGATTGTTTACAAAAAAAAAAAAAAATGTGGATGTTATTACACTGCTTATCTTATTTATTATTTATGAACAGATATTATGAGAAACAATATTTACAGAAAATTTTATGTTTTGGTTGATTCATGACGTGTCATGTTACAATACAGCAGACTAACCGCTTGCAGGTAGTTACATAAACTACGCACGGTAGTCACGAATTTTGACTACATCATTAAATTAATACGAGGTCCCTACTAAGGTACCTGGGTGCTGATATAGTCATATATGTTTATGCGTCTTATGGATGAGTTTACATCCAATCACGAAACTATTGCGGCTCACTTTGCGTGTACTTTAATAATTATTTGATTTGAAATTTTGTAACTATTCGTTCGTTTGACGATTCTGTAACTTAGCAGATAGTCGTCATTGTTCGTTACTATAGGTACCTACATTAGCGAAACAGCTGCCGTTAGCAGTGCTAAGTGTGGACACGGTGCAAAATGACTAATAATTGTTTTTATGTTTCTCTTTTCCTTACTAACACTATCACACGATACTAACTTAAACCACGTCGCCACTCCACGATGGGCTAAACAAAAAAAAAAAAAAATTGTTTTGATAATTTATTTATTTGTTATCTTATCAATTATCATACATAGTCTCCGCCTTTAAACATAGTTCTGCACAATGGCCTCGAGTAGTAGGTCTAATTATACTCCACCTCTGGAACCGGATAGACACGGTAGATCATCACGGAATCCAGAGCGTATCCAGGAGCCTAGAAAGAGTAAACGTTCCAGAACAAGGCCGAATCAAAGACAACGGAAACGTGATACCTACCGCAACAGATCTCGTCGCAGAATGGCATCGTATTGCTCTTCTTCGTTATCATATCAGCGTCATAGGAGTAGTAGTACAAATTCAGAAAGCAGTCCGTCAGATTATCATGCGCGACATAGACGCAGGTCTCGTTCTGCCCGACGCAACAAGCGTCGCAGTCGTAAATCTCTCTCGTCGCATAATGACAGTGATGATTCCAGCACTACCGGTTGTGAACACAAAAATCGATATAGGCGAAAACGGGATTCGTCCGATCTCACTGATGATTCGTCGTCCGTAAAACGAAAACGATTCCGTTCGAGAATTCTCACTCGAAACCAAAACGATCCAGTACTCGCAAAGAGGACCACTTTCTAAAAAGATTTTCTAGGATAATTAAAGGCAATCGTTTTGAAGGATCGCAAAATGTAATCTCAGAATTCGATCCGGACGCACATTCACAAACGGCAGAAGACTGGATTCGTAAGGTGAACGAGACTGCAAGAATATATGGGTGGACAGAGAGGCAAATTATCTATTATGCTATACCGAAACTTTCTGGCCATGCAAAGAAATGGTACCAAGGTAGGAGTACGATTGATTTGAGCTGGAAACAGTGGCAAAGAAAGATTATAAAATCTTTCCCAGACGATCGCAACTACGCCGACCGTCTGACGGAAATGCTTAGCAGAAGAAGCAGGAGAGAGGAATCGCTAGAGGAGTATTTCCATGAGAAGGCTAGGCTGGTGAAAATGTGCGGCATTATAGGAAGAAACGCCGTTGATTGCATAATAAGTGGTATCTTTGATAATGGCGTAAGACTAAATGCCCAAGGAGCTAATTTTGTGAGGACATCGGACTTGCTAACATATTTACGCCGAATATCGAAACGAAATCTCATCTCAAAGAGAGACCCCTTATTACTTAAACAAGAACCGCAACATTTAAAGACCTCAGACACAAATCGCAACAACATGTCAAATAAATCTATAACCGCAACTACCCGGACAAGGTCTAGGTCCTTTCAATGTTATAATTGTAGTGATACTGGGCACACGGCTCGTAATTGCAATAAACCATTAAAAAGATGTGATAAGTGTTCACGGCTAGGACATATGACACAAAATTGTGAGCTGATAGGTTCTCGACTAAAAACTGATCAAACACAAGAAAACACGAATCATGATGCTACACAAAACGTTCTACAAATAACAACAAACGGAAAGTCAAACAGTAAGTATTTTAAAACCATTTCTGTTAATGGCATATTGGCCTCAGCGTATGTAGACTTCGGTAGTCAATGTACTTTAGTTCGAGAGTCGGTTGTTAAAGATCTAAATGTAGTTCCAAATAAGATGGCACTTCCTATTATTAGGGGATTCTGCTTTGGAAGTGTCGTACCCATTGCTAGAATATTCGTTACTGTTGTCATAGATGCGGTCCAAGCAGATATAGAGGCATTTATTGTACCGGATCATTTACTTAAGACGGATTTTCTTATTGGACAGTCTTTAACAGAGCTGCCCACTGTTACCGTTCATAAGACTAGCACAAAACTAGTCCTTTATTGTGATGACTCCGATATAGAGAAAATGGATGTTCATAATACTAATGACGTCTCAATCAGAGGGTTACAGGATATAGATGTACATACACAAAATAAGTTTTCAGGACCATTATTTATCCCAGGCAGTGCATGCATGAAACCTGGTAATGAATACATTATATTGCAAGGTGTCTACCAATTTATTAATGGGAGGAGTCGATGTATAGTCATGAATTTATCAGAAAATCCAACTACGCTCACCCATTCCAAATTATTATCACGAGCAATAAAATTAAATAACGTAGGGCCACTTACATCAAAGCATGAACCTTTGGATGTAAATGCTATTCATCTTAATACCCGGTTGTCTGATACTTGTCATAACCCTGACGCTATAAAGGAACCTATTACTTTAGATATGCTAAATATTGGGCCTAAAGTAACTGAGACTGAAAAGAATCAGTTATTAGACCTCCTGAATAAGTTTAGGGACTGTTTTGCATTTAATATGCAGGAGCTTGGACTGACTCATATAACCGAGATGACACTACGTCTCAACGATGATACGCCTGTGATGTATAGACCTTATAGACTCCCTTTTAGTGAGCGCGCAAAGGTACGGGAAATGATAGGTGAAATGTTGGCTAACAATATTATAAGAGAATCACGATCGGCTTATGCCAGCCCAATAGTATTGGTTCGAAAGAAGAACAATGAATTCAGGCTTTGCGTAGATTATCGGGCACTGAATAAAAAGACAGCAAAGGACAGCTATCCGATGCCGGTCATTGACGACCAGCTCGACCGTCTTAGCGGCAAATCATATTTCACAAGCTTAGATTTGGCATCCGGTTACCATCAGATTCCCGTAGCGGAGGAGTCACGTCACGCAACAGCTTTCGTGACTCCTGACGGCCACTACGAGTATATGAGGATGCCATTTGGACTTGTGAATGCCCCTGCAGTATTTCAAAGTATGATCAATAAAGCACTAGGAGCCCAACGATTCGAGCTGGCTATTCCTTATTTAGATGATTTACTATCAACAGGTAGTTCATTTGACGAGGCATTCGGTAAGCTGGAAGCTATCTTGCACCTTTTACGTAACGCCAATCTGACCCTTAATCTGAAAAAATGCTACTTTTTCCAATCGGAGATAGACTATCTGGGGTATGAGATTTCCGAAGCTGGTCTTAAACCTGGCAGTAGGAAAATAAGGGCGGTCTCTGAGTTCCCAAAACCTACAAATGTGCATCAAGTTCGTCAATTTATTGGTTTGGCCAGTTACTTTCGCCGGTTTGTATTTAATTTTGCTTCCATTGCGAGACCACTTACACAACTGACCAAAGCCGATGTTCCCTGGCAGTGGGGTCACGAACAAGACAGTGCATTTGAAGAATTACAATCTAAACTAGTAGTTAGACCTGTACTAGCCCTGTACAACCCAGATCATACCACAGAGGTCCATTGTGACGCCAGTAAATTAGGAATTGGGGGTATCTTACTTCAGAGACTTAATGAAGAATACCCTTTTAGGCCAGTTGCCTATTTCAGTCGCCAAACAACGCGCGAGGAATCATTTTGGCACTCCTATGAACTGGAAACGATGGCAGTGGTACTTACATTAAAGAAATTTAGAGTTTATTTGATTGGTCTAGAATTTAAAGTTATAACAGACTGTAATGCTCTGCGAACCACCTTGGTAAAGCGAGATTTAATACCTAAAATTGCAAGGTGGTGGCTGATGCTACAGGAATATAACTTTACCATCGAGTATCGGCCAGGTCACAATATGCAGCATGTTGATGCTCTGAGCCGGAACCCCATCTCACAAGAAAATATCGCAGAGGAATTAGACGTCTTCAATATTACGACTGAAGACTGGCTGCACACGGTACAGATGACAGATCCGCGAATAAAACATATTAAAACTATTTTAGAAACTAGCGAGGAGGATATAAAAGATGTATCTAACAATTACGTATTGCGTAATGGTAAAATATATAGGCGTGTAGGATCCAAATTAAAATGGGTGGTACCTAACTCGGCGCGGTGGAGAATTTGTCAGCTTAATCATGACGAAGCGGGTCACTTTTCAACTGAGAAAACGATTGAGAAGATAGGAGCCGATTATTGGTTTCCAAAAATGAACCGCTTCGTAAAGAAGTATGTTAATGCCTGCATCAATTGTGCTTATAACAAAGAAATGTCGGGAAAAAAGTCAGGGTATCTAAACCCAATCCCCAAGGTAAACGCTATATTTCACACAATACACATGGATCATTTGGGTCCATTTATAAAAAGTAAAAGAGGAAATGCATACATTCTCGGAGTTATTGACGGGTTCAGCAAATTCATATTTGTCAGACCTGTAAAGAATACTAGGTCTAAGACTACAATTAAAACACTCGAAGATATTTTCGCAACGTTTGGGTGCCCAAAAATTATTATATCAGACCAAGGCACAAGTTTTACGTCTGGCGAATTTAAATGTTTTGTCATGTCGATTGGAGCCAAACATGTCCTAAATGCGGTAGCAACGCCTCGAGCAAATGGACAAATTGAACGCTACAATCGAACAATTCTAAATTCACTAGCCGCCATGAACCATGGTTTGGACGAGAGAGACTGGGACACAAATGTTGCAAAATTACAATGGAGTCTTAATAACACAATACATAAAAGTACTGGAAAATCCCCAACTGAAGTGGTTTTTGGACAAAGAACTACATGTCAGGCGGAAGGAATTCTTAAAGGAGCTTTAGAGACAGACGAACAGATTCCAAATACCGATAGAGATGAATTGAGGAAATCTGTGGAACAAAAAATTATAGAAGGACAGAAAAAGATGAAAGAACACTTTAATAAAACAAGGGCTCCAACTAAGACGTTTCAAGAAGGTGATCTCGTCATGATTCCAAATAATAATCCAGACCGGGGCAAGAGCAAAAAGTTAGCTGCAAAATTCAAAGGTCCATTTAAAGTAACAGCTGTGCTGGAGAAAGACCGGTACGAAGTATCTAGTATTAAGGGTCTTCCTCAAAGACAGTATAAGAACATTTTCCCGGCTGATCAGTTAAAACCGTGGATTAATATAAGTTTATCACCGTTAGTTAGCGATATAAGCGACAATAGCGATTCGGATTCGCAAGAAGAATAGTATAAAACCGAGATGCATTTAGGTTTTCTCTAAATGTTTGTATGTAATTGTATAATTTAATGAATTAATTGTAATTCTACATATATTACGATACCGTAGTAGATGTGCAGTGGTAGTGGCCGGTAGCCCTTCACCCAATTTCCATGTCATTTACAGCTTAGATCAGTGTCGACAACGGAGAATCGGCAATATCCGGTTATTATAATACTGAGCGTCGGATGAGAGAACGCTGATGAGGACAAACTGTTGGTGAACCGTGGCTCTCGGGTGGCTAAACGGCAGATCATTGATTAATGTATATCAAATTGCAAGTTAACGGCTCTCGGGTGGCCTGATAAATGTGATGACCTAAGACGATGAGCAGACCGTGGCTTTCGGATGGCTAAACGGGAGCTTCCTGCAAATTTTGAAAGTATACGGATGTATTGTTACGTGACTACGAGCATCGGCCTCTTCAGTGTACCTACAAGATAATATTTTGTACATCATATTTTATATTACCTTTTTCATAGAGTTCATAGAATGTCATTCATGTTAAAATTTGTATTATTTCTAGTTAATGGAATCCTTATTTTACTTAATGTAATTATGGCCAATGCCATTGAATGCTATACTGAATAAGACTTATGTTATTTAATTAAGTTATAAATCATTGGTTTTTTTTTTTTCTTTTGTTGTTCATTTAAATACCTAAGGTATTTGGTATGAGGCCATACCCTGTACGATAGAATGGCCGAGTTGAATTTAGGAATGTGGACCTTCCTATTGCAGAATGGCCGTCTGTTAGCGATTCACACAAAAAAAAAATATATAATTATAGTAATAAGTAATTGAAGGTAGAAAGAAAATAAATAAGTTGTAAAAATAATAATGTTGATTTTTTGACAGATAGTGGCAGAGGACGATTCTAGCGATTGGAAGGGTGCGCCTAACGCTTATAAAGATTATTGTAAAACAAATAGTTATAGCCTACTGATTAAATCATTTCAGGAAATAGAGGACTGTGTATAATTTGACCTGACACCGATCACACAATGATGCGACACATAAATTTATTTCAATCGAACAATGAGTTATTTTAAATCTTTAAAATACAGAAATTGCCCTGTGAAAGTAAAATTGTTTAGGATACGATGGGACTGGCATACGCTGTGCGTAAAAGCCCCTACAAACAAATAAAGAAAAAAAAAAAAAAAAAAATACAGAAATTAAATTAATTCATTATTAAATAACTAATAATTACACATTATTAACATTGAGGGCGGTCACATAGGGCAGTACTGACTGACAGGGACAGTGGTCCATGCACCCACCGCAATAAGGACAGTACTAGTTGTCAGAGACAGCGTTCCACATCCAATAATCGGGCAGTACTGACTGTCGAGAGACAGTGGTCCGTGCACCAAGACGCATCCATTAGAAATGCGTACAGACTCTCGTAAAGAGGTCGCTACGCCCCCGTAAGGGGGCGTGGCGAGCGGTACCGGGGCTGAGCCCCCCGGCCGCGAAAAGCCATACGGTGGCCCGTAAATACGGGCCCCTCCTTAGGTCGGCGTCAATGGCCTACTAGATTATTGGCCGCACGTAAATAAGTTACGTGCGTCCATGTGAATAGTTGCTTGTTGTTTCTCTGTAGGCGCGCCGCGACGCTGATTCATACAGCGCCGCTTTCTTCACGACACCTCGGCGGTCTGTCCCCGCCAGGTGAGACCCCCAGTTACCTGGGGGAGGCCCGGCGGAGGACGACCAGCGACGGAGGTGCCGACTCGACGCTCCTACAGAGTTAGGTGTTTTGCCCCCGCCCGCCCCGCTTCCAGAGCTAGCCGGTCACGGTCCGGGCTAAGAGGCAGTCGTGTGTGTGTGAGCGGTATTGTATTGTGTAACACCACCCAGTGTCTACGCGCCCGCAGCCCGCACTGCGCGGTCACGTGTGAGTTTAAGCGTCTGTACAGTGATGAATGACTACGCTCGCTGCGTAACGTGCCTATATTAACCTAGCACACGCTACGCAACGAAATGTATGTAAAGTGTGGAGTTCAATTGATTCAAGTGAGCCGCGTGTAACCTGGGTGCGGCTCACTTGAGGCGTCAGTCCGGTGCGCTGGGGTCGTCGTCCGCTACCAGGTCGCGGGGCAAGGGTCTCGCGTCGGGGGGGCGCGCGTGCCAGGGCGCAATGTCCTGGACATGGGGCCAGGCGGATGCGTCGGCACGCGCGAACATTCCCGTCGCGAGGCGCCGCAAAAACTCATCCAGGCTCCCAATCCCGAGGTCCCGGTGAATGATATCGTTCCTTACGAAACGAGGCGCGCCTACTATGGTCCGCAGCGCCAGACTTTGCTGCGCGCGGAGTAGCTTTCGGCTCGGCTCGCTCGTGAGGGCGAACCATGCCGGGGCGGCGTACGTCAAGATTGGGCGCACGTACAACTTGTACACACCCAACTTGACGCGCGCCGGAATGCGGGACGAGAGCACTGGTTTGAGCAGGTTGCGGGCAACCCTACCCCGTGCGGCGACCGAGCGGACGTGTGGCCCCATCGTGAGCCGACGATCGATGGTGACCTCCAGGTACTTGACCCGGGGCGACCACGCGATGTCGGCTCCTTGCAGCTTCAAGGGTGGAGGGAGGAGCGCGGACCCGGAGACCATCGCCTGCGTCTTACCCACGTTCACCGACAGCCGCCACTTGGACAGCCACTCGGGAAGCGTGTCAAGCGCGCGCTGCATCTTGACGGCCGCGTACTTCGCATTGAGCGATGTAGTAATGTACGCGGCGTCATCTGCGTACAGCGCGAGCATTGCGTCCGGAGTAGTGGGGATGACGTCGGTGTAACGCGAGTAACACGCCGGCGACACGCAGCTGCCCTGCGGTACACCCGCGAGCACCGGGCGGGCGCTGGAGAGCGCCCCGTCGACCACCACCCTGAAAATCCTGTTGGAGAGGAAAGTAGAGACCACTTTTACAACGCGACGGGGCGCGCCGGATGTGGCCATCTTGTAGACGAGGCCGTCGTGCCACACACGGTCGAAGGCCTTCTCCATGTCGAGGAATACTGCCACCGAGTATTCCTTCTTGTTTGCTGCGGCTGCGAGGTGGTGCAGTACCCTCGACAGCTGAAGCGTCGTACTGTGCTCCGCCCGAAACCCAAACTGCTCCGGGCGCGGCGTGACGTGTGGTTGGAGATGTCGCAGCAGGAGTGCTTCGAACACCTTGGAGACGGTCGACAGCAACGTGATCGGCCGATAGCTCTCCGGCTTCAATATATTTTTCCCCGCCTTGGGCAGCATAATGACGCGCCCCTCCTTCCACGAAGCGGGAAAAGCCCCCGTGCGCAGTATCGCCGTAAACAGGCGCGCCAGCGCCGCTACCATACGGTACGGCAGGTGGCGCAGCACTGTGTTCGTGATACCGTCAGCACCGGGGGCCTTTCTAGGCTTCGTCCTAAGGATGGCGCGTCTGACTGCGCCCGGCGAGAAAAATATCGGATCTTCATCGGGAGCTATCGGCGAGGCGAAGTAGTCTCCCAGGTGTTTCTCGACTGCTGCGACATGTTCGGTGTCGGTGGTCGGGTTGGGGCGGAACTGACGCTCCAGGTGTTCGGCGAAGACCTCCGCCCGGTCCTCCGCTGCGTACTTAAGCGCCCCGTCGCTGTTTAGCAGTGGACGCACCGGGGCTGGGGTACTCGTGAGTTGGCCGCAGAGTTTGTGAAGCGACGGCCAACTGTCCGTCGTAGCCTCAATTCTTTCCTCCCAGCCCTCGGCGGTATGCGCCTGGAGCTCGGCCTTAACCTTCTCCGCGAGACGGTTGAGCTGTGTCTTCAGCGTCGAACATCTAAGCTGTTGCCACTGTTTGCGAAGGCGCCTCTTCTCGGCGATCATCGCATTTATGCGCGCCGGCAGGGGCGGCAATAGCCCTCTCCCCTGCGGCTGCGTGCTCGTCGCCGTCTGTAAGGCGCTCTGTATGCAAACAGTGACGTTATCCGCTATCTCGTCTACGTCCGCGGAGGTGACGATGGGCCGAGTCGGCGTGGTGGTCTCTACTTCCTCTGCGAACTTTGTCCAGTCCGTAAGTCGACGTGGCGCTACGGGCTTCAGTCGGGCCGGCGTTCCCGATAAGACGACGAGTACAGGCTGGTGGTCCGATTGTAACTCGTCGTCTATCACTTGCTGCGTGATCTGACGGTGTAGCCCTCGGTGGACTACGATGTCCAGCACGTCCGGCATGTACTGCCTGGCGTCCGGGTAGTGTGTGGGCGTCTCTGGGCCGGACACCGTATAGCCGAAGGCTTCCGCGTCCGCGAAGAGTCGTCTCCCCTCGGTATTCGTGTTGCACGAGTTCCACGCCGGGTGCTTGCAATTCAACTCGCCGGCAAGGATGGTGGCGCGTGAGGTGCTACCAAGCAGGGCCCGCAGCTCGGTAAAGTCCAAGCGAGCCGCGGGCGGCTTGTAGCACGCATACATGTTGATGTCCTCGCCGGCAACGTGTAGTTGCACACCCAGCGCGTAAAACGTGCTGAGCGACGGCAAGGGGAGTTCTTGATGGACGACTCTTCGCCTCACTAGTACCGCCAGACCACGATACGTTGACTGAGCCGACCGTTCGTCCTTCCTATAAGCGAGATATCCCGGGAAGCTAATCTTGTCCTCAGGTCCCAGGAGCGTCTCGCTTATTAGCGCCACGTCGATGTTTTGTTCCCGAAGGAGGTGGCGGAGGGGGGCGACCTTATCCCTTAGGCCGCGGGCGTTCCAATGGATCACCCTTAACGGTCTATCCATGATAGAGTGTCAATAGCGTGGCTAGACCGTCAAGGATGACCGTCTCCACATCTTGTCCCTGCCTTATTGCCTTGATTAGGTCCATTAGTAACTTAATGGCGCAGGCTGTAAATTCCTTTTTGGTTGTTGTGGTAGCCGCGCTAGTGGCGCCAGCGTCGGCACTCGCAGCTTTCTTGAACTGAAGAGGTTCCCTTTTCTCCCGCTGCGTAGTGCCGGCGCTAGCGGCGGGTACCTCGATGGCTGTTTTCTTTGTTACAGCCTGCGCCTCGGTTAAGGCAGGGTCGGCCGTAGGGATGTCTCCCGTGGTCGCTGAGGGGGGGGGGTTGGGTTTCTTCCCCTTTCTCTTCCCCCCGTGCCTCTTCTTCCTCCGCCCGGAGGAGGTGGCTTGGGTCCTCGTAGTGGGCCCGTTGGCCGCCGCCATCAGCGTCGTGCCTTGGGCCTCTTCTGTCGGCGTCTTCTGTGTGGCCACTTGTGGTTGGCTCACAGTGGCCGTGATGGCGGCGGTCCCCGCTCGCTTATTCCTAATTTCTTTTTGGAATACGGGGCACTTTATGTTGCACGCGGGGTGCGGGCCACCGCAATTTGCACAGGTGGCCGGCTATTCCCGCGGGCGCGGGCAATCACGCGCCGCGTGCTCGTCCCCGCATCGCACGCAAGCGAGCGGGCGGTGGCACAGGTGCGAGCTGTGTCTGAATCGCTGACACCTGTGGCACTGTGCGGGCCCGCGTTTTCCACGCCAAGCCTCTATTTTGACACCACGCATATGCATAAATATGGTGGTGTCGTATATGGGCCGGACGTCTGGGGTCTTCTTAAGAATAGCGTGGAACACGCAGCCGGGTCGTCCTGCCGCCACCTTGATATGGCGGACGTACTCCGGCTGGTATCCCAGCGTCCGGAGCTCCTCCTCTATCTCCTTCGGGTCCGTGTCCGCCGGGAGTCCGCGGATGGCCACCTTCAAATTCTTGTCCGCTGGCAGCGAGTACGCGAACCAGGAGACGCCGCTGTCCTTTTCCAGGCCCGTCAAGTACCGCTGGACCAGCCGGTACTCGGCCTCGGTGTCCGGGGTGAAACGTACCCCGGTCCCGTAGGGTCGAGCATTCGGCGGCCGGCCCAGTTTGGCACTGATGGCCCGGAAATGCGTCGCCCAGTTCGGCAGCTTCTCAACTACCAGCGGCGGGTATCGCAGTTTCTTCCCCGGCTTTTGCTTTGTGGCGGCGCCAGGGGAGGTGGCAGAGGGGGGTGGCGCATCAGATGCGGCGGAACTCGGGTTTGTTGTTGGAGTCGGTGTTGGTGATGAAGGTGGGCGGTGGAGGCGCGCCCCGACTCCGCAGCGCGCTCTCGCGCTGTGGCCGCGGCGAGTCGAGGCAATACCTCTTCGCCTCTTCCTCCTCCGCCGCGGTCTCGCCAGAGCTCCTCCTGCGCCGCTGGGGTCTAGGCTCCGACTGTGGTATGTAGCCGAGCCCCCCCCGCGGCGACGTTGGTGGTGGTGTTGATGCCGGCGACATCGCTGCGACGTACTTAGCTCCCACAGTGGGCCGCGGAACGGATCGCGGGGACGTGTCTCGCGACACGTCTGCGCGACCGGACGCGGCCGAGCCCACCGATGCGAGCGACATGCTCGACCCCGCGTTCGACGAGCACGCCGAAAGCATGGCGGGCGAGTCGTACGCCGAGGATTAAGGGACCTCGCGCACTAGACGATCACGACTCCGGCCAGTGGCCGCAGCGACCAAGCTAACTATAGAAACCATATACACGTCGCGCACTTGGCCGCAACATGGTTTCTTGTTAATTTGGTCGTTGCAGCCACTGGTCGTGGTCGTGGCCGCCTAGTGCGCGAGGTGCCTTAGGTGGTGACGGCGAGTCATTTACCTTGGCAACAGTAGTGGTGTGTGCCGGACAAGATGTTCGGGGTCCGGCACTCGCTGGCCGCTCCTGCTCCGCTGTCGCCGGTCTCGTCACCGAGAGGCGGGGACCGGATGTGGCGGTGCGCGGTGCACAGCTTCTGGCGTCTTCTTTGGTGCGGGCGCCGGCGGCGACGCAAAACGCGGCGGCGGCGCGGCACTGCGAGCGGGTGGTGCGCGAGGTTGCGCGGGTGTCGCGGGGGCACGCGCGGGGTGCGCGGGGTACTCGTTCGGCGCAGCGGCGGCGCGCGCAGCGGGCGCGGCAGTGCGCACAGCGGGTGCGGAGGTGCGCGCGGGTGCGGGCACGCGCGCGGGCGGCATCGCGGCGCGCGCTTACAGCGCGCGGCTGTGTGTCGCGGCGGGCCCCGGGGCCAGAATCGGCACTGGGTGGAAGGTCGTCGGGCGAACAGCGACGGCTTGCTGGCGGCTCGTCGACGGTGCCGGCGCAACGCGCGCAGGCGCCGATGACGTCGGTGGGCCGGCAGCGACAGCGGTGCTCGGCTTCCCCCCCCCCCCCCCCCCTCCTCTTCCTTCTTCTTCCCCTTCTTCTTCTTGGGTCCGGCCGTCGGTGCACCGGACGACGCCACGCCGATGTTCGGCAGCGACGTCGCCCGATCCAGCGTCGGGCGGAGCTCCTCCTCGGACCCGGCATCGCGGCCCAGGGAGCCGCGCGCGGGTTTCGGCATCTTCCTGGACGTGGTCTCCGCGACCGCGGCGGCGATTACTCGCCGAGCAGCACGGAGGCTCCCTCTGTGTTTGCACAAGCGGTACTTGTGGCAAACACAGAGAAAACGAGTTAAAAGTGCGGTCCGCGCGAAAAAACAAACTTGGGGGTAAGCGATCAAGCTCGTATGACCACGGGCTGATCCGCGTACAGACTCTCATAAAGAGGTCGCTACGCCCCCGTAAGGGGGCGTGGCGAGCGGTACCGGGGCTGAGCCCCCCGGCCGCGAAAGGCAACACGGTGGCCCGTAAATACGGGCCCCTCATTAGGTCGGCGTCAGTGGCCTAACGAAATATTGGCCGCACGTAATTAAGTTACGTGCGTCCATGTGAATAGTTGCATGTTGTTTCTCTGTAGGCGCGCCGCGACGCTGATTCATACAGCGCCGCTTTCTTCACGACACCTCGGCGGTCTGTCCCCGCCAGGTGAGACCCCCAGTTACCTGGGGGAGGCCCGGCGGAGGACGACCAGCGACGGAGGTGCCGACTCGACGCTCCTGCAGAGTTAGGTGTTTTGCCCCCGCCCGCCCCGCTTCCAGAGCTAGCCGGTCACGGTCCGGGCTAAGAGGCAGTCGTGTGTGTGTGTGAGCGGTATTGTATTGTAACACCGCCCAGTGTCTACGCGCCCGCAGCCCACACTGCGCGGTCACGTGTGAGTTTAAGCGTCTGTGTAGTAATGAATGACTGCGCTCGCTGCGTAACGTGCCTATATTAACCTAGCACACGCTACGCAACGAAATGTATGTAAATAAAGTGTGGAGTTCAATTGATTCAAGTGAGCCGCGTGTAACCTGGGTGCGGCTCACTTGAGGCGTCAGTCCGGTGCGATGGGGTCGTCGTCCGCTACCAGGTCGCGGGGCAAGGGTCTCGCGTCGGGGGGGCGCGCGTGCCAGGGCGCAATGTCCTGGACATGGGGCCAGGCGGATGCGTCGGCACGCGCGAACATTCCCGTCGCGAGGCGCTGCACAAACTCATCCAGGCTCTCAATCCCGAGGTCCCGGTGAATGATATCGTTCCTCACGAAACGAGGCGCGCCTACTATGGTCCGCAGCGCCAGATTTTGCTGCGCGCGGAGTAGCTTTCGGCTCGGCTCGCTCGTGAGGGCGAACCATGCCGGGGCGGCGTACGTCAAGATTGGGCGCACGTACAACTTGTACACACCCAACTTGACGCGCGCCGGAATGCGGGACGAGAGCACTGGTTTGAGCAGGTTGCGGGCAACCCTACCCCGTGCGGCGACCGAGCGGACGTGTGGCCCCATCGTGAGCCGACGATCGATGGTGACTCCCAGGTACTTGACCCGGGGCGACCACGCGATGTCGGCTCCTTGCAGCTTCAAGGGTGGAGGGAGGGGCGCGGACCCGGAGACCATCGCCTGCGTCTTACCCACGTTCACCGACAGCCGCCACTTGGACAGCCAGTCGGGAAGCGTGTCGTGCGCGCGCTGCATCTTGACGGCCGCGTACTTCGCATTGAGCGATGTAGTAATGTACGCGGCGTCATCTGCGTACAGCGCGAGCATTGCGTCCGGAGTGGTGGGGATGTCGTCGGTGTAACGCGAGTAACACGCCGGCGAAAGGCAGCTGCCCTGCGGTACACCCGCGAGCACCGGGCGGGCGCTGGAGAGCGCCCCGTCGACCACCACCCTGAAAATCCTGTTGGAGAGGAACGTAGAGACCACTTTTACAACGCGACGGGGCGCGCCGGATGTGGC
This sequence comes from Hydraecia micacea, assembly GCA_914767645.1. Lineage (NCBI taxonomy): Eukaryota > Metazoa > Arthropoda > Insecta > Lepidoptera > Noctuidae > Hydraecia > Hydraecia micacea. The sequence goes on from OU611775.1 coordinate 2,067,212, forward strand.
CATCTTGTATACGAGGCCGTCGTGCCACACACGGTCGAAGGCCTTCTCCATGTCGAGGAATACTGCCACCGAGTATTCCTTCTTGTTTGCTGCGGCTGCGAGGTGGTGCAGTACCCTCGACAGCTGGAGCGTCGTGCTATGTTCCGCCCGGAACCCAAACTGCTCCGGGCGCGGCGCTATGTGGGGTTGGAGATGTCGCAGCAGGAGTGCTTCGAACACCTTGGAGACGGTCGACAGCAACGTGATCGGCCGATAGCTCTCCGGCTTCAGGATGTTTTTCCCCGCCTTGGGCAACATGATGACGCGCCCCTCCTTCCACGAAGCGGGAAAGGCCCCCGTGCGCAGTATCGCCGTAAACAGGCGCGCCGCTACCATACGGTACGGCAGGTGGCGCAGCACTGTGTTGGTGATACCGTCAGCACCGGGGGCCTTCCTGGGCTTCGTCTTAAGGATGGCGCGTCTGACTGCGCCCGGCGAGAAAAATATGGCGTCTTCATCGGGAGCTATCGGCGTGCCGAAGTAGTCTCCTAGGTGTTTCTCGACTGCTGCGACATGTTCTGTGTCGCCGGTCGGGTTGGGGCGGAACTGACGCTCCAGGTGTTCGGCGAAGACCTCCGCCCGGTCCTCTGCTGCATACTTGAGCGCCCCGTCGCTGTTGAGCAGCGGACGCACCGGGGCTGGGGTACTCGTAAGTTGGCCGCACAGCTTGTGTAACGACGGCCAACTGTCCGTCGTGGCGTCGATCCTTTCCTCCCAGCCCGCGGTGGTAAGCGCCTGGAGCTCGGCCTTAACCTTCTCCGCGAGACGGTTCAGCTGCGTTTTCAATGTCGGGCATCTGAGCTGTTGCCACTGCTTGCGTATGCGCCTCTTCTCGGCGATCATTGCATCAATGCGCGCCGGCAGGGGCGGCAATAGCACTCTCCCCTGCGGCTGCGTGCTAGTCGCCGTTTTCAAGGCGCTCTGTATGCAAGCAGTGACTTCGTCCGCTGTCTCGTCCACGTCCGCGGAGGCGACGATAGGCCGAGTCGGCGTGGTGGTCTCTACTTCCTCTACGAACTTTGTCCAGTCCGTGAGTCGACGTGGCGCTACGGGCTTCAGTCGGGCCGGCATACCCGATAAGACGACGAGTACAGGCTGGTGATCCGATTGTAACTCGTCGTCTATTACTTGCTGCGTGATCTGACGGTGTAGCCCTCGGTGGACTACGATGTCCAGCACGTCCGGCATGTACTGCCTGGCGTCCGGGTAGTGTGTGGGCGTCTCTGGGCCGGACACCGTATAGCCGAAGGCTTCCGCGTCCGCGAAGAGTCGTCTCCCCTCGGTATTCGTGTTGCACGAGTTCCACGCCGGGTGCTTGCAATTCAAGTCGCCGGCAAGGATGGTGGCGCGTGAGGTGCTACCAAGCAGGGCCCGCAGCTCGGTAAAGTCCAAGCGAGCCGCGGGCGGCTTGTAGCACGCATACATGTTGATGTCCTCGCCGGCAACGTGTAGTTGCACACCCAGCGCGTAGAACGTGCTGAGCGACGGCAAGGGGAGTTCTTGATGGACGATCCTTCGCCTCACTAGTACCGCCAGACCACGATACGTTGCATGAGCCGACCGTTCGTCCTTCCTATAAGCGAGATATCCCGGGAACCTAATCTTGTCCTCAGGTCCCAGGAGCGTCTCGCTTATTAGCGCCACGTCGATGTTTTGTTCCCGAAGGAGGTGGCGGAGGGGGGCGACCTTATCCCTTAGGCCGCGGGCGTTCCAGTGGATCACCCTTAACGATCTATCCATGATATAGCGTCAGTAGCGTGGCTAGACCGTCAAGGATGACCGTCTCCACATCTTGACCCTGCCTTATTGCCTTAATAAGGTCCATTAATAACTTAATGGCGCAGGCTGTAAACTCCTTCTTCGTTGTTGATTTGGTAGCCGCGCTAGTGGCGCCAGCGTCGGCACTCGCAGCTTTCCTGTACTGTTGAGGTTCCCTTTTCTCCCGCTGCGTAGTGCCGGCGCTAGCGGCGGGTACCTCTTTGCTTGCTGTTGTTGTTTTTACAGCCTGCGCCCCGCTTAAGGCAGGGTCGGCCGTAGGGATGTCTCCCGTGGTCGCTGAGGGGGGGGGTTTGGGTTTCTTCCCCTTTCTCTTCCCCCCGCGCCTCTTCTTCCTCCGCCCGGAGGAGGTGGCTTGGGTCCTCGTTGTGGGCCCGTTGGCCGCCGCCATCAGCGTCGTGCCTTGAGCCTCCTCTACTGGCGTCTCTTGTGGCCTTTCTGTAGCCGCTTGTGGCTGGCGCACAGTGGCCGTGATGGCGGCGGTCCCCGCTCGCTTGTTGCGAATCTCCCGCTGAAAAATGGGGCACTTTATATTGCACGCGGGGTGCGGGCCACCGCAATTTGCGCAGGTGGCCGGTTCTTCCCGCGGGCGCTGGCAGTCGCGCGCCGCATGCTCGCCCCCGCATCTTACGCAAGCGAGCGGTCGGTGGCACAGGTGCGAGCTGTGCCTGAAACGCTGGCACCTGTGGCACTGTGCGGGCCCGCGTTTTCCACGCCAAGCCTCAATTTTGACACCACGCATATACATGAATACGGTGGTGTCGTATATGGCCCGGACGTCTGGGGTCTTCTTTAGGATCGCGTGGAACACGCAGCCGGGTCGTCCTGCCGCCCCCTTGATGTGGTGGACGTACTCCGGCTGGTATCCCAGCGTCCGGAGCTCCACCTCGATCTCCTTCGGGTCCGTGTCCGCCGGGAGTCCGCGGATGGCCACCTTCAAATTTTTGTCCGCTGGCAGCGAGTACGCGAACCAGGAGACGCCGCTGTCCTTTTCCAGGCCCGTCAAGTACCGCTGGACCAGCCGGTACTCGTCCTCGGTGTCCGGGGTGAAACGTACCCCGGTCCCGTAGGGTCGAGCATTCGGCGGCCGGCCCAGTTTGGCACTGATGGCCCGGAAATGCGTCGCCCAGTTCGGCAGCTTCTCAACTACCAGCGGCGGGTATCGCAATTTCTTCCCCGGCTTTTGTTTTGTGGCGGCGCCGGGGGAGGTGGCAGAGGGGGGTGGCGCATCAGATGCGGCGGAACTCACCTCTGGGTTTGTCGGTGTCGGTGTTGGTGATGGCGAGCGCGGCGGCGTGCGGCGCGCCACCGCGGCGGCGAAGGTGGGCGGTGAAGGCGCGCCCCGACTCCGCGGCGCGCTCTCGCGCTGTGGCCGCGGCGTGTCGAGGCACTACCTCTTCGCCTCTTCCTCCTCCGCCGCGGTCTCGCCAGAACTCCTCCTGCGCCGCTGGGGTCTAGGCTCCGACTGCGTTACGTAGTCGAGCAGCCCCCCCCCGCGGCGGCGTTGGTGCAGGCGACGATGCCGGCGACATCGCTGCGGCGTACGTTGCTCCCACGGTGGGCCGCGGAACGGATCGCGGGGACGTGTCTCGCGACACGTCTGCGCGACCGGACGCGGCCGAGCCCACCGATGCGAGCGACATGCTCGACCCCGCGTTCGACGAGCACGCCGAAAGCATGGCGGGCGAGTCGTACGCCGAGGATTTAGGTGGTGCCGGCGAGTTTGTTACCTGCTGGGCTGCAGTGGTGGTGTGTGCCGGACGAGATGGACGGGGTCCGGCACTCGCTGGCCGCTCCTGCTCCGCTGTCGCCGGTCTCGTCAGCGAGAGGCGGGGACCGGATGTGGCGGTGCGCGGTGCTGGCACAGCTTCCGGCGTCTTCTTTGCAGGCGCCGGCGGCGACGCGAAACGCGGCGGCGGCACGGCGCTGCGAGCGGGTGGTGCGCATGGTTGCGCGGATGTCGCGGGGGCACGCGCGGGGAGCGCGGGGTAGTCGTGCGGCGCGGCGGCGGCGCGCGCAGCGGGCGCGGCAGTGCGCACAGCGGGTGCGGAGGTGCGCGCGGGTGCGGGCACGCGCGCGGGCGGCATCGCGGCGCGCGCTTGCGGCGCGCGGCTGTGTGTCGCGGCGGGCCCCGGGGCCAGAATCGGCACTGGGCGGAAGGTCGTCGGGCGAACAGCGACGGCTTGCTGGCGGCTCGTCGACGGTGCCGGCGCAACGCGCGCAGGCGCCGATGACGTCGGTGGGCCGGCAGCGACAGCGGCACCCGGCTTCCCCCCCCCCCTCCTCTTCCTTCTTCTTCCCCTTCTTCTTCTTCTTTAGTCCGGCCGGCGGTGCACCGGACGACGCCACGTCGATGTTCGGCAGTGACGTCGCCCGATCCAACGTCGGGCGGAGCTCTTCCTCGGACCCGGCATCGCGGCCCAGGGAGCCGCGCATTCGACATCTTAATGGGCGTGGTCTCCGCGACCGCGGCGGCGATTGCTCGCCGAGCAGCACGGAGGCTCCCTCTGTGTTTGCACAAGCGGTACTTGTGGCAAACACAGAGAAAACGAGTAAAAATGCGGTCCGCGCGAAAACAAACTTGTGCGGGTAGGTGGACAAGCTCGTGCGACCACGGGCTGATCCAAATTCCGCGTACAGACTCAACCGCGCAGCTCCTTATAAAGGCTGCTCGCTAGTGGGGGGGAAACGTTACAATATTTTACTGGATTATCCAATCCAGTAAAATACACTACTACTACTTGGTATCCACCAAGTCCTTTAAGCCAAATGATCGATAGAGTGAATGATTTGTCTATGATGCGTCCGGTGCACGTTCCACTAGCGCCACCTAGTCGTCGTCTCTCGCAGCTGCTAGACAATATGCCGTCACGGCCATTCTGATAAATCACTTGTCCTCGAGTGCATTAATTCGTCATCAATTTACATCGTCATCATCGTTACATATCAAATATCACTGGTCTAGGTATTTCTTTAATAGAAAACCCCTGCAGTTCAAACATGCTGGTCTAAATCGTCATCCACTAAAGCAGGTGAGATTCCTACAGCTACAACTGGACTAGGTCACAACTCTTGCAACCCCTACAGTATATATTTGCTGGTCTAGATACTCATCCCATGGATGAGATCCCTGCAGCTCACAAAGCGCTGGACTAGGTTGTCAACCCACAAAAGCAGGTGAAACCCCTTCAGCTCACAGTCACAGTCTGTACAGAACAGTCATCTCAGAATCAAAGTCAAAGTCAAATCATTCATTTCAACTAGGCACACCAAAGGCACCCCCGAACGCCAAAAATTACAGTAAAACGAATCGATAGATAAAGTATCAGAATTAATAGTTACTGTTTGTGAACCAATAGATAATGTTTCTTCGGATTCTGAGACTCTACTGGCATTTAAGTTTTGAGAACTATGATCTCCTAAATATGGCAAAGAGTTTTCCACTAATTTGTCCGAAGCAGCATTATGTAAATTTATATTACTAGGTATATTAACTGCCGTCACGGACCGTTCATCGTCATCAGACTCATAATTTTCAGAAATTTCGAGAAAACCTTGTTGACCTCTACTACGAGTACTCTCAAATTGTCATGTGCGTACTTGTAAGTCCTATAGAGCCATTAATATTTTTCAGTTCATAACGATCGTTATCTAAAACGCATAATTTTGAAAGGTCCCTAATTTTCTTTTTTAATCTAATTTTCTTTGGTGTCTTTCCTCACATTTAACAAAGACAAATTCACCTACTGCAAAAGGTTTAACCCAGGATTTTCCCTTATTAAACCGTATAGTGTCAGCGTTAGCCACTCTTTTAATATTTTCTGATGCAGATGATCGAGCCGTTTCAACATTTAAGTTGGTTCAAAAGAACTAGGAGTTACTTTAGCTAGTAACCTTGAATGCCAAACATCATTTCCATAGGCGTAAAACCTGTGGTCTTGGAACGTGTACTATTAAGAGCAAGTTGAATCTCTCAAAATTCATCCTTCCAGTCATTATTAGAATTACATTCTATAACAGTAAGAATATTCTTTACCATCACTTTTCCCGAAAGTTTTCCAGTTAGATCTAAATGAATAGTGTGCCAAGGGACTGGATGTTTAGGAATTGAATGCAACTGCATTTGCTGTGCACCTGAAGGGCCTTTAGAAGTATTACATGCTACACAACAATTAATAAACTTTTTTTTTTTTTACAAACCATAAAATTCGTAAAGTTTGACAAAGTCTAGTCAAAACCTTAATGTTATATTTTTTATTATGAACATGGCTAATTAAGGACCAAAGAACGGGGTATAATATGTAGCTAGCCAACTGGAAACTACGTTCTATCTTCCTATACAATATTCCTTGACTTAAATCATACGTATGCGATATCTCTTCAGGTAATTCATTATACGGAATTTTGATATTATTTCAGAATAAGTTCCGAATTGCGTTCTTGTTCTACAATTAAGCAACCTATATCAAATACAAGATATTTTATTTTACGGGGTTCAGAATAATTCATGTTTAACAAATTGCGAGATAAGAAATCTGCATGAGCCATTTTGGACCATCTTTTTACACGATATTAGAATCGTAGGCTTGCAATACATCCCACCAACGGTGAACCCTTGCAGCCAAATCACGTTTTGAGTGAGAAGCTTTAAAGGAGTTATAATCGTGAATACAGTGAATTTTCGTCCATGCAAATAATGACGAAAATGTTCGATTGCTTTTACCACAGAACAGATAAAAGAGGTTAGAAAGGAAATAGTTCCCGATTTGTATTAGAACGCGTGTCGCCGCATGTCTCCCACTCTTTCACTCCACTACAAGCAAGAGATCAATACGTACGCAATAAGGGGAGACAATAGCGCCACACCTGTCAAGGATCTGGGTAGTGGTCCCACAGGAAATCCAGCAGCAGCGTTGGCAGCGGCAGTGTCTCCGGTTGCAGTACAGGTCCAGGCCGTCCAGGACGCCATGATTAGGTCGCCTGTCGCGGTGTCTCGGGCTAAGGTAATTTCTCGGGCTGGCAGTGATCAGGGAGCTACTAAGGGGGAGCCTTCGCCTGATACACAGCTGACCCTCCGTGAGGAGATAAGGCTCTTCAGATCTGAGCTGCGGGAAGTGCGCGATGAAATGAGGGAGTTTCGTCGGGAGATGTCCGGCCTGCACTCGTCTATGGGAGTGTGCACCGAGCGAGTTGACGGCCTGGAGGCCAGGATCGAGGCTCTCGAGTGTATGCAAAGTGCTGCAGTGCCTGACGGCAAAGTGGGTCAGCTCGAACAAACTGTGCGACAGTTACAGCTTGACCTGAACGACCGCGAGCAGGATTTACTTGGCTCCGACCTGAAGATCACCAATATCCCTGAGACGCCTGGCGAGAACGTGCTGCACACTGTCGGGCTGGTGGCGGCAAAGCTTGGGGTGACGCTCGATGAGCGGGACATAGTGTTTGCGCAACGGGTGGGCCTACGAGCCGAACGAGAGGTGCAGACGGGCTCAGTGGGCGGCGCGAGTCCGGTCGGTGGAGCAAGCCCAGTAGCAACTGCAGCGACGGTGCGAGGACGGCGCATCGTGGTGCGCCTGACGCGGCGCGCACTGCGCGACGACCTGCTGCAGAGCGCGCGCGTGCGGCGCGGTGCCACCACCGCAGATCTAGGATTATCTGCGCCCCCGCGTCGCTTCTTTCTGAACGAGAGGCTCACCAAAACTAACAAATACCTGTTTTACCGGGTGCGTGAAGCTGGCAGCCGTCTGGGATGGAGGTATACGTGGACGAAGTTCGGCCGTATTCTGGCTAAGCAGGGTGACGGTAAGCCCACCCACTGCATCCGCTCAGAGGAGGATCTTGCGCGGGTTTTTGGTTGTGAGGTGTCTACTGCGAAGGATGTCTGATTACTTGGCCCCCGACAATCATTGCACTGTGTGTCTAAAACTATACCTCTATTTATCTGTTTTGTATTTACTTAGTTTTTTAAGATTGGCTTGTGCGAGGCCGGCTGTTTCCTTGTCTCAGTATACTTTGGTTTTTTCTAGTGGCCCTGCTCGACCTATTACTATCTATGTACATTTTATATGTATCACACTTCCGCTCACTATTTACAAGTTATCAATATTTATCATACTTTTGTTTTTACGAACTTTATACAGTATTACACTTTGGCTATTTCTGCAATATTTACAGTACATAACTTTGTATTTATTTTTTTACAAATTGTACCTAACACCATGTATTTCAGTTTATTTACACATCACATTAGGCAAAACTACACACTACGTAAAACTTCTGACGCTATCTACATTCAAAATATTAATATTAAATACATACACAAACTAAATAAGGACTTGATAGCCATAAAAACCTGGTCCGATAGATTTGGCTTAGCTGTTAACCCTACGAAGTGTCAGGCAATCATCATTGGCAGTTCTCGCAGTATTAGTAAGGTAGATAGTACAACTTTGCCGCCAGTTCTCTTCAATGGTACGATCGTTCCTTTTGGTACTGACGTGAAGGACCTAGGCTTGCACATTGATTGTACCCTGAACTGGCGGACTCAAGTCGCTAGGGTGAGTCAGAAGGTTACTGGAACGTTGCGGGCTCTGTACCGTATGAAAAATTTATTACCGTCAAGTACGAAGACAATGCTTGTGCAGTCCCTTATTTTCCCTATCATCGATTATGGTGATGTGTGCTACTATGACCTGAATGCAGATCTCCTCAACAAACTTGACCGTCTTCTCAATAATTGCATTCGATTCGTTTTCAATCTGCGTAAATATGATCATGTCTCTGCGCATCGGTCGCTTCTAAAGTGGTTGCCCATACGCCAGCGTAGAGAGCTAAGGGCGCTGACCACCTTGTTCTCATTTCTTGATTCTCCGACTTCCCCTGGTTATCTAGCACCCCACTTTCAGTACATTTGCGCCAGCCACAATAGAAATCTACGATCATCACACAATCGTCTTCTCCAATGTCCCACTCACCGCACAGACTTCATTCACTCTTCCTTCTTCGTTCAGTCTATCTCTCTGTGGAATGCGCTCCCCCAGGAAATCAGGATGGCAACCAACCGATTATCATTTAAAGTTAAGGTTCGTGAACACATTCGCAAGAAGCTGGCAGGATCATCACAACTGTAATATTTACTCATTGTTTTTCTTATTTCTTTTTAGTTAGTTAGGAAGTATATTCATGTATTTATGTATATTTATTTGTGCTTATATTTATATGTAATTAGGTTTATATTATATTCATAGTTTTAATAGGTTTATGTGTATCTTTATATTTAAAATATTTATTCCTCAATTTTCATGTTTGCACCTACCACTGTTTGTCTCTGCATCACCCAAAGGTTGACTGGTAGAAAATGCCTATGGCATTAAGTCCGCCTCTGTACATTTTTGTGCTTGAAGTATTAAATAAATAAATAAATAAATACACTACTATTGTTAAAAAATGATTAGGACAACAAGAAATTTAAAAGTTGGGTTATTTAATGCGGGGTCGCTGGGTTCGCGCCATGATGAGTTCCTAGTTGCTATGGATAAACTCTCGGTAGACATCATGGCGATAAATGAGACCTGGCTTAGGCAGGGGGAGGAGGGTCGCGCGCCGACAGTACCGGGCTACCGGCTGCGGCACGTGCCGCGGGCGCGCACCGTGCGTGGCGGCCGCGGGGGCGGCGTGGGCTTCTACGTGCGCCGCGGTGTGCGCGTGCGTTCCGTGCCGCACCCACTGGCGCCGCAGGTCGAGCAGATGTGGCTCCGACTCAACGTCAACTCGCATTCAGTTATTATTGGTACAGCATACAGGCCACCGTGGCTTGATGTGAATGCCTTCCTGGATGCAGTTACTGATTCTCTCTCCTCCTTTGCTAACGCGGACAGGGTTATTCTTCTTGGCGACTTTAATATTAATGTCTTAAATCAAAGTGACAACAAATCTAAACTTCTGAATAATTTTATAAGTTGCTGCAAGCTTACACAAATTATTACTGAGCCAACCCATTTCACAGATCATAGTGAAACTCTGATTGATGTGGTGTGCACTGATGCCCGTGTGTGTGGGGTCTCTGTATCACACATACCGGAGCTTGGTCACCATGCCATTATTTCTGTGGAACTAAATTTTAAATTAGAAAAGCCTTCTCCTCACTGGATTACCTACAGGCCACTCAGAGACATCCTCCCCGAATTTTTTAATGAAGATTTAAATAAAATGGACTGGGAACATATTGAAAGTCTGGAAGATGTGAACTCAATGGTATCCATGTTTAATCAATATATTCTTACACTTTTTGACTTGCATGCTCCCCTTAAAAAAGTCCAAATTAAAGAGAAATCTTATCCCTGGATAACAGACACGGTCAGGGAAATGATGAGGCTGCGTGATAAGTGCCATGTGAAGTCGAAATCGTCAAAATCCGAACATCATATCAAATCCTACAAGGAGTTTAAATACCTTGTTAGAGCAGCTTTTGATAGTGAGAAGGGCGCATATTTTAAAACATATATTAATAATAATATTAAACAACCTAAGAAGTTATGGAGTCACATCAAAACAACTGTAGCCACCTCAAAAAAACCAGAGCATAGTCTGCCTCATTTCTGTAGCGACCCTGAATCTATCAACCAGCACTTTTTGGATGTGCCTGGCAGTGGGAAGGTCACTACTGCAGATTTAACTTATTTTGAGCATCATAGACATAGTAACAATCATTTCCAGCTTGAGCCGGTCCAGCAGGATGCAGTGCTGAGGATCTTGCGCAGTCTTAAGTCCAATGCGCAGGGCTCGGACCAAATTTCTCTGGAGATGCTGATGTTGACACTTCCTAGAACACTTGCAGTGATCACAGCTATCATCAACAGATCCATAGTCGACTCCTCTTTCCCTGATCTGTGGAAAATGGCAATAGTTAGACCGATCCCAAAAGTGCATAACCCCACTACAGTAAAAGACCTCCGACCAATAAGCCTACTTCCATGTCTGTCCAAGATTTTAGAAAGGGTTGTCTCTGACCAATTAAGGGCATATCTTGAGCAACACAGTATCTTGCCACTAGCTCAATCCGGTTTTCGCAGGGCCCATAGTACGGCAACAGCGCTCTTGGATGTTGTCGGTAACATTCTGGAAGCCAGAGACCTGGGTAAGGGAACCCTGCTCGTTCTGCTGGACTTTTCACGTGCTTTCGACTCAATTAACACGTCACTTTTGCTATCCAAGCTGTCTTACTATGGGTGTGAAATCGAAACCGTTAAATGGTTTGAGAGTTACCTCAGCAATCGATCTCAGTTTGTCCAGGTGACTAGTGACAGCGGAGATACCATGTCCTCTAGTCCAAAGCGTGTGGACAGGGGCGTACCTCAGGGATCGATCCTGGGCCCGCTTCTTTTCATCCTGTACAGTGCTGACATTATTAACTGTCTGATCAACACCAAGTTCCACCTTTATGCTGACGATCTGCAGCTGTACCTCTCTTTCCGTTCCCAGGATATAGCTGAAACAGTAAAAAAAATAAATGAAGATTTGGAAAGGATCTCAGCTTGGTCCACAAGAAACTCCCTGGTCCTGAATCCTAGTAAGTCCAAGTATATTGTGATGGGATCTAGAGATTTCCTGAACAAAATGCTTGCTTGCAACCTGGACATCAGGATTGATGGATGTGGTGTGGAAAGGGTTCTGGAAGCTCGTAATCTAGGTGTAGTATTTGACGGGCAGCTGCATTTTGAAACACACATATTGGAGGCCGTGCGCAACTGCTTCTACCGACTCAAGGTCTTGTATCGTATCCGTCCCTACATAAGTGTGGATATGCGTGTCATGCTGTGCGAGTCACTTGTTCTATCCAAGCTGAATTACGCTGACACTGTGTATGGGGCATGTATTCTCGGTAGAAGTGAAAGACTGATACAGCGGGTCCAAAATGCTTGTGCAAGATTCTGCTACAATGTCCCACCACGGTCCCACATCACTCCTTTTCTGAATAAGGGTAATTTGATGAAAATGTCGGCGCGCAGAAAGCTTCACCTGGCTACTCTACTCTTTGGCACAAATTCTTACAAAGAAACCAGAATATTTATATAATAAACTGTCTTGGTCACGCGATGTTAACAAAATTAAAACTAGGGCATCTTCTTACCTCATGTTAGCCTCATCGCATAGAACTGCTGCATTCCGTGGTAGTTTCAAATTCGCTGCCTCCCGTTGCTGGAACGACTTGCCACCTCCTTTTCGTGCTATAAAGACAGTTGGTACTTTCAGGCAAAAATTTAAACAGCATTTACTACAGCTTCAAAAAGATACCAAACTTTGAACTTACCCTTGATGTGCACGCAGCTAGCAATGGTGGTTCGAGCGCTTGGCAGCGGATTTTTCACTGGACAGGTGCAGCAGTTGTTTCGCATCTTGTTTTTGTTTTATGTCCAATAAGTACATGTTCGATAATTAATTAATTTTAATGTTTATTCCGTACTTTTAATGGCGGCATCAGACAAATTGTTGATGCTGCCCTACACAATGTTTTGTTTCGTTCACTTGTTTCTTGTAAAATTTGTAACTCCGTAACACTCATCATTACTTTATTTCTCCATTTCATCCATACCGTTAATCGATTTCCACTTTCCACTGTAGTGCTGTTCCACCGGACAGCCGTAATGTTATTTATTTTATTCATGATATACAATTATAATATAACGTACTCTGTGTTCATGTTGAGATCGGCGTCCGGTTGGTTTTAGCTAAGTACCATTTTTAGATGATAGGTACCTATCCACGGACCGATTGCGCGTGACATGCGTAATGCGTAGCTTAACTTTGATCGATGGACCCGTGCGTGTGTCTGTTACTTACCCTCGAGCGCCTTATAGGTATTGTTTAATAAATAAGATTGAGTATAATTAATAGTATTTATTAAGTACTTAATTAACTTAAAAAGGTAATAAAAACAAATAAAAAAAATGGCCCGTCGCGCGTCGCTTGCGTGGAGCACGGCGCGGCAGCGTCAACAAAGCCCTGAAAGAAAACACAATTTAGTTTTTCATATTGTACATATTATTATTAAATAAGATTTTGTTTTATTTTTAACTCAGCGTTTTATTTACAAAACAACAAATGGCAGGGGAAGCCCAGAGGATTTTTCATCAGAGCATATTCAGAACAAATACCTATGCTTGCTGAAAAATCCTAACAAATGTCTAATTCTAATACCTACCTAATTAGTAATACGTTCACAAATTACATTTACATACCTTGGCCATTAATCGATAGGTACTGCCTACTCGGCAATTCGGATGCTGCTGATGCTTGAATACTAAAACAAGCAATTTTTTTTACAAAAAATCCTGTTGCGACATGATTTTCTGATTAATTATTATTCGCTTATATACTTACACTTGCGGTACGTCGTCGCAGCCGAAGAGTCTCATCATAGAGGCTGACAAAACGGTTTGTAGCCCATCCTATTTCCTCCATAGCAGAGGCTTGTCTGTTCATGGCTCGTGCCAACTCTCTGTCGACCGCTATTCAAGACTGCTCTATTTTTATTAGATGCTGGGCCCCTTCAAATTCTTTGTCATCTAAAACCAGTAATTAACAGTTGCATTATTATCAATAGTCAACCAATCAACAATAATGCAATATACATTAAGTATTTAAAAGAAGTAGTGCTTGGGGGAGGCCTGTGTCCAGCAGTTGACGTCTTTCGGTTGAAATGATGATTATATAATTTAAAAGAAGCAAGTTAATAATATTAGGTAAGTATAAAGCTTGTAATAAAAAGGTATTTCTTATCCTTTGCGGGGAGACGAGCGACGAGGACGACGGCGACGCTTCGGAGGGTGTCGGTCCCTAAAAATGTGTACCTATTATACCTATATTATTATTTTTATTTTGAAATGATTTTGAATAATTTGTGTACCTAAGGCTTAAATAAAAACTGTTCACCTTACTGAATTATAGTTTGATATTAGTAAAAATATATCTTAATGACGTCTCTTTTTGACATCTTTAATCATTCGCGTCCGTCGCGCATGCGCGTAGCGTTTACGAATACGTTCCATGTTAGCTTTCTAGCCGATTATTTATTTTAATGATTTTATATTTTCAAAGATATATAATAACAAATGAGAAATGAAAATACTATGAGTATGCACTTAATCAAGCAAACTAATTAATAAATTTAAAAAATCAGAAAATAAGGCTGCTAAAAATTAAAGTATCACTAAGTATCACAATATCGTCTACGTACATTGAACCAACATGAAAATATGTTTAATTTCGTAAACGAGAACAAAGTTGACCGCTATGAGACTATACTGCAATGATACTGCGACCGGAATGTGAACAAACCGAACTTTAAGATTAGCAGAATACCATTTTTTGGTCTATTCACAATGTCATCGCAATCTAGTCTCGTGTTTTTCACATTGCACGTTAATTAGTAGAATTGACCTTCAGTATCAAGAACTCGAGCGTACAAAATATGTCTCAAAATAAATACAATCCTCGTTATGACACATATCATAGATATAAAGTGCGCTTATTTTCATTCAACCATTATTGGGCGACGGCTGATTCAAAAAAGCTGTGGTAACGGAAATGGCTGATGCTGGATTCTTTTATTGTGGAAATAGTATAAATGATAAGGCAGCATGTTTTTCATGTGGAGGTGTTATCGAAGATTGGGAAACTTACGATGATCCTTGGATGCAACATGCAATATATTTTCCTCGATGTTTTTATTTGAATGCTGTGAGAGGGAGAGATTATATTAATAAGTGTCTGAAACAGTATACAGATTTTTATTAGTTAGAAACTGATCAATTGTTAAACTCGCCATAAGCGATATTGTACTACTGTATCAGTTCGACGTCGTAGAATAAAATACAATATCCAATCTACAACTATATTGTAGAGTGTAGAGTGATCCAGAACCGATTCGTGTATGTGTAGAAAATTGGGGGTCCTGGATCATATTTTGTATGTGTGGAGAATTGGGGGTTCTGGATCATATTCTGTATGTGTGGAGAATTGGGGGTTCTGGATCACATTCCGAGCGGAGCGAGGAACAAGTGATCCAGAACCCCCAATTCTACCCTACTCCGGTTTTCAGGATTCTATCTCTAATACTAGTACCCATTCATTTTCAAACAGCGAACTAATTGGGATTGTTATAGGAACTCATAAGTAGTTATTTTATTATAAGTAGGCCAGTATTCGTAAGTAGATAGATATAATAATGAAAACACTAATGTATGTGTTACTGTAAAAGCCCGAACTGCGGTAAATCTTAGGATTTACCGGTAAATCCTAAGATTTACCGCATTTCGGGCTTTCACAGTAAAATATGCACCTAATTACAATTGTAACACATCTGTTTACTATAAACATCGTTATTAATGTTCAATGTATTTTACCACTAGCGCCACCTACGTATAAAGCTGTGAACTGTCTTAATTTACGATTCCTTAATGGGAAACGTAAGTAACAAGTAAGCGTAGCAATCTCACTTTGTCACTTTCATTGATTGCCTTGTAAATAGCTCACCAAGTTGATAATAGATGTATTAAACCATCATACATCATCACATCACACACACACACACTCATCACACACACACACACATCACATCATCACTCATTTTCCTGCATGTTTGCATTTGCATGATACCTTTCTTGCATCAGCATATGCATGAGCGTGGGAAGGTGTGATTGCTTCCAGCATCCAAGCCTGGGTTTTTTATTACACGGAATTAAAACTAGATATTACACATAACATCTTAATGATAATAGATGTCGCTGTTCGTTTACGTCATCTTTGTGAATCGCGGTGTTAAGATCCTCCGAGAGTTAATGACCCTCGCTACACAACCTTTAAATTATGTGACTTCTAACCAGGTGCACATGCGAGCTACATCCTCCTGGAATAGCTACGTAAGACTCCTCGGCTAGTAGTTTAGTATAAATATTATTACGTTTGTATGTAGTTTTTTGGATTAGAGGTCATCCGCCGCTACCTTCGTCCAAGCGGGCGTGGTATTGCTGGTGGAAACCTATTATAATTCGTTGCTTCATTTTTCAGATATGATTATATACAACGTAGATTCCCTACTTACTTGGTAACTTCGCACATATTTTAAAGATTTTTTAAAACTATTAGGTGACGTAATTCCGGTCTGACTGCTCCTCGGTTGACACTTTGACGTTTAGCTCATTCCTTTTTCGTGCGCGGTAACTGTCGCACGCGCCCTCTAAGCAACATGCCAAAAAGAAGCGCGCAATCAAAAATTGATCACTACGCCAGGAAAATTAGAAAAATTGAAGAGAAAGAAAGACGAAGACGAATAATAAGACCGTTACAATCGTCATCACATGATGAAGGTAAGCAAAAGTATATTTAATTCGTTGGTGATCTAGAAGTGAATAGTGAAAATATCAGTTTTGTAAATGCTCTGGGATTGACTGCGAGTCAATAACTTTGACATTGTTCAAAACTAAATAAAACAAAAAACTAGTTTAATATTGCATCGGGATTGACTGCGAGTCTTTAACGATGACAAACAAGCACATAAAATACGTACAATCTAAAACAGATGTACGTTATGTTCAAAACTAAATGAAATAAAGTTTAATATTGCATCGAGTTTGACTGCGAGTCTTTAACGATGACAAACAAGCACATAAAATACGTACAATCTAAAAAAGATGTAACGTTAACGTGCAAAATCAATTAATTTTATTTTTACACTACCCTCAAAATTTTTATCTTCACAACCTTAATTACAAATTGTAATTTTAGGTATCGAAGATCTTGAGGTCGTCCCAGGCAATGATAATGAAGCCATTATCCACTGGCAGCATGGATCCTGAGTTAGACCATGATCTACTGTCGGTTAAATAAAGTTTAACATTGCATCAGGATTGACTGCGAGTCTTTAACTATGACAAACAAGCACATAAAATACGTACAATCTAAAACAGATGTAACGTTAACGTGCAAAATCAATTAATTTTATTTTTACACTACCCTCAAAATTGTTATCTTCACAACCTTAATTACAAAATTGCAATTCAGGTATCGAAGGTCTTAAGGTCGACCCAGGCAATGATACTGAAGCCATTATCCACTGGCAGCATGGATCCTGAGTTAGACCATGATCTATGTCGGTTAAATAAAGTTTAACATTGCATCAGGATTGACTGCGAGTCTTTAATTATGACAAACAAGCACATAAAATACGTACAATCTAAAACAGATCTAACGTTAACGTGCAAAATCAATTAATTTTATTTTTATACTACCCTCAAAATTGTTATCTTCACAACCTTAATTACAAAATTGTAATTCAGGTATCGAAGATCTTAAGGTCGTCCCAGGCAACGATACTGAAGCCATTATCCACTGGCAGCATGGATCCTGAGTTAGACCATGATCTATTGTCGGAACTCGGTGAATCCACATCAAACTCGCCTAACGTCAAATGCTGGAATCTCGGCGGCGGTACCGGACATGGTTCGCAACCGCGACAAGACACTTACAGCGCCTCGACAATGAGTCCGAACGGAATGAATCACTGTTTGGCTCGTCCTTATAATAAAAAAAAAAAAAAAAAATTAAAAAAAAAAGGCCGCTAAGGCCATCGAAAAGCAAGGTCTTTCCATAAAAAAGACTGCAAAAGTTTCGAAACCGCCTCAACTTCCTAGTACCCGCCAGTCCTATCAGAGAAACTGGAATTCGCCTCCTCGATTCCCGGCGAACGGGGGGGGGGGGGGGGGGAGCGGGTTGCATACAGAAGACCGACGACGGTGGGAAATCGCCGTCCGTACACGACGTCAGCGCATCCGCCACAACGCCCTGCCTCGCAGGACAAACCTCTCGGGCTCCCGCTCAGTCACCGTTAACGAATGCGGGTACTCGTAGACTTGCCCACTTTTATGACCGATGGCTACAAATAACAATGTTGTTCCATAGAAAATGGATATCCATACATTTAACACAATCAATAATACCTAAAAACAACCTATCATATACTGACAATTCAGATATGACGAAAGCCATTATGAAACTCAAACCTTTAGGGGCTATATCAGAGTGCAATGTGACTAAAAATCAATTTCTAAAAATAAGTGCAATGTGACTAAAACCTAATGGCGATAAACGCTTTATACTTATTAAACCTAAAAACCTTAAACAAGGTAATTAAGAGCGAACATTTTAAAATTGAGGATTACCGAACAACATGCAAAGGACAATGCCAACATGTTAGAACAACCGTGGCCTACAGTGAACACTGATAAATAGTTTATGCAATTATAGTTTAAGTTGTTATGAACATCTTCTAGTTATTATAATTCGTTGCTTCATTTTTCAGATATGATTATATACAACGTAGTATCCCAACTTACTTGGGAACTTCGCACATATTTTAAGGATTTTTTAAAATTATTAGGTGACGTAATTCCGGTCTGACTGCTCCTCGGTTGACACTTTGACGTTTAGCCCATTCCTTTTTCGTGCGCGGTAACTATCGCACGCGCCCTCTAAGCAACATGCCAAAAAGAAGCGCGCAATCAAAAATTGATCACTACGCCAGGAAAATTAGAAAAATTGAAGAGAAAGAAAGACGAAGACGAATAATAAGACCGTTACAATCGTCATCACATGATGAAGGTAAGCAAAAGTATATTTAATTCGTTGGTGATCTAGAAGTGAATAGTGAAAGTATCAGTTTTGTAAATGCTCTGGGATTGACTGCGAGTCAATAACTTTGACATTGTTCAAAACTAAATTAAATAAACTTAAAGTTTAATATTGCATCGGGATTGACTGCGAGTCTTTAACGATGACAAACAAGCACATAAAATACTTACAATCTAAAACAGATGTAACGTTATTTACAAAACTAAAAAAAAAAAAAAAAATAATAATAATAAGCATCGGGATTGACTGCGAGTCTTAACGATGACAAACAAGCACATAAAATACGTACAATCTAAAACAGATGTAACGTCATGTACAAAAAAAAAAAAAAAAAAAATTGCTTAAAGCTGAATATTGCATCGGGATTGACTGCGAGTCTTTAACGATGACAAACAAGCACATAAAATACGTACAATCTAAAACAGATGTAACGTTATGTTCAAAACTAAATTAAATAAAGTTTAATATTGCATTGGGATTGACTGCGAGTCTTTAACGATGACAAACAAGCATATAAAATACGTACAATCTAAAACAGATGTACGTTATGTTCAAAACTAAATGAAATAAAGTTTAATATTGCATCGAGTTTGACTGCGAGTCTTTAACGATGACAAACAAGCACATAAAATACGTACAATCTAAAAAAGATGTAACGTTAACGTGCAAAATCAATTAATTTTATTTTTACACTACCCTCAAAATTTTTATCTTCACAACCTTAATTACAAATTGTAATTTTAGGTATCAAAGATCTTGAGGTCGTCCCAGGCAATGATAATGAAGCCATTATCCACTGGCAGCATGGATCCTGAGTTAGACCATGATCTACTGTCAGTTAAATAAAGTTCAACATTGCATCAGGATTGACTGCGAGTCTTTAACTATGACAAACAAGCACATAAAATACGTACAATCTAAAACAGATGTAACGTTAACGTGCAAAATCAATTAATTTTATTTTTACACTACCCTCAAAATTGTTATCTTCACAACCTTAATTACAAAATTGTAATTCAGGTATCGAAGATCTTAAGGTCGACCCAGGCAATGATACTGAAGCCATTATCCACTGGCAGCATGGATCCTGAGTTAAACCATGATCTACTGTCGGTTAAATAAAGTTTAACATTGCATCAGGATTGACTGCGAGTCTTTAACTATGACAAACAAGCACATAAAATACGTACAATCTAAAACAGATCTAACGTTAACGTGCAAAATCAATTAATTTTATTTTTATACTACCCTCAAAATTTTTATCTTCACAACCTTAATTACAAAATTGTAATTCAGGTATCGAAGATCTTAAGGTCGTCCCAGGCAACGATACTGAAGCCATTATCCACTGGCAGCATGGATCCTGAGTTAGACCATGATCTATTGTCGGAACTCGGTGAATCCACATCAAACTCGCCTAACGTCAAATGCTGGAATCTCGGCGGCGGTACCGGACATGGTTCGCAACCGCGACAAGACACTTACAGCGCCTCGACAATGAGTCCGAACGGAATGAATCACTGTTTGGCTCGTCCTTATAAAAAAAAAAAAAAAAAATAATTTAAAAAAAAAAGGCCGCTAAGGCTATCGAAAAGCAAGTTCTTTCCATAAAAAAGACTGCAAAAGTTTCGAAACCGCCTCAACTTCCTAGTACCCGCCAGTCCTATCAGAGAAACTGGAATTCGCCTCCTCGATTCCCGGCGAACGGGGGGGGGGGGGGGGGGGAGCGGGTTGCATACAGAAGACCGACGACGGTGGGAAATCGCCGTCCGTACACGACGTCAGCGCATCCGCCACAACGCCCTGCCTCGCAGGACAAACCTCTCGGGCTCCCGGTCAGTCACCGTTAACGAATGCGGGTACTCGTAGACTTGCCCACTTTTATGACCGATGGCTACAAATAACAATGTTGTTCCATAGAAAATGGTTATCCATACATTTAACACAATCAATAATACCTAAAAACAACCTATCGTATACTGACAATTCAGATATGACGAAAGCCATTATGAAACTCAAACCTTTAGGGGCTATATCAGAGTGCAATGTGACTAAAAATCAATTTCTAAAAATAAGTGCAATGTGACTAAAACCTAATGGCGATAAACGCTTTATGCTTATTAAACCTAAAAACCTTAAACAAGCTAATAGAGCGAACATTTTAAAATGGAGGATTACCGAACAACA
The DNA here is from genome assembly GCA_914767645.1 of Hydraecia micacea. Taxonomy (NCBI): domain Eukaryota; kingdom Metazoa; phylum Arthropoda; class Insecta; order Lepidoptera; family Noctuidae; genus Hydraecia; species Hydraecia micacea. The sequence goes on from OU611775.1 coordinate 2,087,900, forward strand.
TGCAAATTTATGCAGTCAGTTTGTTATTTAGATGATATTTTATGTATTGGAAATACTTACGAGAATTGTTTAAATAATGTAAATGAAACTTTGAAACTACTCGAGTTTCTTGGGTTTATTGTCAATTACGATAAAAGTATGATAAAGCCACGACAATTCTGCAAGTATTTACGATTTTAGAGCGTCAGAAGTTTCTAGCGTTACTAATAATTACGAAGCTAAAACTAACCTACCTAATATTATATTAGAGGATCTGAACTGGTGGCTATCAACCGTTAATACAGCACGCAACTTCATGCGACAGCCAAATTTTGATATAGAGATCTATACCGATGCGTCGAGGTCAGACTGGGGTTCTGTTTGCAACAACGCTCAAGTACATGGCAAGTGGAAGTCGTCAGAAAATGATTGTCATATCAATTACTTAGAGCTGACGGCAGCTTTTTTGAGTTTGAAGTCCTTCGCCAGTGATGCAACCAACTGCGCAATATTACTGTGTATGGACAACACCACTGCGATCAGTTATGTAAATCGTATGGGGGGTATTCAATACCCCCACTTGAACGACTTGGCTAGGTCCCTTTGGAAATGGTGTGAACAGCGCAACCTTTGGGTTTATGCATTGTAGTGTTAGGTCAGGAGAAATGATAACACTAGCTTGATGTAGCATGAGTTTGCCTTTATTTGCTCTATACAAGTACTATTTTAAAGGGTCACAAGTAGTATCTACACAGACATGAAAGGATAATTTAATTGACCAATCACAGAGCTTATTACTAAGTTAGAACTAAAATATTGTTACGAGCGGCGCAGCCGAGCCAAATGCTCTGAGGTTATAAATATGAGTGCCGGCTGCGCATGATTCAGTCTAGCAGCGCGCGCCGTGGTGATCGCACGCGCCGAACATGTGACGTAGGTATGCAGCTACAGTGCTCCCCCTTAGCGAAGCGTACGGGCATCTTGACGAGTCTGCCAAATCTGGTTCTCGTTGGGTGGATGGAGCGGTCATCAGTGGTAGCAGGCGTCGAGTCAGTCATGGAGCTGCTGTTATGATTGTCCGTGTTTATGGTGTATGCCGGTTTCAGTCGGTCGATCGATATATTGGCAGTACGTCCTGGTAGTTGTAGCTTGTAATACTTTTCATGCTTCTCGATGACCAAATACGGACCTTCATATGGGCGCTGCAATGGCTTCCGGACTGCATCTATGCGTACGAATACTGATTTGCATGTCTTCAAGTCTTGGTGCACGAACACAGACCGCGTGTTTGAATGCGATTGGTATGTCGGTGCAAGTTGCGCGATGACGTAGTGCAGGTGTTCGACATAAGTATGATTCATCTTCATCGTAGACGTAGGTGGTGTTGGTGTTATGAATTCGCCGGGCAGACGTAATGCCTGTCCGTACGTTAATTGTGCGGCACTAGTGTTGGTGTCGGTCCGAATAGCTGCCCGTAGACCGAGTAACACGGTTGGTAGTTCATCTATCCATTTGTTATTATTTGATAAGCGCGTCATCAGTGCAACCTTTAGCGAACGGTGCCAGCGCTCAACAATCCCGTTACTCTGCGGGTGATAGGCAGTAGTACGAGTCTTCTCTGCGCCCAGTACTCTTGCGAGTTCGCGAAATAACTGGCTTTCGAACTGCCGTCCCTGATCAGTCGTGATTTTGTTTGGGCATCCGAAACGTGTTATCCATGCTTCGTATATTTTCCTTGCTACGGTATCAGCTGTGATTTCTCGCATTGGTATCGCTTCAGGCCAGCGCGTTTAACGATCGATGATAGTTAGTAAATACTGATGTCCACATGCAGATGTAGGCAGCTTCCCGACGATATCAACGTGAATGTGAAGGAATCGCTCGCTCGGTGGGTAGTGGTCACTGTCGCTGCGTGTGTGTTGCTGAACTTTGAACTGTTGACACGGTATACATGATTTTGCCCATTTGCTTACATCTTTGTTCATGGACGACCAAAAATAACGTTGTTGTATCATTTTTCGTGTGGTTCGTATTGCTGGGTGACTGGTATCGTGAATAGCGTTGAATGCAATGCGACGATAGTCCTCTGGTAGGTACGGTCGTATATTTGTCGTTGACGTTTCGCACCATATCAACTTGTTTGTTCCGGGTGCGACGATTTTCTTGAGTTGTATGTTTTTTTGTTTTATTAGTGTAGGTAACGATGAGTCTTTTTCTTGTGCTTGAGCTAATTTGTTGTATTCGATGATTGTAGGAATGTCGATAGTTTCGATGCGTGATAATGCGTCGGCGACCACGTTCTCCGCACCGCTTACATGACGTATGTCCGTTGTGAACTCACTGATGAACAAGAGTTGCCGCGTTCGTCGTTGTGTATCGCTGTTGGACGGCGGCTTGCGTATAGCGTATGTGAGCGGCTTGTGGTCGGTATAGACTATTAGTTCTCTTCCTTCGAAAGTATTTCTGAAGTGCTTGATGGCCATATATATGGATAACAATTCCCTGTCGAATGTGCTATATCGCTGTTGAGTTTCTGAGAGTTTTTTAGAGAAATAGCCAAGAGGAATCCACTTGTTATTGACACGTTGCTGAAGAACGGCTCCTGCGCACGTATTGGATGCGTCACACATAAGTGACATCGCTGCGGTCGGTGATGGGTGAGCGAGTAAGGCTGCGTTTTGAATGCTGGCCTTGCATTGCTCAAAAGCTTCTGTTGCTTTCGCAGTCCAGTCTATCTTGGTCTTGTCACGTTTCTTACAGTTGTGTAGATATGTATTGAGAGGTGCTTGAATATGCGCTGCGTTTGGAATGCTGTCTCGATAGAAATTCACCATGCCCAGGAATCGACGAAGGTCATGAATGGTTTCTGGTTTTGGGTAGTCAGCGATGATCTTGGATTTTTCAATCGGTGGTTTTATTCCCTCGCTCGATACTTCGTAACCCAGGAACTTGAGGCTTCCTTTGCCGAAGTTACATTTGGATGGATTGATTGTGATTCCATAGTCATCTAATCTGCGTAAGACAACTTGTAAGTCTTGTTTGTGCTGTCGTTCGTTTTCTGATGCGATGATGACGTCATCGATGAATGGAAATACATAATCCAATCCACTCAGCACACGGTGTATGAATCGTTGAAAAGTCTGCCCTGCATTTTTTAAGCCTGGGCACATTCGGGGAAATTCGAATAATCCGAATGGCGTAATTATGGCTGTCTTCTCGATATCAGGCTCATGAACTGGCAGTTGCATGTATGCACGGTTGAGGTCCAGGGTTGAGAATATCTTCTTATCATGCAGGTGGTTGGTGAAATCCTTGAGGCGTGGCACTGGATATCTGTCTGGTGTAGTGATGGCGTTTAATCTTCTATAGTCACCACAAACACGAATGTCACCATTCTTTTTGGGTACAACGTGTAGCGGACTGGACCATGGACTTTTGCTTGGTCGGCAAAGTCCTTGCTGCATCATGATCTCGAACTCTTTCTTTGCTGCTAAGTACCGATGTGGTGGTAAGGGTCGGGCTTTGCAGTGAAGTGGTGGGCCTGTAGTTTCGATATGGTGTTCTACATGATGTTTGGGCGTTTCCTTAGTGCATGATGGTCTGGTGATGTCGGGGAAATTGCTGAGCAACTTGTGATACTGCTGTTCGACGTCAATACTTCGTACTGTTGGCTCGGAGGAGTACGAAATTGGTGCCTTCACGGTGAGTTTCGTTACTTTGTCGATGAGACATCGGCCGGCGATATCGACTAGGAGTTGATGATGTTTTAAGAAATTAGCGCCGATGATAGGTTTGGTGACTGCAGCAATGACGAAATTCCATCTGTATGGTCTTCGAAGGTTGAAATCCAGTTGAAGTGAAGTAGGATATTATTGGGCATTCTACCCCACCTTCCGTTCCATCGGCTCACTCCGTTCGCCTCGTCACTCTCGGTGGAGTAGAATGCCCAATAATATAAATGAAAGGGGTTGAGCATATTATTATTACCGATGGCTTACCTCGATTAACTACCGCAGATTCTCGGATTGAGCACTAAAACACTACTTTAGTTAACAAGTTTCACACATAACCACTACGTTACTTGAATAGTTTTATAACAACACGTTTCACACATACTTCGTTTAGTAATCGAACTATACGAACATAGTAAGCTAAAGTTCAGGACAGATTGTCTCATGTCTCTTCACAGAGCAAGAAATAGCATGCTCCTACAGGCACACACATTCTATTTCTATGACCCTAGATTGGGCACCAAGGACATCTGAACTTTAGGATACCGTAAACATTAAATTAAAATTTAGGACAGATTGTCTCATGTCTCTTCACAGAGCAAGAAATAGCATGTATCTACAGACACACACACATTCTATTTCTATGACCCCAGATTGGGCACCAAGGACATCCAAATTTTAATTTAATTAACTCATACAGCTGACACTAGCTTACATATTAACAAATAAGGTCGTTCGCTGCTTGAATTACTAGCCTAAAGTTCAGGACAGATTGTCTCATGTCTCTTCACAGAGCAAGAAATAGCATGCCCCTACAGGCACACACATTCTATTTCTATGACCCCAGATTGGGCACCAAGGACATCTGAACTTTAGGATACCGTAAACATTAAATTAAAATTTAGGACAGATTGTCTCATGTCTCTTCACAGAGCAAGAAATAGCATGTATCTACAGACACACACACATTCTATTTCTATGGCCTCAGATTGGGCACCAAGGACATCCAAATCTTAATTTAATTAACTCATGCAGCTGACACTACCTTAGGAACGTTAACAGACAACTGCTGGTTGTTCTGCTGTTACTCTGCGTTTGCGCTTGATTAAGATGCTTTCACACTCATACAATCGCCTTCGAAACGGTTCGGAAAACGTTCATGCGCCGTCCCGTAGTCATCTATTGTGTCATACTCTTTGTAAACCGCCTGACGACTGCGTCGGAAACGATCGTATTAAGCTTTCACAGTATAAGTGTAATTGAGTCTTTAAAATCCCAAAGACTGCAAAATTGCATTATGTAAATTTGCAGTATTCGTACTTTAACGTCGTTACATGAGGTGCCGTGTATGTATGAGTAATTTCTATGTATTTACAATTACACTGTAAGATGATCCTCATGCATGTAGCAGTCTTTGATTAAAATTAGACTTTTATAGGATTTTTTATTTGAAAGTATTTTTAATTCGTCTAAATGTGATTAATTCTGACTGTACATTTTATCGTTTCGTATAGAGTTGAGACTTTTTGTTAGGTAATTGGGATCGGTGAGAGATGGGACGAAACCTTTTATAGAGCATGATCCTATACCAGTTTGATACCTTTGTTTCTTATTTTATTTGTAACTAGCTTTTGCCCGCGACTTCGTCCGCGTGGAATAATGACTTCCGGAAAAAAAACAATTTATCCCCCTTTTCTCCCCGTTGGGAGGGAATTTCCAAAAATCCTCTCTTAGTGGTAGCCTACTCCTCCCAACAAACACACATGCCAATTTTCAGCTCTCTACTGCCAGTAGTTTCGGCTGTGCGTTGTCTGTCAGTCACTCAGTAACGGAAGAGTTTTATATATATAGATATAGATAGCTGTGCCCGCAACTCCGTCAGTGTGTAATTCCTTATGTGTTATTAAGTTAATGTATTGGTAATATTGTTTAGATCACGTTCACATGAGGCTTAAGTACCTATACAACGAAATTACTACTTCACCTTTTTCTTTTTAGAAATAAAATGTACTACACTACCAAAATAACTAATACCTATTTTATAAAATAACAACAAAAGAAAACTAAATAAACTAAATTAATTTAAAGACTAAAAGTCGCGCTGATAAACAATATTGTCTGTCAATAAGGTCGAATGCTCGGAACGTCTACTCGCATCAACAGCCAAATATTGTATGAAGTTCGCGTTTTTTTTTTTTATTAGAATATGGCATCTCGTAGTTGACCTTGAGAGGACGTGACTACTTAACCGGACTATCCTGTGGTTGCCTTAAGTAAACTCAAAGCCTCCAGCCAGGGGCAAATATCTTATGTACTAAGCGACTACACGCTAAGAGCACCCCCTGTGGGGTACGAACCTCGGCTTAGGGCGTCGCTGGGGGAGGGCAGCAAGATGGGACAGGCTGGATCTGGTTTTTATTATTTAAGCTTGATGAGGCTGGCGTTTCCTAGCTGACTACTCTGAGAAGAAACGCCGAAACAAACTCAGAGGTCACGGTCGGGAATTTAGAACTACTGGCTCAGCTGCGGCGCGGGCTGGCACTTCTTCGAGCAAGGGTCGGGGGAGAGGCATTTATTTGAGGACGTCGCGAGGGACCTCGGCGGCGAGGTCGGAATGAGTTCTGTATTTGTGCACTGTACTGGTTGACTCATAGAAACATATATCTATGGGTTGACTTATTGCTCTCCTGGAGGAGGGTTATGGGGTCGTCAGGGTCGGAGAGGACATGCCTTGGACGGCGGCATTTGCTGATTTTGGAGGGGGTATACCTGGCGGCCGCCAGAACCAGAGGGTTACGGTGCTTGGCGGCGGTATCGAAGAAGCGCTTGGAAAGGCGCTTCATGAATTGATGGATGGTGGGGATTTTGAGGTCAACATGGAGGATCACATTTCGAACGAACCAGGGGGATCCCGTAGCCTTTCGGAGGAATCGGTTTTGGAGGGTCTGCATCCTATGGATGTGGTGGGGCTTTGCGTGGGCAAAGACTACACAGGCGTATGTCATTATTGGACGTATGCACGCTGTGTAAATGCGCATTTTGCACCTAAGTGACAATTTGCTGCGTGCATTTAGGACGGAGTGGAGTCTGCCGAGAGCGAAAGCGGCGCGCGAGCGGACCGTCTTTATGTGCTCTGCGAAGGAGAGGTGATTGTCGAGTATTACTCCTAGGTATTTGGCTCGCTTCTCCCAAGGGATCGGCTTGCCGAACATGGTGATAGGTCGGGGGGGAGTGGGTCTAAGTCGTAGTTTCGAGTAGAAGTTCGCGTTTGGATCCCCCGCCCTTTTATACCTCCCGCCGCGAGCCGCGTCGAGCGCGGCGACCGTTACACAAAAGTAATCCTTATAGCATGATTCAGTATTCACGCGCGATGGCTTATTAGCGTATTTCATGTATAACTTTGGTATTTCTGTAGCGATTTCTATGATTATTTTTTTATTAAATAGGTAATAATGTTAACATTTTTAATTAGGGATGAGTGAGAGTGTTATAAACGTAAGAGTAGACAAATATAATCAGAAAACTCCGAACGGCTAAGCTATCGGGAGTTACACGTGTTATTGTGAGTCAACCATTAAAGATAGACATTTGCTGTCGTGGAATATTTTTTATATAATTTTAAGGAGAACATTTCCGTCATACATGATTTTTGTGTAGCTTTAACCATTAAGGCTGCACACGCGACGGAAGCTTAAAAAATGGAGTAAGTTCTCCTGTTTTCCCAACATTTCCCTTCACTGCTCTGCTCCTATTGATCGTAGCGTGATGAAAAGTATACTATAACCTGCCCAGGAGTATGAAGAACAATTGTACCAAGTTTCGTTGAAATCCGTCGAGTGGTTTTTGTTTCTATAAAGAACATACAGACAGACAGACAGACAGACAGACAGACAGACAGACAAAAAATTTACTGATTGCATTTTTGGCGTCAGTATCGATCACTAATCACCCGCTGATAGTTATTTTGGAAATATATTTCATGTACAGAATTGACCTCTCTACAGATTTATTATAAGTATAGATAGATATAGATAGAAGATAGAAGATAACATCTAAGGTTCTGTCCCGTATAAATGTGTACCTCATGTGATTTTGAATATAATAATATAGTTAAAATGCTACCAGGTTTTTATTTCTTTCTTACAAAATGTACCCTGTTACTAGGTTCTAATAGGTTAGCTAGAAATGGGTTCAACTCCCATTTCTAATATTGATTTGCTATGAATTTGTGAGATTAGAGTACAACAAGTTCTTTTACATGCGTCTTGCCTTCAACTTGAAATATTCAATAATACTGTTTTATGCATCTATCGATCGCCAGCTAACGCGAACTCGGAGAGTTTTATCAATTCTCTAAGTACCCATCTCGATACTATAAACCCCCAGAAAAATATAATTATAGCGGGTGATATAAATATTAATATTAAAGAAAAGGATACTGAGTCGACTCACGATCATAAAAACAGACTAAATTACCTCAATACACTATCCCAGTATGGTATACTGCCTGGTCATACATTGCCTACTAGAAATGAAAACTGTTTGGACCATTTTATGCTAAAGTTAAACAAACATAAGATATCCGCCTTCATTGCCATCTTGCATACAAGCATTACAGATCACTTTACCACCTTTCTGTCCCTTTCAAAAATAAAAGATTCCCCAATTGTGAATAAAACTAAATCCTCAATTGACTTTGAAAAAGCATATAAGTATTTACTTAAAAATAAATTAGCTGATTTACTTTTTTGCAACGATCCGGAATCCCTGACAAACCTTCTTATATATAAACTATCAGAATCGATTAATAAAAATACTACCCTTGTAAAAATTCGAAATAGTAAGCGCATTATCAAGCCATGGATTACCCCAGGCATTTTAAGATGTATCAGGAACCGAAACAAATTGCAAAAAGATAGTAAAAAAGAACCATACAATGAAATATTAAAAATAACGTTTATAAGATATAGGAACTATTGCAATAACCTAATAAAAAAAGTAAAAAGAAAGTACGAAAGAGAACTAATAACGAAATCAACTACTAATAATAAATTACTTTGGAAGAATATAAAATCTATTACCTACTCTAATAAATGTAAAAACGACAACACAGAATGATTAAATATTAAATCATCTCCATTAGAATCGGTTAACTATATAAATAATTATTTTGCCAACATTGGTAAAAACCTTGCACTAAAAATCCACCCACGTATAAGACGTAATCAACAAGATCGACATCTTTCTCCAACGGGTCAACCTAACTCATTTGTACTGCTGGACACGGATATAAGTGAAGTTAACCTTATCCTCATGAGTCTTAAGACCAGCAGTGCACCTGGATGGGACAACGTCTCAACTAGTTTTTTGAAGTACATACGCAAGGATGTTGTTCCCATTATTACTCATCTCGCCAACCTTTGTTTTAGTCAAGGAATCTTTCCAACTGCATTAAAACAGGCTATCATTACGCCAGTTTATAAGTCTGGAGACAGAGACGATGTTGGCAACTATAGGCCTATATCTGTCCTACCTGCAATTTCTAAAATAATAGAAAAACTTATTAACATAAGGTTACTTAAATATCTAAAAGATTTTGATACATTATCGGACTCTCAATTTGGCTTCCGGCAAGGTATGTCTACCGAGAATGCAGTTTCGGCGCTTAGTGCGCTAATTACCGAACAACTTGATAGCGGCAAGAAATGTGTAACTGCATTCCTAGATTTAAAAAAGGCCTTCGACACCGTCTCTGTCCCACTCTTAGCAAATAAGCTAGAAGCTATTGGAGTTCGTGGGCTGCCGTTAAATCTTCTCAAAGATTATCTCAGCAATCGAAAGCAAAGGGTTAGAGTGGGTCAGTATATTAGTGGGGACACGTCAGTGTCTTACGGAGTCCCCCAAGGAAGCGTATTGGGGCCCACTTTATTCCTTATTTATGTGAACGAACTTTGTAACATGCGTATTGCAAACGCAAGAATTTTTTCGTACGCTGACGACACTGCAGTAGTGTTCACGGGTAACTCTTGGCGAGACGTTCAGCTTAGCGCAGAATTTGGATTATCTGAGATTGCTGGATGGCTGGGACAGAATTTGCTCACACTGAACATATCTAAAACTAACTAACTACATATGTTTCAGTGTGTGCAATCGTACACAACCCAGTACTGACTTTAATCTTAAAGTTTACCTATGCGATGCGGGAAGTCACTCACACTGCAGCTGCTCAACTATAAACAGAGTACCTCATATCAAATATTTGGGTATTATCGTCGACCAGAGGTTATCTTGGCATCCCCATATTGATCAAGTTGCTAACAGAATCAGAAAACTAAGCTGGATTTTCAGGACACTTAGACATATAATACCTATAAATCTATGTACTCCTTCAGGCAGGAACAAAAACTTCCTAAATGTGATATATTTAGCGCTTGCACAATCAGTATTGCTATACTGCATCCCTATTTGGGGGGGGGGGGGGCTTCCAAAACTAAATTTTTAGAATTAGAGCGAGCACAACGGGCTCTCATCAAGTGCATGTATTTTAAGAAACGGAGATATTGTACTGAAAAACTGTATCAAGTCAGTAACCTTTTAACGGTCCGGAAGCTTTACATTACTCAAGTTGTTCTCACAAAACATAAATCACTAACCTATGATCCCAGAATAGTGGCTAGAAGAAGAAAAGACATCATATTAAAAATACCACAAACAAGAACAGTATTTGCCAGTATTCAACTTTGTAAACGATCTGCTCAGCTTTATAATACTATTAATAAACACATTTACGTCTACCCTAAGAATGGTTATGAATGCAAAAAAATACTAACGGAATGGATAAGAAAGCTAACCTATAGTGAGACTGAATCACTTCTACAACAGATACACTAGCACTATACTCCACACAAACACACCCTCACACACCCATCCTCACACACCCTCACTTACACACACCCACCTTCATTCACTCAAATCACCTTGTTTTTTATCATGTACTCGTATTGTATAGTTTACACTTCTTGTTTTTGAAAGAGCGGAGTCTCCTAATACAGGCATCTTTTGCTATTTTTTTTTTTTTTATAATAAACTATTTTTTTTTTTTATTTTTTTTTTTTTTGTAGGTACAGTAGGCTCCAAAAGTCCATAGGCAAAGTCACAAAGCAATAGCTTGACGTTTAGTTTGACTTACGACCTTCTTTTAATGAGTAATTAGACACACACACTCGCATATTACTCGAATATAGTTCCGTGTCATGTTCGTCTTGTTCACATAGTTCATAAAACTTTATGATTATACCCACAGAAATCTAAATAAATAAAACATAAGGTAGACAGATGCTTAACTCATTCACCGCTAGTCCCCGACTAAATAGAATGTTGTTGCTTCTTGGTTGGTGGATAATTTGATATGTGAAGTGTGTTTAATCTATTAGCGTTGTTGTAGTTCATTTTGAAATGCAAGCAAATTTAAATATCGAGATGATAGCTGCTGATATTATCGCGCTGCGTAAATATGGACTTATTATTATATCACAAATATTTGATGAAACCGGACTGACTGTGAGTATTATGATTTCATTATTTTATGGAACATTTATCTAATTAAAGTATAAATGATGATCCTTGTAGTTATTTTTTTAAACGTTTTATATTTACCTACCATAAGCCCTAAATAGAAAAAAAATATATATTTCCTAAAGTTTATTTATTTACTTTTGGAATGATGAATATAATATTAAGCATAATATTATAATATATAATCATTTTGTAACATTTCTATTTTCAAAATAATTTTGTTTCAAAATAGTAATAATATTTTATAATTTTGCTAGTAGCTTAACAGTATTCCTTTTTTGTTTTAGAGAAATTACCTACTGTGAGTCGGAGGGTCAAAAGATATAAGGAAGAGGGTAGCCTTGCCAGTCGAAAGCGAAGTGGAAGGCCCAGCTGGTCAGTGAATATGAAACAATTGGTTTCCGAGATATTTTGCCGAATTATTCAACAAGTGTTTACGAAGCGTTCGCCGTGCAAACGAAAACCAGCTCAAAAACATAATATTTGATTGGAAATAATAAACAAGAACATTTATACAAAGTATTAAGTTATAAATTGATTTTAGTAATATTAAAATAAAATTGTGTCATATCCGTATTAATAAGGATTATTTTGAGGTTTAGTTTCAATCTTCTTTTCATAATGAAAATGAATACTTAAGCTATAACCGCAATAAGTCCTAATAAATATGACTGTTTATAACGAATAAACATTTTGAAATCACTTAAGCATAAAACATTTTTATTTTTAACCCCATATAACATAAGCATAACAATATAATAATAAAAACATAAAAATTATTACATTGTTATTCTCTTTTATTATCTCTATTGAATAACAAAAAAAAAAACGAAAAAGATAATTATTGAAAAGAAAAATAATAGTCTCATCTCGAGATTGGAACCCAGACTTTCACGTTTGCTAAACCATTAGGTTACGTTACCAGCTATCTATACTTGCTATGATGAAGTGAATTTGAGCAGTAGTATGAACCCACCAAGGTTATGTGTAATTACGTAGTACCGTGTGCGTAAAAGCGACGATATGTTTTGTTTCGTTCGACGCTAGGACAGTAGAAAGATATTTATACTGTGACGCTCACGCTAGCCAATGCGTGTTCGACTTTTTATTTTATTTTTATTTATTTATTTACTTACACACACAGATGTGGCCTGCGGCGCGAGGCGGCCGGTATTATCACAGCAATTTGAACTTTCATATGCTTATGCAAAATTGATGCCTTACTGTACTTATAATTATGTCGATGTGCTCGTATATCGATGATACCAGTAGCTCTTGAAGACGTGTTTTGCGGTCTAACTTCAGCTGCTAGATGCTTAAATAGTGATAAATCGACGTCATATTATCCCAAATATGGAAAAGGGGATATGTTGTCAAAATGCTGTGTCAGTAGTTGGTGTCAAATACGATACTTTATTTTGCCTCCGACATTGTAATACTGTGCAGATACAATACAAAATAGATAAGTACAGAAGGCTGATTGCTTCTGATTGCTACATCCGATCCGAATCCGAGAAATGCCGGTTCGAAGTAACCATTGTCCTATTTGTATGAGGGGTTGCGTACTAGATCCGAACAAATAGGACTATGGACTATTTCTCAGATTCGGATTGGATTCGGATCGGACGTAGTGCGAAACCACCCTTAGACGTGAACTGCGGGTACTCGCTATTGGTCGATACGACTGACGTGACGTTCACAATTCAACCGACTTGATCAGAGATTGTTGTGAGTACGCGTCTATGTGGACGTGCATTATCGCTTTTATATGGAGCTGGCCTTCTGTACCTGTCTATTTTGTGGTTACAACTAATTTAGCTTACTATAATCATTTTTACCCGATTGTGTTAAGAAAAAGACGGTAATGTGCTTATGAACTTTTATTTTAAGAGAACGTTTCTATGACCGCTATTGTTTGACTCAAGATCTACTGATAGATTTTAAACAATTTTACAATCTTGCTGTAATAATAAAAGCTATATTTACAGTAGGTATACAATCAATTCTGTATCGGGGTAACTATGTAAGTAATTAATTTTAATACTTTAGAGGGTGTTAACCACATCACATATCGATTTACCTTTCTTTTAGGTTTCTTTTAGGTGACTTAAAAATTATAATTTTGAATAACGACGTAATAATAGTAAGTAAAAACCAGGCGTAACAATAGTATGTCGATTTGCTATTTTGTTTTGATCCATCTCCATTTATAGAATTACTTTGCAAAGTCATCATCGATGGCATACTACTTACATACAAGGATTTTGCCTGCCAAATCTTCTCAATAAAATGTATGAAAAAATAACGGTGAACAAACGTACAGTTGTATTTATTTTATCAATATAAAGGAGATGGATAACGCTCCCATACAAGTCTGGTCCAACATGGACATAAATAAAACAATATTTATCATGAAGGAATATTTGTATTTAATAGTCCTGTTTATATTTTATTACTCCAGAAGTCGGTGGTGACGAGATATAAGACATTTTAGGTGAAAATTCTGGTATGATATTTTGACGTTTAAATACAGTAGGCATGTACATCATTGTCGTGATGGTCCAGTGGTTAATGCTTCGCTTCTCATGCACGAGGTTGTGGGTTCAATTCCGGGAGTACCAATGTGACTTTTTTCAATTCATATGTAGTTTCTGAGATTATCTTGGACATTACTGACATCGGTGAAGAAAAAACATCGTGAGGAAACCTGGACTTCTAGTTAAAATAAGTCTGACATCGCCAACCCTGTCGTGAGCAAACGTGCAATGCTCGTGTCTCTTTTGTACGAGATGAGACAATAATAGGCTAGTATTATTATTATTTACTTTGAATCATATTTAACTACGTGTGTCACATAGAACGCATAAAATTAATTCCTGCGACTTCTACCAGGTCATATATGTTCAGCATCTGAGGCTTAGGTACCTATGAGTAGCATTGGAATTCTTTAGATGAATGATGATGATAACTATTATTTTAAAGAAAACTCTTTCGTTTGTTAGAATGTTATATTTATGTCGTGGATAGATGGCGCCACAGTACAGCGAACAGCGCCATCTAACAATTTGATTGGTAAACGAAGAATCATGTGATCGGAAACGCAAGCGAGCCCTACCGCTTGGACACGATCGTCGGTAGAGGGGATACAGCGAGGACTGGTGGAGAGAACGAGTGCTGCGACAGTCTACAGTTGACCGTCGAGCTCGGACAGTCTCGGCAAACGCTCAATACCAACGCACGTGTTTGTTTCCCACGCACGTGTGCGTTTCGGTTGTAAATCGCTAGTTTATTAAAGTTACTTTAAATTCAAATTGTCTTTCCGTTCGAGTACCCACTGCAGTGCCCACAATTATCAAAACTATGTTGGATCTTGAAGAAGACCCGATGTTTCGCATCTCGGCCACCCATGATGCGACATCAGAATTGGGATACACTCGAGCTGAAGAAATTTGGAGAATTGAGCGATGACGTCACGGTGCGATATTTCTTTGCCTGGATTTGACCTGGATAAGGACGTGGACATAAAAGGCGTATGCAAACATAACAGTGCACAACAGCTAATTTGTGTTTTGCTGAAAATTCACTGCAAGGTGAACAAAGAAGCAGCATCAACGTGGCTATCGTAAATAGCATACCAACGACGTGGCGTGCAGTTACCAGTAACGTGGGGTGACCTTGAGAATCGAGCCAAGCAGCCTCGCAGCTGTCAGTGAAACCCTTCGTGTGCTGCAAGTGAAGAAAACCAGGACATATCGCGGCCCTGCACGAGTAGTGGCAGCAAGCGGATGGTGGTCAACGTGCTGGAAGTAGTGAAGGGCGAGTGGACTTTGTACAACTACCCTCAGACACGTTAGAACATAAAGGTGAGCTGTATTGTTTTGTTTACGATTCTGGTGCTGAATGCTCGTTAGTAAAAGCGAGTTTTACAACCAAAATAAGTGGCAAACGAGTTAATAACGTTGTTGCGTTGACTGGTATTGGTCAAACGCGTATAATCAGCACAGAACAAATCATATGTAGCGTTGCGATTAGCGTGCAACAACTTGATATTTTATTACATGTCTACCCGACATTTACTTGCAAAGTAATATTATGATAGTACGTGATTTATTGCACTTAGGCTGTTTGACATGACTGCGACAGAGTTTTTGTTACATAAAGTTCTTGTGAGAAATTCAGTTTTCGGTTGGCGATTTAATGTTATTAGAAAACGAAGAGCAAAATCAGATTATCAGACTGAGCTAGATCGGAAGTTCAGAGGTCCGTTTAAGGTACCTAGTTGAAGTTTTGGATGGTGATCCTCATACGTTAAAAGCTTTAAATTCTAACCGCTCACGATCGCATACGAAAGATGCCTTTAAGTAATGTACCTGCCGAGTTAGATTTGCCTAATGTAGAAGATGTTGAGGAGGGTGCCTCCACCAGCAAATAGAACACATACCATGGCTATTTGGTCGCACTGCACGCACTAGTTTGTAGTCGTAACTGCAACTCGGTGTGGAGTTGTTCATAGCGCGATGGGCAGCTAGTGGTGTGGCGGGGACCGGGGTCTTGAAGGAGACTATTATTGTGTTGGTCTTGTTATGACCTGGGAGTCGTAGACTCTGTGAAGTGATGTGTGTTGGTCGTATCACTTGAGTGATGACGATATGGGTGGCATGAGTGTCACTAGCTGCTGCGGCAGCCGGGCCATGAGCGTTGTATGTGATCTAATTTGATATAGTTCCTGACCAATTATTACTAAGGCTTAGAGGAATCTTTTGTTGTCGATGATTACTATTGTTTTTATTAATTTTTTTTGGTAAAGTTATTGCGTTTCGATAACAATGTGGTCAGAATTGGCCGAGTGGAACATGCACTGCTGTTGATTTTTTTTTGATTACAGGTTAACATACAAGGATATGTGCAAGCAGAATGACAGTGTTAGACAGCGCTGCACTCTTTGGATCTCCTGTGCGAATAATCGCTGATCAAGGACGGTGCTTTTCAAGCAAGGAGTTCCACGACTTCTGCCCAGGAAACGGATTGCAACCACTACAGCCAGCTACAGATCTATTGTCTACCGAATCTGGTGAGTCGTTTTCATTTTGTTTTGACTCTGGCACCGAGTGCTTTCCTGTTAAACAACAGCAAAAACTGTTACATTGCTAGATGTAGCCCAATCTAGTTTACAGGGTAATGAATGATGCCAGTAGGTCATGTACCAGTCGAAGTAGATAGTAATCACAGTGGTGATGAGCAGGCCTACATTATGGGAGCCACATGAGTGGGGGTTCTCTATCGGCCGTAGTAAAAAGTGTGTAGTCATTGGGTGATGCACACGGATCCATGCGATGGATGTGTGAGAGCAATGCGATTGCTGGTCGGCTAGAGAGCCGTGGCGTTAGAGTGGTTTACTCGTGTGTGGGTTTCCAGGTGTTTAAGACTCTTAGTGAAAAAGATGATTGTTGCAATATGGATAACGATGGTACATGGCTCTGGTTGATGTTTTTTTGCTATGATTGATTAAAGTTTCATTACATGGCTCCAGTTGAATCAAGTACGCTCATAAGGCTAAGGCACATGCCAAGGAATCAGAGTATTACTAACAAATTTGAGGAAAGTCAAGTAATAATCTTGTTGATGAAACAGAGTAGAGATTAAGTCGAATGTGTGTGATGATAGTTTGGATCAGAGGTTAATTTGTAGCCGCGCTGGAACTAGTAGTCCGCGAGTACGTGATAGGCCGTCAACTCTGGTAAACGTAATTCCGGGAGTGAGTTGGCAATCCGAGGGGGGTGCGCAAATTAATGGTTGAGTAACTGGTGGTTACTAGATATTAAGAGACACTTGCACCTGAGTTGATTATTTGGCTTGTGATCTTGAGATTTGGGAATCAAAGAGTGGGTAATACTCTGTACTCTGCTATTTTTAGCTTGTTCGAATTTTCATTGTGGTTTTGTCTGTACCAAATTTGGTCAGAAGTGACCGAACTATGTGATACTTTGCGGGTATGTTTCTTTACAGATTAAGACAAAAGAACGTGTGCAAGCAAGATGGTAATGTCAGACAGCATCTGTTTTCGATGCGGCAACACCGGACATTTTGCTTCGAGATGTTCACGAAGCAATGATGGAGACGCCAGCATGGTGGAGAGCTCAGGTGGTTCTGGGTCAGCGCCTGCAGTAGCAGCGGGTAGCGAGTGATGTTTGCTATGTCAGCAATCCGAGCAGTGTACTGATGAATACTGGGTGAGTCGTATCCATTTTATTACGATTCTAGCGTCGAATGCTCTATCATCAAAGATTATATTGTGTCAAAGTGTATTGGCAAGCGTGCAAATGATATTGTCATTTTATGGGTTTCAATTCAAAAGTTCCTGTAATTGGTTTAATTGAAAGAAATGCTTTGAGTTTGAGTACCTCGATCCCCGAGGCCCTCGTCCCGGAGGAACCCGATTTATTTTAATCTTGATAAACTCGATTAAAAGTCAGTTTAGCTATCGTTTAGGGTAGTGTGCAAAATGCCCTACAAGTTTATCTGTGATTTTGATGCGTTACGAGATCTCTATCCTTTCATGTAGTACCGGATAATTATCTGAAAAGTGATATTTTATCTAGCCGTAAGATTTTAGATCAGATTTAACGTTAGTATGGCATCTGATAGTGTTGTACGAGTATCGTGTGGTCGCCTTATAACAGTACAGTTGTAAATTCGTCGGCCTTATTGGCTTAGTTAAGTGACAACTGATGATAATTTGACTGATATTAACTTAGACGAGATAATAGAGCACACGACACACGTAACTGAGAAAAATGCAATTACGATAACATTCGATTTGACTAAAGTAAAGTTAGTCTCTAAGTTTTTATTTTTTTAAAGTCGCTTGACTCGGCGAACTTTAGAACACCTTAATGATTGTGTGAGGAGGATACCCGATCACCAAGTTCCTTGAAAATTAGATGTCATAGTTGATGACAGTGGTAGTGAAACCAAATCTGATTAAAAAGGCTTGTACACTCATACTTGTAACTTTAGACCGCACCTCATGAGTACCATGTGGCGATGGGTCTACAAGGAATCGTTGGTGCGATTTCTGTCTGTGTTGGTGCACAGAGCCCCTCATGTGGTGTAGCACATTTGGCGGCAGATATGTAAGGTCTACAAGGAATCGTTGGTGCGATTTCTGTCTGTGTTGGTGCACAGAGCGCTTCATGTGTTGTAGCACATTTTGCGCTAGACTTTTGGGAATCGTTGGAGCGATTCTTGTCTGTGTTGGTGCACAGAGCCTCTCATGTGTTGTAGCACATGTGGTGGCAGATATTTAAAGAGTCGTTGGTGCGATTCTGGCCTGTGTTGGTGCACAGATTACAATGAAAGTTTCACGAGTTGAGTATACATTGCTTATGAATTATTTCGGTAAATTCTAACTGATTTGTTTGAATTATTTTGATGGTTTAACTTGTTGATCGGTCGAGTCCTGTCTGTGTTGGTGCACAGAGCGCTTCATGTGTTGTACCACATATTGCGCTAGTATTCTTTTTTCTGAGAATCAATGGTGTGATTCTGTTCTGTGTTGGTGCACAGAACGCCTCATGTGTAGTGAGCACATGTGGTGATGGGTCTCTTTCGACCACGTTAATGTGATTCCTGTCTGTGTTGATACATAGAGCGCTTCAGGTGTTGTAGCACCTTTGGCGATAGATTTTTTTTAATGAGAATCGTTGGTAGTTGGTGTTGGTACATAGACCACCTCATGCGTTGTAGCATATGTGACAACTGATCTGGTAAGAATCGTTGGTGCGATTCTGGACTGTGTTTTTGCGCAGATTGTGGTAAATAGTAACTGATTCGTTATAATTACTGTGATTTTCATTGGTTCAACTTATTGATTGAAACTTTTCCAATGATTAATGTTGTATGAGGTGATCTTTGTACGAAACCTTGATAACAAGGCGTTGTAAATTATGAATACAGAAATTAGAGTAACAATGAGATAGTTACCTAGAGCTACCTTAGTTTTTAGGTATTGGCGGGATAGCCGAGTTACCTAAGTTATTAGGTATTGGCAAGATAGCCAAGCTACCTTGGTTATTAGGTGTTTGGCAGGATAGCCGAGCTTGTTTACTCTGTCAGTATATTTGGTCCACAGGTACTACACCCGAGGACGGGTGCTAGTCAGGGATGGCCGTGTCGTGGATAGATGGCGCCACAGTACAGCGAACAGCGCCATCTAACAATTTGATTGGTAAACGAAGAATCATGTGATCGGAAACGCAAGCGAGCCCTACCGCTTGGACACGATCGTCGGTAGAGGGGATGCAGCGAGGACTGGTGGAGAGAACGAGTGCTGCGACAGTCTACAGTTGACCGTCGAGCTCGGACAGTCTCGGCAAACGCTCAATACCAACGCACGTGTTTGTTTCCCACGCACGTGTGCGTTTCGGTTGTAAATCGCTAGTTTATTAAAGTTACTTTAAATTCAAATTGTCTTTCCGTTCGAGTACCCACTGCAGTGCCCACAATTATCAAAACTATGTTGGATCTTGAAGAAGACCCGATGTTTCGCATCTCGGCCACCCATGATGCGACATTTATATGAATAATCGCACAGTGTCCGGCGTAGAACAAGCCAGGTGGACAAAAATATTTTTTCATGGTTTTGGAACTATATCTATAATTTAGTTATTTATATAGTATTTTTAGGAACCAGAAGTGGATTTTATTAAAAAAAGAAATAACGGCTATGAACTATTTTAATACAATCGAAAAACATTAATAAATAGAACAAAAATAATTATGAGAAAACTAAAAACTATATAACACAGCTGAGAGTGTGAACGCTCCGACCTTTGGCGGGAAAACAAAAGGGCCTGTCATCTGTTTGACACTTCTTTTATAGGCGTGATAATCTATGCGTAATTTTATCTATGGTGATGCTACTCGCTACTGTTCATTCCACAGAGGTTCATTCCCAACACGGCCTCTCCTGATTGAGCGTCGTCCTCGACCGCATCTGATCTGTTGCTGGGTCTTGGTATAGGCAGCGCATCATGTTCACAGTTTAGTTCTTCATCAGATTCATCTGAAAGCCATATAACACTAATATAAAAACACCTGAAAGTCAACTTTATAGGCAACTCAAGCATTCATCTCTCAACCAGCTAATTCATACGTCACATTTCATTTCCATCTCACAAAAACGGTAATTCGAAAATGCATCCATCCTCAACTTAAATCATCATCTACAGAGACGTCTCACTTAAAAACACAAACCATACAGGGTCGAAGTCACCGTTGCGCGCGTTTCAGGAACCTTTTACTGCAAGGACAAGTTCCTCTACACACTGCCACAGGCCTTACAGAATAAACCTGCCTCAGTGTGTCAGTTCTGTTAACTGATCCAGTAGCATCTACATCGGACCATCATTACACAACACCAACCCAGTAACATCTACATCGGGTCTCCAATGATATTGATCCAGTAACATCTTACATCGGATCATCTATCAGCACAGATCCAGTAACAGCTACTTCGGATCGTTTATCAGCACAGATCCAGTAACATCTACATCGGATCATTTATCAACACGAACCCAGTAACAACTACGTCGGGTCTATTCGAGTAACACAGTCAAGTAGATAAACATCAGACTTAACCAGCTACACAACATAAATATGTGCAAACACTCACTTTCAAAGAACGCTGTACAGGTTTCAGGGCACCACTCCCCTCGCCAGGGTACCATATACTCAGCCGCAGCCTGTGTCGCCCTGCTGAAGTATTCAACGACTCTTTTGTTACCATCTGTAGAAGACTGCATTAGAACAGCACCGTACCCCGCACTGCTAGCGTCAGTGTGTACTTCCGTGGCTAAACTAGCATCAAATATGATCAAAATGGGTTCACTCGTCAGGCACTCGATGATCTCCTGGCGAGCCTTCTCTTGTTCTGGTCCCCATGCGAACTTTTCATTCTTTTTGGTAAGTTTGGCTATACAAGCGGTTTTGACTGCAAAGCCTTTTAAATACCGCCTGAAGTATCCAGCGAGTCCTAAGAACTGCCAGATTTGCTTGACATTTTGTGGCGAACGGCTGTTTACTAAGGCTTCTACTTTGTGAGGGCTCGGCCTTACCTGACCCTGACTCACCACCCGTCCTAGATACTCCACTTCAGTTGTAACGAATGTGCACTTACGCAAATTAATAGAAAAACCTGATGTCGAGAGCGTGTGAAGCACTTTCCTAAGGAGTTCAAGGCCTTCCTCCACAGTATGGCTCATCAATAAAACGTCATCGACGTAAATTAGGACACTACCCGCCTCTATAAAGCTATTTAGAGTTTTATTAATGATCCGCTGGTATACGATGGGAGAGTTCGTCAGACCATATGGCATCTTAACAAATTCGTAATGACCTTCGGGGGTGACGAAACCAGTCCTGTGTATTGAGGCCTCATGGATTCTAATTTGGTGAAAACCAGTTGCCATGTCTAATGAGCTAAAATATTTAACACGTTGAACGCCAACGCGGTCAGTGCTGACCGACAGTGAACTTTCCCTTTAGGCCAAGCAAAAATGACAGTTCTATCCAAATTTAGACCAAATGTTTTTTTAATTAGATACTTATATCTAAAGCCCAAATGTATGTTTTTATTAACAAAAGTCAACTTTAGATATTATTTATGGAGATATTAAACGTCGGGCAGCACTGACCGACGCGGCTCCTAGAAACGAAAAATCGACTTTCCGTTAAAGGGGGCCGCGCGGGTCGCGGTGTCAGGTCCCCTCCCGCGGCTCCCGAGTTTGTAATCTCACCCGCGCTTACGCAGTTGACGCCCATATCTTGAGCTGAGACGCCGTTACATCGAATAACTTTTGCAATAGCGTATTTATTTGTAAAGTATTGTTTACTATAATTATGGATGACTTCGAAGATTTTGAGATTACTCAAGATATCTTATCTGAGATCGAAAACATCGAAATAAATCTTCTGGACAAAACTTTAAACCTAAGTTCTGATGATGATGAAGAAAATATTCAACCCCCCCGATCGAGATACAGGCGCCTGCGGATTCCGTCATCAAGTGAAGATAGTGATGCTGAAATTGGACGCGCTATCCAAGATTTAGAAAGAAGTTCAACATCAACGTGGACAAACCCCAAAGGTAATCAGCGCAATGTAATTCCTTTTACTGAATGTTGTGGCATGCCAGTTTCTAACCGCACGTCGATGACTAACAAATCTCCAGCTGATTTTTATGCACTTTTGGTGACAGATAGTATTTTACAACATATTGTTGAATGTACTAATGCTTTCGCAAGAACTAAGATAACTCGCACGGCAGAAGCTTCAAAAAATGCTAGAATTCGCTCATGGTCTGAAACTAACCTCGCCGAGATGAAACATTTTTTTTGCTTGATTTTGTACATGGGTTTGGTGAAGCTTCCAAAAATTGCTGATTATTGGTCCAAGGATGAGATTATGGGCCAAAACTTTCCACGAACTGTAATGTCTAGAAATAGATTTGAACTGCTCTTGCAAATGATCCACTTTTCCCAAGATGATGATAATAATAAAACAGACCGACTTCACCGCGTAAAGCACTTGCTAGATGTGATGAATGACAATTTCAAGAGAAATTATATTCCTGGTCAAGACATATGCATTGATGAGAGTATGGTTCCGTTTCGAGGACGGTTGGTATTCCGCCAATATAATAAGCAAAAACGGCACAAGTACGGGATCAAACTTTTCAAACTGTGTACCTTACCAGGATATACATACAGACTCAATATATACGCTGGTAAACAACATGAACAAATCAATGTCACCCCTCAAAGAGTTGTAATGAACCTTTGCCAGGACCTACTTAATAAAGGGCATTGTTTATACACAGATAACTGGTACACAAGCGTAGGCTTAGCCAGAGAACTTCTGAAAAATGAAACACATTTGATTGGCACTTTAAGAAAAAACCGAAAGCATTTCCCTAAAGTTGTAGTTTCCACTAAGCTGAAAAAAGGCCAGTTCATAGCGAGAGAAAGTGATGATGGGATAACGGTTTTGAGGTGGAAAGACAAACGAGATGTTTTGGTGCTGTCTACAAAACATTCAACACGTTTTGTTTCCGTTACCAAACATAATAAAACCATAATGAAACCGGCTATAGTCGTAGATTATAACAAGGCAAAGGGAGCAGTTGATCTGTCTGATCAGATGGCAGCATACCAGACACCATTGAGAAAAACTTTAAAATGGTACAAAAAAATTGCATTTGATCTGATTTTGAATGTCGCCATGGTGAATGCTTTAGTTTTGTATAAAACCGTCACTAACAAACATATAGCTATTGTGGATTTGAGAAAGGAAATACTGAAGAGTTTTTTGGGAAAATGTTCAACATCCGAAGTACCTTCTGAACGGACGATGAGAAAGAAACACGTGCTTCAGAAAAAAGAAGGACCTTCCCTGAAGGTACGTCGGATGTGTGTAGTATGTTACAAGAATAATGTGACCACATTTGGACGTGCCCTGGCCAGAAACAAAACTAAAAAAGTGACTACTTTTTGTGACACTTGCGTAGATAAACCTTTTCTGTGTGTTGAATGTTTTACCAACGTTCATGTATGATTTTGATGATCTTCAGTATTTATTTTTATATGGCTAATTGATATTGTTGTTACCTACCTAATTCGTGAAAAAAATTGTGAAAAGTTATTATTTTTAGTTTGATTACTATTTGATACAATCTTTATGTTTAATTTTTATAAATAGATTTACTCCAATAAAAGTTTTGGTATAAAATGAGTTTTTTTGTTTATGGGTAGTTTTCACTAGTTTTCGCTAAATATTTTACAAACACACACACTCACCCACGACAAACACACACTCACGCCTACACACGCACACGCAAACACACGAAGCTTGTGGATTTATAATATTAGTATCAGCACTCATCGATAACGTAGCTTTCAATTACTAATCCATTACTTTACATCCAAACTCACAATCCTACAAAATTTACATCTTTATCATCATCATCAGCCCGGAGAAATCCACTGTAACAAAGGCCTTTCCAATTTCGCGCCACACGAATTTTCACTCTTTGGTAATTGTTGTTTTTTTTCTAAGTCCTTTACGTTTTTCAAAAACCATCTTAATTTGGAGTAACTAGAGGGCCACGCGGGTCAATGAATATGGGATTTAGTTTGATAACACTGTCCTACGGCCTGTATGAATGAATCGAAAACACTCGTTAAACGCGGTCAGCACTGACCGACGCGGCCCGAACGGAAAGTCTAGTTGTCGACCATCACTGACCGACGCGGCCTGAACGGGCAGATGCATTTTTTTCCTTGGCGTTGAACGTGTTAAAACTACCCAACCTATCAATATGGTCGTCGATCAATGGCATCGGATAACGATCTTTAATTGTGATTTGATTCAATGCCCGAAAGTCAACACACATTCTATCTGTGCCATCTTTTTTCCTCACTAGAATTATAGGACTTGAATACTCTGACTGTGACTCCCTCTCTATTCCCTTATCAAGAAGATCTTTAATTATGTCTCGTACTTTTAGTTTTTCTTGGTAAGACAGTTTATACGGGCGGTAAACAATTATTGGCGTTTGGCTTGTTAAATTAATGTGCATTTCGCCAGTGGTCACAGTAGAACTCGCAGTTCCAGAAATTAGGAAATCCGAAAAGTCATTAATGATAGACATGAGTAACTCTTTATGTTTACCTATAAGAGGCGTAACAACATTGGCGTCCGTAATAATGGCGTTCACTTGACGGGATGAAGTCTTAGTAGTATTAGGTAATGTTAGGTACTGGCTGTCTTTTGTACGTACATAGGTTACGCCATCGCGGTTAAGTTATGGTATTAATGTCGGTTCCAATTATTATAGATGTAAACATACATGAGGAAGGTACAACTACGAAATCAGCTTCAATGGATATTTCAGGGAACTCAACGGTCAAAGTAACGTAAGAAGTTGAAACTATTTCCTTTTTGCTGATGCCCTTAAGTACGCATCGTCTAGTCTTTGGTTGGCATGACAGGTATTTTAAAACGTTATCAGAAATCAAAGAAGTATTCATTGCACCGCTATCAATTAGTACATCGACCGGGATGCCTTGGACTACTGCCGTTGTAATGTCGTTACTCTTATGAGAATTTACTAAAGACTGATCAACTTCTTTACAAAGATTGATGTTACGCGCGTTACGATTTCCCGATCGTTCTTTTGCAAAACACTTACTTTCATCATGTCCGAGCTTTTTACAAAAAGTACATGGGACTGATGTATTTGAACTTGATTGTGATTTTTCCTCCGGTTTGTCAACACGCGGTTTCTTTTTTTGACAACGATAAGTTTTATGTCCAGTTTGCCCACAGTTAAAACATTTGATCTTAGGTTGACTCGCATCATCACGCCGTTTGAAAGTTGGTACGCGATTATCTTGTTTACCGCGGCTAGGCTTGGTATATATCGATAGAAACGAAACTAAACTATCAGCAGTTAAGTTGGCGTTTGCTGCTGCAGCCCTCACCTGCGCGTCCGCTATACCCCGAATAACTATATCTGTCATCAATTCTTCGCTCAAACCCTTGACTATGCGAAGCCATAATAATGATCGACGAGCGTATTCAGCATACGTACTAAACTTATCTGACGTGCTATTTATGACATCGGCAAGTATATTAGCAAAGTCGAGCTTACTTGGGCAAAGAGGTTTGAACTCCCGCTTAAAATTTGTTGGTCACCCACTCGTTTAACCAAACTTTAGCGTCACCTTTCAAACACTGTGCTACACGTGATAAACATTCTCGGTCGCTCCAGCCATTCGAATCCCGGGCTAGATCGACTTCCTCGCACCACGAATTTATGCTGTGAATACTGGGGTCGAAGTTCGAAACGTAATACTGAGATCGCGATGGAATTACAGATTTTAATGCTTCAGCTAACACTAAGGTACAATTCGTGTGAGTATATTGCTCGCTGGATGGCAATAATTATTTTTGTGTACACCGCTAGAACTAGGCATAGACTTTTGAAATAATTCGCGATTCTCACTAGTTATACGTACAGATGTCGACATCAGGCCGGTGGGCTCCTCAGGAGGAGACGGAGAACTATTATTCAACCGATCACAATTTAATTCACTTTCGAATAATAGGGGTTGAGCACTGTTGACGACATCTGCATGCCCCTTGTTTCGTTCTAACACGTTCAATCGCGCCAGGATTACATCCAACGAACGTTGTATCTTTTGATTCTTAGAACGTCTACGACAGGTACTATGCCTATCACGCAACCTATGTATAACGCGGGAATGCGATCGTGATCTAGTCCGCGAACGACTATTAGAACGAAGACGCCGCGATCTACCCATTATTTTAAGAAAATTACGCGCGGTACAAGTGTTACAGATTTAACGAGTCGCGCCCTAAATAAATTTGAAAAAAATGGATAGTCCAAACGGTCAGGCTGTGTGCAGATCCTATCCCACTTCTGATTTTAGGAACCAGAAGTGGATTTTATTAAAAAAAGAAATAACGGCTATGAACTATTTTAATACAATCGAAAAACATTAATAAATAGAACAAAAATAATTATGAGAAAACTAAAAACTATATAACACAGCTGAGAGTGTGAACGCTCCGACCTTTGGCGGGAAAACAAAAGGGCCTGTCATCTGTTTGACACTTCTTTTATAGGCGTGATAATCTATGCGTAATTTTATCTATGGTGATGCTACTCGCTACTGTTCATTCCACAGAGGTTCATTCCCAACAGTATTATAATTTTTTTTTTAAGAAAATGCATAGGAATTGTGTATAAATATTTTATTTCATGTATACACGATTATAATACAGGAAAAAAATTAGAATAAAATTATCTTAATCGCTACAAATATTAACGCTAATTATTTATAATTATACAACCTTAGACTAACATATTAAATACAAAAATTATAAATCTAACACTAGAGGTATCTATTTACATTAAAACTAATTCTCAATATCAGAATCATCGGATTCAGAATCCGATGAATTCGATAGAAGATAGTCTTCCTGAGTTTGTGGAGGTCTTGGTTGCAGTTGGAGTCGAGGCTCTATAGTGGGAGCTATGATGAGCTTTAAGACCTCCGCGCACAATTTATTAGTCTTTTTTTTTTCGGTACTTCCCGGAGGCTGTTGATCAGAGGATCAGATGTTAAAATCAACATATTGAGCAAGTCTCTATTCGTGGCAAGACGAGAGCACTTTCTGGTGTTGTGTTCTCTAAACCTCCGGCAATCTTTGTTTCTAGCTTCTTGGGCTTCCTCTGAAAGCTGCCCTATTGGAACTATTGCCGTCTTAATCACCTCTGTACTGTGAATAAGCAATTTATGCACAGTAGCAGGCATGTAGTACCACGAATAGAGACTTAGATAAAGTCTTCTTGTCTCGAAACAAAGCTTTTTGAATTCAACAAGATTTATCTCGAAGCCAGAAGACAATGTCCTCAACAATACATTAAAGTGTTTGATGATTGTAACATCCAATCCTGTGATCTGAGCACTCAGTTCGGGGTTCCCGAAAAAACGTCGAGCTGTGTTTCCATCATTTGTGGAACCAAATCCTGGCTTTGGCTTGTCCACAATTAATCCCATTTCATGCTTGAATCGTTGTTTGATTTCGTCTGATCGTTGTTTTACACTTGCTTTTTCCTCTGAAGTCCTAGCTTGCCATTTCCTAATATCTAACTTATAACTAATGTGTAAAAAGCACTCAAACGAACGAATCCAAGCATGTAATGTTGACAAACCAAAGCCAAAATTATCCTGATTGCTATCAAAATGCCTTCCTTCATCATTCATCATTCTGGGAGTAGCCCCACAAATATAGCATTTCTGTGATGAATGTGTCTCTGTCAAAGCGTTGCAAACTTTTCCATCAGTCATAGTCAGCAAAAGCTTGTGCTTAACAGAAATATCAGAACCACCAAGATCACAAGATGTAGCCTCCAAGTTGTTTATTTGTTCCAAAACCTTATTTGTCTCGATTTTTGTCAATTCCGTAGTTTCTTTGGCAAAAACGAATTTAATTGGACGACAAAACATCGTCGATGATGGACGAGGATTTTGCCAGATAACGTTGTTACCTTCGTCGATTAACCTTAGAGGAACGAACGAATAAACAAAAAGGAACTCATCAGTGTCTTCGCTGTTCTCAAATCTCTGTTTGTAAGCACTATGACCGGAACTTCCGTCACACCCCCATTTACTTATAAGAGTAAACGATGAATTGGGTATTAGATTGGGGAGCACACTTGTGACAACTTCTCTTTGAGCTTCTACTAAACGTTCTGCTGTTTTATTCAAAATAGCTTGTAGCTCAATTTCTGCTCGAGATTGTGTCACAACAATGTGCTCCTCGGAAGGATAACAAGCTTTTTTTGATTTAACAATGCAATCATATGATGGAAACACGTGATGCCCGACTTTCATAGTCCACTTCCTAGTCTGTTTATATGAGTGAGTTGTTGATTTTGAATCAATGTAGTACGCTAATGCCTCGTCACTACTTAGCGGTCTATCACTTTGCACAGCACTTGGTTGTTGAAGGCTAATGCAAGCACTTATTGCAGAAGCTGGATTTTCGCCAATGTCCTTTATAACTCTGGCAACGTTTTTATGTCCAGTTGACCGTGCAGCTAGCTCTGCAGCAGTCATTAATTCCCCAACACTCCGCGATTGAACTAGATCAGCAACTCTACGTTTCTTAGTTTTAAAAGACGAATCTTCAAAGACTTTTTTTGGTCTTCCGGGTCGAGAAAGGTCAGCGGATGAGGTAGAAGGTTGCAGTTGAGTCGATCGCAGGCAGAATTCTATCTTCTCGCCTTCCAGCCACAACTTATTCTTATTTAGGAAACGCTCTTTTGCCTTTCCTGAAGACACCCACTTGGTAGCAATTTTCGAAGAAATGCTGGCTAATTTCATTTTAATTTCCCTTTGACATTCTTCAGTGATGTCAGAGAAGTCACACTTAGACAAAATAAATTTAATGCAAATAGACGATCATTTCTTTCGTCTTTTTCGTGCTTAAGCCACTCTTCGAAAAACTCAATTTTACTAATAGAGTAACACTTTTCTGCAAAAAAAAGAAAAAAAAAAATGTTGTACTCAAGTGTGCTACATAAAATATATGTCATAATCATCTATAGCCATGTAGCTAAAACATATCAAAAATTCAGACTGGATACAAGAGGATACATGGCTTTTCCAAGCCTGACAAGTTCGAAAACAAAGAAAAACATTGTTTTTTTTTGTGTATTCACAGATAGTCTCCTTTATGAATGTTTATGACACATTAAAAGATTCTAACAAGAAAATAATATAGTACATACTTTCAGAAGTAAAATCCATCACTAAAACTTTCCACAAAATTAGAACTGCCACCATGAGATGTTAGTGCAAGTGTCGCGAAAATGCAACTGACTTATTTCTTTATCTGCATTTACCTCATTAGCTCACTTTGATAAACGATGACTCATCAGTATGGAATGTTAGCCATAAACAATTCTTGGAATCAGAGGTTTAGGGGTGTTGTTTACATGCAGAAAGCACAAATTTCCGGGAATTTGAAAATGACTTTTGTCCACCTGGCTTGTTCTAGGGCGGACACTGTGAATCGTGGTGATCAATGCTCGTTCTTTCTCTGTATGAGAAAATCAAATCAAAAGTCATTTACTTATTCAAATTAGGCTGAGAATCAGCACTTTACGAAATATTTCAACACGTGGAACTTCAGGGACTGGTGGAACTTCAGGGAACGGTAGAACCTCGGGGACTGGTGGAACATTTATATTTTCTTGTTGTTGACCGCCGTCAGTGACGCTGTTGGGCCGCCTAGGTACTGGAGATTGCGCTTTGTAAGCTCGTTGCCAGCATGGGTGGCAAATAGAGGTTGTCGGTCTCACCTAAGTATACGAAAAAGTTCATAATTTATCATTTCATAACATAATAATTGTATAAAAATATTTAAGCACAAACATTTTTCATACCAACTTGTTGAGGACAAATCCATTCAGATATAACATCATGAATGTGTCTATTGCTTTCAGAGTTACGTGTCAGTGAGTGAAAACGAACACGCATCAGCGATCTTTCACAGTTTACACACACATTACGATGGCCAACACTAGGGTTTGGTATTCCACTTGTATCAGACTGTGATAATGTCTGCCTAGCCAGTAACCAGCAGGAATGGCACACATTATCAGACGCAGTGACCTAAAAAGACAACCTACATAAGTATAAACAAATAGCTACACCCTTAAAAGACGCGCTGAAGACGTTACTGAAAAATCACCAATCGCGGAGTAATCCACTGTCTTATAATAGATTGAATTTCATCCGAATCCCAAAAATGCCTCCTTATGCGAAAACATTGCTATACCACAGTTAGTGCAGCGCTGGTTCTCCATCAGAAATAGGGCAAAATCAGTTGTCTGTGTCTGTGAAAGCCGGGGTTGGTCGAGAGAGCAGTAACAGAAACAAAGCCAAAGGTCGTCGTAAAACACCACAAGAAAATATTCAATATGCGAGCCACAAGAACCTACACATACGTATTATTAGTAATCTGTGACAGGAATGACTTAAATTGTCAAATCATTAATGAAAGACAATTATCTTGACTTTGTCATGACAATCGACATAAAACCCTTAACACACGTACCTAGCTATAATATGTATACAAACATACATAAACTGCTGCACTGCTTTTGCCATGCGGGTAGGCAGAAACTATAAAACGCCCTTTATACTATTACGACCCTTACCTACTTACTTCTTTTGCTTTGTCCACGTTCATACATCCAGTCATTTAGGCGCGTCACTATAATAGAACGGATATATTGTGTTGTATACATAAGGTGCAGTCATAGGTATAGCTGTGTATGTGTTTATAATAACAGAAAGTATAATATCGTAAATGTCACAAAAATATGTCAAAATATATTTTAAATCACCTTACTATAATAATACAATAATATGTCCTGCACTAAATATCTGTTAGAATAGAAACGATCTGTTATTACTATGTAATTATGTTATGTTGTATTGAATTTCTCAGTACCTAGCAGCCCGGAGTCTGGATTTTTGCCCGGTTGATGGCAATAGGCTTGCCCTCTGTTTCATGGGACTTAAACATAACTGGTGAAATGGCGGTGTACTATAGTATAGGTATACCTCTACCTGCTTAACCCTTCGAGGATTACAGGCGTGATGTTATGTGAATATTGGTTCAAACACTATATCGATTAAGATTTAGTTTGAAAACATATTTTATTGCTTCGTCTGTAACTGCCTTAACAGAAGAAGATAGTGTTTCCATTACTTTGAAGAACCAAATAATCTATTGATTTTTAATTAAAGAGATAAAATAAATTGTTTCTTTTTTACTTTTAGTTCCGTTACCACTAAACGCGCATAAAAATATATATTTTTCTTACTCTATTATCAAAAATACAGGTAAATACATGTCGTTTCGAACGATGAACATATACTAATTACCATTTTATTTCAAACTAGCTTTTGCCCGCGACTTCGTCCGCGTGGAATAATGACTTCCGGAAAAAAACAATTTATCCCCCTTTTCTCCCTGTTAGGAGGGAATTTCCAAAAATCCTCTCTTTGTGGTAGCCTACTCCTCCCAACAAACACACATGCCAAATTTCAGCTCTCTACTGCCAGTAGTTTCGGCTGTGCGTTGTCTGTCAGTCACTCAGTAACGGAAGAGTTTTATATTATATAGGTGTAGATAGCTGTGCCCGCAACTCCGTCAGTGTGTAATTCCTTGCGTGTTATTAAGTTAATGTATTGGTAATATTGTTTAGATCGCGTTCACATGAGGCTTAAGTACCTATACAACGAAATTACTACTTCACCTAAAAATAAATAAAATGTAAACTATTAATAATTTGTAATTTGAACGAATATAATACACTACCAAAATAACTAATACCTATTTTATAAAATAACAACAAAAGAAAACTAAATAAACTAAATTAATTTAAATACTAAAAGTCGCGCTGATAAACAATATTGTCTGTCAATGAGGTCGAATGCTCGGAACGTCTACTCGCTTGTATGAAGTTCGCGTTTTTTTTTTTTTTTTTAGAATATGGCATCTCTTAGTTGACCTTGAGAGGTCGTGACTACTTAACCGGACTATCCTGTGGTTGCCTTAAGTAAACTCAAAGCCTCCAGCCAGGGGCAAATATCTTATGTACTAAGCGACTACACGCTAAGGGCACCCCCTGTGGGGTACGAACCTCGGCTTAGGGCGTCGCTGGGGGAGGGCAGCAAGATGGGACAGGCTGGATCTGGTTCTTATTATTTAAGCTTGATGAGGCCGGCGTTTCCTAGCTGACTACTCTGAGAAGAAACGCCGAAACAAACTCAGAGGTCACGGTCGGGAATTTAGAACTACTGGCTCAGCTGCGGCGCGGGCTGGCACTTCTTCGAGCAAGGGTCGGGGGGGAGGCATTTAATTGAGGACGTCGCGAGGGACCTCGGCGGCGAGGTCGGAATGAGTTCTGTATTTGTGCACTGTACTGGTTGACTTATTGCTCTCCTGGAGGAGGGTTATGGGGTCGTCAGGGTCGGAGAGGACATGCCTTGGACGGCGGCATTTGCTGATTTTGGAGGGGGTATACCTGGCGGCCTCGACAATCAGAGGGTTGCGGTGCTTGGCGGCGGTATCGAAGAAGCGCTTGGAAAGGCGCTTCATGAATTGATGGATGGTGGGGATTTTGAGGTCAACGTGGAGGATCTCATTTCGAACGAACCAAGGGGATCCCGTAGCCTTTCGGAGGAATCGGTTTTGGAGTTCGCGTTTGGATCCCCCGCCCTTTTATACCTCCCGCCGCGAGCCGCGTCGAGCGCGGCGACCGTTACACAAAAATAATCCTTATAGCATGATTCAGCATTCACGCGCTATGGCTTATTAGCGTATTTCATGTATAACGTTGGTGTTTCTGTACCGATTTCTATGATTCTTTTTTTAATAAATAGGTAATAATGTTAACATTTTTTAATAAGGGATGAGTGAGAGTGTTATAAACGTAAGAGTAGACAAATATAATCAGAAAGCTCCGAACTGCTAAGCTATCGGGAGTTACACGTGTTATTGTGAGTCAACCATAAAAGATAGACATTTGCTGTCGTGGAATATTTTTTATATAATTTTAAGGAGAACATTTCCGTCATACATGATTTCTGTGTAGCTTTAACCAT
Organism: Hydraecia micacea; assembly: GCA_914767645.1. Lineage (NCBI taxonomy): Eukaryota > Metazoa > Arthropoda > Insecta > Lepidoptera > Noctuidae > Hydraecia > Hydraecia micacea. The sequence goes on from OU611775.1 coordinate 2,121,459, forward strand.
TAAGGCTGCACACGCGACGGAAGCTTAAAAAATGGAGTAAGTTCTCCTGTTTTCCCAACACTTCCCTTCACTGCTCTGCTCCTATTGATCGTAGCGTGATGAAAAGTATACTATAACCTGCCCAGGAGTATGAAGAACAATTGTACCAAGTTTCGTTGAAATCCGTCGAGTAGTTTTTGTTTCTATAAAGAACATACAGACAGACAGACAGACAGACAGACAGACAGACAAAAATTTTACTGAATGCATTTTTGGCGTCAGTATCGATCACTAATCACCCGCTGATAGTTATTTTGGAAATATCTTTCATGTACAGAATTGACCTCTCTACAGATTTATTATAAGTATAGAAGATAGAAGACTAGCTTTTGCCTGCGACTTCGTCCGCGTGGAATAATGACTTCCAGAAAAAAACAATTTATCCCCCTTTTCTCCCCGTTGGGAGGGAATTTCCAAAAATCCTCTCTTAGTGGTAGCCTACTCCTCCCAACAAACACACATGCCAAATTTCAGCTTTCTACTGCCAGTAGTTTCGGCTGTGCGTTGTCTGTCAGTCACTCAGTAACGGAAGAGTTTTATATACATATATGGATATAGATAGCTGTGCCCGCAACTCCGTCAGTGTGTAATTCCTTGTGTGTTAGTAAGTTAATGTATTGGTAATATTGTTTAGATCACGTTCACATGAGGCTTAAGTACCTATACAACGAAATTACTACTTCACCTAAAAAGAAATAAAATGTAAACTATTAATAATTTGTAAAAAAAACTTAAAAAATAAGCGACTACACGCTAAGGGCACCCCCTGTGGGGTACGGACCTCGGCTTAGGGCGTCGCTGGGGGGGGGGGGGGGGCAGCAAGGGACAGGCTGGATCGGAATTATTTAGGGGCGAATTTAATACTACAGGCTCAGCGGCGCGGGCTGGCTCGAGCAAGGGTCGGGGAGGAGAATTTACAAGGGCGTCGTGACGGGCGTCCTCGACGGCGAGGACGGAAGGACGGTTGTCGGGTCGTGTTTTTGTGTCTCTTAATGGTGCTGGTGGCTTTCCTGCTCTCCTGTAAGAGGGTAGTGGCGTCGTCGGGGATGGTGAGGGTATGCCTTGGTCGGCGAATCCTACTTATGCGGGAGGGAGTATATCGGGAGGCCGCCGCAATCAGGGCAATTGGGGTGCTTTATAGCGGAGTCGAAGAAACGCTTGGCGAGGCGCTTCATGAACTGCTGGACGGTGTGAAATTCGCGTTTGGATCCCCCGCCCTTTTATAGCTCCCGCCGCGAGCCGCGTCGAGCGCGGCGACCGTTACACAAAAATAATCCTTATAGCATGATTCAGTATTCACGCGCGATGGCTTATTAGCGTATTTCATGTATAACTTTGGTGTTTCTGTACCGATTTCTATGATTATTTTTTTATTAAATAGGTAATAATGTTAACATTTTTTAATTAGGGATGAGTGAGAGTGTTATAAACGTAAGAGTAGACAAATATAATCAGAATGCTCCGAACTGCTAAGCTATCGGGAGTTACACGTATTATTGTGAGTCAACCATAAAAGATAGACATTTGCTGTCGTGGAATATTTTTTATATAATTTTAAGGAGAACATTTCCGTAATACATGATTTCTGTGTAGCTTTAACCATTAAGGCTGCACAAGCTTCAAAAATGGAGTAAGTTCTCCTGTTTTCCCAACATTTCCCTTCACTGCTCTGCTCCTATTGATCATAGCGTGATGAAAAGTATACTATAACCTGCCCAGGAGTATGAAAAACAATTGTACCAAGTTTCGTTGAAATCCGTCGAGTGGTTTTTGTTTCTATAAAGAACATACAGACAGACAGACAGACAAAAATTTTACTGATTGCATTTTTGGCGTCAGTATCGATCACTAATCACCCGCTGATAGTTATTTTGGAAATATATTTCATGTACAGAATTGACCTCTCTACAGATTTATTATAAGAATTGCAACATTTGAAACTCACGGATGCTAATCAAAATAAAACAAACAAATTATTACTCTTTTAAATTGATATTTTCCCACACACCTCTGCGGAGAAATGAAAGTCATGATAGAAATTCAAGTATTCAAAGTTTTTTTTTTAACATTCTTAAGTCTTTGTCCGTGCAGGGCCACAAAATATCCATGTCCTTTACGGTAAACAATAAAATGTTTGGCGCCGAGATGTCTTGGGGATCAGTTTCACCATACCATTTTTGGGCGAGATATCTGTGACGACCGAAGGATGTTTATGTTAGAATAGTATATACAGTGTCGGGTACTGTGACCCGAATAAACAGTTTGTCGCTAACCACCGCCTTTTATTGACGTCCCATTGGCGACGAGTACGGGATCCGGGATATTTTTTTTTTCTTCTTTCTTTGTTAAAAAAATATTTTGCATAGACTTTAGTAAAATGCCGATCGGAAAAATTGAACCGTTTAATGTAAATTCCAACCAGTGGCCAGCTTACGTTCGTCGCGTTAATCAGTAGGGGAATGTGGGGGGAAACCGGACAGGGGGTGAAACCAGATAGTTGCGCTTTCCTTACTCCGCGTATAGCGTCGCGCTTTAGCTAAAGGTGAAATACGCGCGAGCGCCTACTCAGTGCAGTTACAAATGGCGGCGACAGTAACATCACAGTACGTACGTCTATAAACGAAAATTGTAAACAAAGGTAAGTTATCTAATATTTTGACTTTTTTAAAGTGTTATCATTAACTTTAGCTATGTGCTATCCTATACAGTTGTATTTTTTATAAAGTAATACATATTTAACCTTTAAAAACGGTATTTGTTGTTGCTATGAGTGTAAACCATAATCTGTTAGAATTACAATTTCGAACATGGTATCTGTGGGGTAGAAGCGGACGGGGTGATTTCGACTATCCGGTTTCACCCCGATTGATTTTATATAGGTAGGAATTGCGGGCGTTTGTTTTATTTTATCTATTTAATTAATTTTTTTTTTTACTTTTTGCAGAGCGCAAGTGTCAACATGCCACGAACATATGTGAGAAAGTCAAATAGGCTGCAATGGTCGGAGTCTTTTAGCCATAAATTCAGTGCCGGGGTAGCGGGATCGTCCGAAAGGGTTACCGCTGCCCCGGAACATAAAGGGCTAAGGAAGGAACACGGGTGGGTTTTAGTCAGTAAGAGTCTGACACTCCCTTCCGCTCCACCCAGAGCGGGAGTAGTCATTAGATGATTTCCCATCAAAAAAAAAAAGGCCATAAATTCTGTGGTGGAAGGCAGAATGGGATATCTTTTAGCGTCACATACATATAGTGTACCCAAAAATTCCTTAGAAGATCGTGTAAAGAAGATAAAAGCTGGAAAATCCAAAGACGAAGTGTTTCGAAAGTGCCCTGTTGCTGCAAAATGCGTCTTCACTGAATAGCTGGAAGGTGTGCTAGTTGAACACATCAAAACTATGAAATCTCAACTGTTTGGATTGACTAAAACCGATCTCCGACGTTTGGCATTCCACATTTGGCACCCCTTGAATAAAAATTGCATATCCGGTTTGACCCATAGGTATGGGGTGAATACGGTGTAGTGTGCAGCTCGCCTAACCCTATATTTGTAACTGCACACACTTAATTATTGCACTATTACACGAATTGTCGACTTGAACAGTTCTCTTTTATTTTGCCTACATCACTCCAATACATGGCGACCCTTAGCCAGCAGTTAAAATTTTGCAACATACGTAAAATTCGAAAGTAGCTGAATAAATTTATGAAGAAATACAATAATTATGAAGAATAAAAATTGTGAAGACGAGAAACAAGAAGAAAGAAGATATTCAAACTACAGAAGATAGAAAACCCGTCACGTGAACGCGAAGACGAGAAATAAGAAGAAAGAAGATTTTCAAATTACAGAAGATAAAAAAAAAAGCCTCACAGAAGATTGATATGGATGAAGCGGTGAAAACGATATAAGAAGATTGCTATGGATGAAGCGGTGAAAACAATATAAGAAGACAGAAAGGGTGTTGCTGCCGGGAGCCGGGAGAATGCTCAAGCCTTATGATGAGAGAATATGCAGGGCGCCGGGAGATAAATTGTACGGGTCCGAGGTGGAGCAGCTGGGAGTCAGTTCGAGTCCAATGCTGAGGAGTTCATTCACCCGCGCTACGTGAGACGTCATGACCTACATATACGTTGACAGTAAATACGTCCCTTCTGCAATGTAACGGTCTTATTCATAAAAAAAGCTTATAGAAGGTTTAAACCATTCATTAGTTAAAATGCTCGATAAGCCTTTAAAACGTTCGATAAAATTTTGTATTCATAAACGCTTCATAAACCTTCGATAACTAAAATGTACTATAACTTCATTATAAATCTAAATGTTGCCATAATAATGATGTCATCCAACAAATTGGCCAACATATTGAATCGTCAAACGAGAATATCTGCCTACTAACCGAATAATTGTGACCATAGACATTATTACGTATGGAAAACTAATATATTGTCTACAGTTTCGACACTTTTGACGCGGTAACGTCATGGAAACAATAATGTCATTGAAGGAATGAATTTGAACTTGTAAAACCAAAAAACTTTTGAATATTTTTTTTGTATTTAAAATAAATGGAATTAAGACCGGAGACTAGTTGCAATAAAGGACAAAGAATTGAATATTGGTTGGAGCAGGATAAGGTGTGTATCTACTGTTACAGCTAAAACGTATTCCAAGTAAGTTATGTTTTGTAAACATTCTCAATTTTATACTTATGCTTGCTTTTGCTTCTATTCCTTAGATTTTTTAGGAAGAATTTGGTCAGGGAGAGATTTCCATAATAGAAAATAAAAACACTGACAAAAACACCAACGCTAAACAGGGGCGGCCTGCATGATTTACGAATTAGGTGCCTATCCAATTTACAATGTTACGAAGAACTTCGTTTGCCTGTACAAAACTCATTGTAACAAAAAAAACCGCCGCCATATGAACAATAATGACTCGTTATATTAGTTATTTTTATGCCGCTGCTGATTTAATTATTTTAGTATAATATAATATAAATAAGATAATGAAGAGAAAGAATTATAACATTAGTTTTCTATTTCAGGACAGTAGGACTAGTAAGGATGGCAAATTGCAGAAACTGAAACGGCCTACAGAAGAGATAACATCTCTTGATGGTAAATGAAAAGCAAACATTGTAAAAATGTTGTTCTGCTTGCACAAGTTTTAGAAGCCAAATTTAGAGTTTAGATTATTGTTCAACCGTGAACAGGCAAGAGTTACACGCGCCAGCAACAGCATCACAGCGTCAGCATCAATAGCGACATACATTCGTTCCTCATACCGGCACACCATCAGCGCTAAGAAGTGACCTACTGAGATCTTCACTTCATCGGCTTGATACACACACAACACACAAATGTAAATAGGTATCAATGTGTATTGACCACTAAAATTGTATATAATTAAGTTAATTACTGTAATAAATTAGTCATCAAGCAGGAGTCGAGTTTGATTCATCTTCCATAATTCCTCTCACTATGGCCAAGACACCTTTAGCCATCATCAGTTCTATGAGTCTGTGGGACCGGCAGTGAGAAAACTATTTCCTGTGTACACACGGCTACACATTAAGCTATACATAACCAGTATAAGCTGACTTATGATTGTATGAAAAACCTATACAATGCGAGGTCAACTCAAACTGGAAATGTATAGCTTGATGTGTAGCCGTGTGTACATTGCACTACATACACAAACGCCTATTCCTACCCAAATTCCATCTGTTCCTGTAGGTCTCCTGGTAACAGACTTCCCACATGTAAAACCAATGTAACTCACGTTTGGTGTGGTTTGTATGATAGGTTAGGGTGCTAGGTAGTTACTGTAGGTTTATAATAAGTAGGGTGTTCGGTAGTCTTAGGTAACAGGCTCAATTGTTACAAACTTATAGCCACACTATATGCATTTGAAATAACGGCCGTACTAAGCTGTAAGTCCCGGTGTGTACATGTATTATAAAAATAAATTAAACTGATATTTGTATACAAGCTTTTTATTAATGAACTACTCGCTAAATGTCTCCTCTTTTTCTTCTTCGTGTCGCGGGCACGACTTACTTTAGATCTTGTTGGCCCAAAACATTGCCACTTCCACGTCGTCGTCGGTGGCAATGCAGAGGTCACTTAGACTGCATGTTTTGGGTGGGACACATAGGGCAGGATAGGAGGTGGAGCATGTTTTGCGACGTAGCTTCACAACCACACCCTACTGGAGCATCTCCCTGCAGGGTGTAAACTCCCGTGGTCCACACGGAAGTCCCTGAACCATCTCCGGACACAAGTGGGAAGATGTAACTCCAACCTGGTAAAGTGGGGCTACCTCGGCAGAATGTTTCTTTAAAAGTTTGTAAAATTGCATTTGCATTTCCCCTTGCAACTTCTTGGGGTGACTTTGTATGATATTAATTGATATTGCTACCCCTAACTGCATCCATGCAACAACCAACCCATGGTCAATCCATGGTCAACTGCAATATTGTAAAGTACTGCTCTAACCACTATGGTTGTTTTCACATTTCCTAGTTTGCAGGTAAAAGGCATTGAAAGCATTGTATCCACACTCCAGAATAGCAGCAAACCTACAGTATTTCTTGTTGCTGTACTTAATATGTGCTTTGTTATATTTTTCCTTGCTTATATTTTGCATCGTAGGTATATAATAATAAACTAAATTGGTTAAACAGAAGTGCAAAATAAATTAAATACAACTGCGGCTCCTCGAAGTACGATTGTTTACGAAACTAACTTTTCACAATATTACATTTTGTACGTCAAATGTCATTTTCTTATTAATCAGCTGATGCAGAGTCGGCCATTTTTTCCTTATAATACTGTTATAGTAGGGTTCTGGGTTTCATAACTTTATAGTAGGTTTAAAGAACGTTTTAGTGCTAAAATGCGTTTATGAATAGCAATTTTTGACAACGAGACTTTAGCAAGCCTTTAGATGTTCCATAACTTATTATGAATAAGACCGTTAGTTTTTACTCTGCTATTGTATTTTTTTACGTTATTATCATTTTCTGTTTTATATGTTATTATTAAGGTCATGCAGAATTACTTTAAATTCAGTTTAAGGAAATTATGTCACAGCAATTGCGAGACCTACATGCTAAGTTAAAATATTTAAGAGAATATGTAGTAAAATTTGGTCCAAATAGGCGTACTGAAGATTTAGGTTTTAAGAAACTAGAGGAAGCTGAAAAAGAATATAGTAAATTGGAGTGTATTTTGACTCAACTGAATCAAGAAGTTAAAGATCACAAATTAGATCAAAAATCTTGTGAGATGTTCCAAACGTTAGTTGATGAGATACAGCATAATTTTAAGAAAATAAAGAGTCTATTTTCTTTGAGAGATAGTAGTAGTCAAACTAGTTCTAACGATTTGATTGAATATTCTAATTGTTTTACCAAAATGTCAGACTCATTTGATATTAAAACAGCAATTTCCCTGTTGGCGGTAATGAATGGCCAGGAACAGGTGACAAATCAGCTTATCGATGGTATTCTTCTTTATAGCTCACTCATCAATGATGACAGTAAAAGTAAGCTAATAGATTTCGTATTAAAAACACGTCTCTCACCTAGTGCAAAACTGCGCCTTAAAGCTACGTATGCTGACATTGAAACTTTGGTAGGAGATATTCGCGTTTATTTGTTACCGAAAAAATCGGCTGTAGCATTACAAACCCAATTATTTAGAGCTACTCAAGGTCGTAGGACTATAGAAAAATTTGGTTCTGAGATTGAGGAGTTGTTCGTAAATCTTACGATTGCTCAGGCTAACGAGAAGCGCGATGCATATGAGGTATTGCGTCCTCTCAATGAGAAGACTGCAATTAAAAGGTTTAGCGATGGTTTGGCCGACAAGCGGCTCAGCACCATCATTGCCGCGCGACAGTTTGCATCTTTATCTGAAGCTATTACAGCTGCGGTAGACGAGCAATCTATGTCTTTCCACCCACAGGAGCAGGTTATGCAATTTAGAACTAACCAAAATGTTACCCGCGGAAACTATAGAGGTATCCGAGGCCGAGGAGATAGACATTTTTATAACAATAAGAAAAATTATAATCGTAATTATAATTGTTATGAAAATAGCACAGGTCAAAGAACTTCACATGTCGTAAATCGAGGTAAACACTCAGGCGATCAGCGCCAGCGTCAGCATTTTCGCGGACGTCCGATGCGTTATCAGCGTGTACAGCATAACATGCAAGAGTCCAATGTCCAAGACAATTTGCGCAACGATGACGCAAATAATTATGACAACTTAGAGTTTTTTCGCCCCTAAACAGGGTACTCATTCTATTTTTAGTTATAGTAATTTTTGTGTAATTCAGTGTCAACTTAAAAATAGTAATATTGATCTTAATTTATTAGTCGATAGTGGAGCTAGTTTATGTGTACTTAAGTATGAATGGTTGTCGCGACATAGGAATTTATTGAATCTAGTAGAACAGGATAAGATAGTTATAAAGGGAATTAGTGGTAATTTAGAGTCTATGGGATATATTTATTTAAATATAATAATTAATCATGTGAATTTTTATCAGAAATTCTACATTTTCGAACATTTATCTTGTGCCGCAGAAGGTATACTTGGTCAGGATTTTTTCGAGCGATATAACGCGGTACTAAATTACAAAGATGGTACACTAACTTTAGAATCCCAAAACGAGTCTGTTAGTGTTAATGTTAATAAAAATACGTTTACAATTCCACCCCGTTGCGAAGTCATCAAGCACATCCCGACGTCACAAAACTGTGATTGCGTCATTTTGTCAAAGGAAATTTATAAAGGCGTATACACAGCTGGTGTAATATCGAAGCCACATAATGGACTTATTCCTGTTAGGATATTAAATACAACAGATAGTTCAGTTAGTATAAACACTTCAGAATTGACTATTTGTTGTCTAGATAAATTTTATGTTTGTAAGTTTGATGACGATTGTTTATCGGTTGATAGAGTTAGAACTTTGCTCACTATTTTGCAACTACATACATATCTGAATAAAGAGGAGCAAAGAAGCATTGAGAACATATGTGCCAAATATGCAGATGTTTTTCACTTACCAGGAGATACGCTCACAACAACTAATTTAATAGAGCATTCAATTCAACTTAAGGAAAACGCATCTCCATCCTATGTCAAGCCTTATCGATTGCCAAAAGCATTGAAAGGCGAGGTACAAAAACAAATAGATGAGATGATTAAAAATTATATCATAGAAGAGTCTATATAGTCAGAGTGGTCAAGTCCTATTTTATTAGTACCTAAAAAGACAGATAGGTCAGGAGAAAGGAAGTGGAGACTTGTAGTAGATTATCGCCAACTCAATAATAGGATACAGGATGATAAGTTTCCGTTACCTAACAACACTGAGATCCTAGATTCACTATCAAATAACATCTATTTTTCAAAATTAGATCTCAGTCAAGGTTATTATCAACTGTCATTAGACGAAAAATCTAGAAAATATACTGCATTTACAACAGACAAGCAGTATCAAATGAAACGCTGTCCAATGGGATTAAAGACATCCCCAAGTGCCTTTGCACGTCTTATGACTATAGCAATGTCAGGGTTAAATTATAAATCATGTTTCCTCTACCAAGACGATTGTATTGTCGTAGGTAACTGTCTCGAAACGCACAACAAGAATCTCATAAAAATTTTGGAATGTTTACGAAAAGTAAATTTGACTTAAGTAAATTTGACTTAAGCTCCTAGAACCTTATGAGTATTTTCCAAACCTCCAAGAGTCTCATGATGGTAAGCTGTTGAATGCAGTTTGTTTATATGCAATAAATTGCAAATTTCAGTAAATACTGATGACATAAACTCTGTTCCCTGGTCTGTTATGACTTCTGTAGGGATGCCATATCTCAGAATAAAATTATTTACAAATGATCGCGCTACTGAAACTGTATCCTTCTTTTCTAAGGGATAAGCTTCAACATATTTAGTCAGATCACATTGTAACGTCAGAATATACTTATAATTAAAATTATCTACATCTAATGGACCCATTAAGTCTAAACTAACTCTCTCAAAAGCAGTGGATGCCGTGGATGTGATAACCATTGGCTCCTTTGTATGTCTATTGGAATGCTTTTGAATCTGACAACTTTTACATTTCTTTACGTATTCTGATACGTCGTTGGTCATTCCTGGCCAATAATAATACTTCCTAATATTATTTAACATTCTGTTTACCCCCGCGTGGCCACTCGTGGGTAACAGGTGGAAGTCATTTAGGATCACAGTCTTTGCGTCTTTGTCAGTAATTCTTGTCACAACTTTAATAACAAGTAACTTGGGAAAATCTTTCAAGTGACTTACTTCCTTTATAAAGTTGTTTACAAATTGTTCATAGCGCTTAGTTTTAATTATTACGAGCTCGTTTATTTTGATTTGCTTGCAAAAACGTTGTAATTCTCTCGTTAACACACTTACGGTAGATAACGATTGAGAAATAATAAAAATTGCTGATTTTTCAGGCACGAATTTGCAATTACCATTATCACTAATAAAATGTTTGTATTTTTCTATCTGTTTTAATGTATCGTTATTACAAAATAGAATCAATTCAACACTGTCAATTGGTCGTTTGAGGATTTCCACTACTTTAGGTTGATCAGGCCTTGGAGTAGAGGATACCTCCGTAGTCATGTTATTGTTGTCACGGTCAGTACGTAACCTACGAGCCTGTGCTCTTGTCATGACCGATACTACATGCTGTTGCATTTCCTTTAAACTGTTGGATGTAATAGGTATCCGGCTCAATGCATCTGCAGCTGCGTTGTGCCGTCCTGGGACATAGCTGATTTCAAAATCTTACTCCTCAAGATATAATCTAAACTTAGTTAAACGGCTTGAAGGATCGGTCATATTAAATAAGTAAATCAATGGCTTATGGTCAGTTTTAATATAAAACTTTTTCCCATATAAATAAGGTCTAAAATGTCGAACTGCCCAAACAATAGCAAGTAGTTCTAACTCAATCACAGGGTATCGCGTCTCAGCTGGTTTCAAGTTACGGCTGGCATACGCGACTACCTTGCCATTGCTATTAGACAGTACGGCGCCTAATCCAAGTTTTGATGCGTCAGTTTGTAAAGTAAAAGTATTTTTGTTACTAAAGTCTGGATAGTCAAGTACAGTCGGACTAATGAGTATTTGTTTTAACTTATAAAATGCTCTCTCGCATTCGTCACTCCACACAAACGGTACGTTTTTCTTACATAACGCATTCAAAGGATTTGAATTGAATTTTTGCGTAAGGAAATAGTTTATTTAGGTCACAAAATCACTTCAGAAGGTATATTTCCCGACCCATCAAAGGTAACATGCCTGCAAAAATACCCTGTCCCAGAGAATGTAGACGAAGTCAAGAGATTTGTTGCGTTCGCTAACTAATATAGGCGTTTTATTCCAAAATTTGCAGAAATAGCCTATCCTTTGAATGCGTTATGTAAGAAAAACGTACCGTTTGTGTGGAGTGACGAATACGAGAGAGCATTTTATAAGTTAAAACAAATACTCATTAGTCCGACTGTACTTGACTATCCAGACTTTAGTAACAAAAATACTTTTACTTTACAAACTGACGCATCAAAACTTGGATTAGGCGCCGTACTGTCTAATAGCAATGGCAAGGTAGTCGCGTATGCCAGCCGTAACTTGAAACCAGCTGAGACGCGATACCCTGTGATTGAGTTAGAACTACTTGCTATTGTTTGGGCAGTTCGACATTTTAGACCTTATTTATATGGGAAAAAGTTTTATATTAAAACTGACCATAAGCCATTGATTTACTTATTTAATATGACCGATCCTTCAAGCCGTTTAACTAAGTTTAGATTATATCTTGAGGAGTAAGATTTTGAAATCAGCTATGTCCCAGGACGGCACAACGCAGCTGCAGATGCATTGAGCCGGATACCTATTACATCCAACAGTTTAAAGGAAATGCAACAGCATGTAGTATCGGTCATGACAAGAGCACAGGCTCGTAGGTTACGTACTGACCGTGACAACAATAACATGACTACGGAGGTATCCTCTACTCCAAGGCCTGATCAACCTAAAGTAGTGGAAATCCTCAAACGACCAATTGACAGTGTTGAATTGATTCTATTTTGTAATAACGATACATTAAAACAGATAGAAAAATACAAACATTTTATTAGTGATAATGGTAATTGCAAATTCGTGCCTGAAAAATCAGCAATTTTTATTATTTCTCAATCGTTATCTACCGTAAGTGTGTTAACGAGAGAATTACAACGTTTTTGCAAGCAAATCAAAATAAACGAGCTCGTAATAATTAAAACTAAGCGCTATGAACAATTTGTAAACAACTTTATAAAGGAAGTAAGTCACTTGAAAGATTTTCCCAAGTTACTTGTTATTAAAGTTGTGACAAGAATTACTGACAAAGACGCAAAGACTGTGATCCTAAATGACTTCCACCTGTTACCCACGAGTGGCCACGCGGGGGTAAACAGAATGTTAAATAATATTAGGAAGTATTATTATTGGCCAGGAATGACCAACGACGTATCAGAATACGTAAAGAAATGTAAAAGTTGTCAGATTCAAAAGCATTCCAATAGACATACAAAGGAGCCAATGGTTATCACATCCACGGCATCCACTGCTTTTGAGAGAGTTAGTTTAGACTTAATGGGTCCATTAGATGTAGATAATTTTAATTATAAGTATATTCTGACGTTACAATGTGATCTGACTAAATATGTTGAAGCTTATCCCTTAGAAAAGAAGGATACAGTTTCAGTAGCGCGATCATTTGTAAATAATTTTATTCTGAGATATGGCATCCCTACAGAAGTCATAACAGACCAGGGAACAGAGTTTATGTCATCAGTATTTACTGAAATTTGCAATTTATTGCATATAAACAAACTGCATTCAACAGCTTACCATCATGAGACTCTTGGAGGTTTGGAAAATACTCATAAGGTTCTAGGAGCTTATCTAAGGATTCAGTGTGATAATAATAAAACAGATTGGAGCAGTTGGCTTCCATTCTGGTGTTTTTTATTTAACACTACAGTTCACTCTGAGACAAAATATACTCCATTTGAATTAGTATTTGGTAAACACTGTAATTTACCATCTAACATAGAACAAAATTCATATGTTGATCCCTTATATAATCCTGATTCTTATCCTTTAAAACTAAAGTACAGGCTTCAAAGAGCACAAGCTGAAGCAAGAAACAATTTGTTATTTAATAAACATTTAAGAAAAATAAATTTTGACAAAACTATTAATTCAATAAAATATAATAAAGGAGATCTAGTATTAATTAAAAATCAAACAGGAGATAAGTTAGATAAGACGTATTTAGGACCATACGAAGTCATAGAAGATGTAAAAATGACCAAATGTAAAAATTTTAAAGGATAATAAAACCTACATAATTCATAAAAATAATACAAAAAAGTTTGTAACTTAAAAATATTGCTTTTATTTTAGTTTTGTTTTGTTAATTTAGTTTAAGTTTATTTTGTGTTAATTTAGTTTAAGTTTAAAAAAAAAAATGTAATAATATCATTTTTTTTTAAAAGGGGGGAGGTGTAGTGTGCAGCTCGCCTAACCCTATATTTGTAACTGCATACACTTAATTATTGCACTATTACACGAATTGTCGACTTGAACAGTTCTCTTTTATTTTGCCTACATCACTCCAATACAACGGATTTATCATTTTTATATAAAAAATATATATTTAGTAGTTATTATAATTGATCTCAAATGTTTGTTTGCCAAAGTTATGCCTAAGGTATACTTAACCCTTTATAACATTGATTACCTCAATAAATAACGAAATGATTTATTTATTGTGTTTTTTTCTTAACTATCCGGTATCCCCCCACATTCCCCTACATAAAGTTAAATGACATTGACAATGACTTGAAAGTGTCCATGCTGATAACAGTGGTCAGTGAAGAAACGTATGCGTTAATGTGTGATTTGTGTGCACCCAGTTTTCCAGAGAGTAAAACTTATGAAGAGCTAGTAAAACTGGTGACGGAACACTTGGAACCACAACGTTCAGAGATCGCGGAGCGCCACGTGTTCAGATTGCGAAGGCAACGGGCCGGCGAGTCTCTGACCGAGTATTTGCAAGCATTAAAACATCTGGCGACGACGTGCAATTTCGGCAAATGCAATTCATGTTCAACCCTAGAAGAAAACTTGCGGGACCAGTTCGTGTCAGGTCTATCAAATGACGTAATGCGGTCTAGGATCTTTGAGGAAAAGAAAATCCAATACAAAGAAGCGGTGGAGCTAGCCCTGGCTCTAGAAGCAGCAGAGAAACATGCTGAGGTGAGCGGCAGCACCACTGTAGCGGTGGCAGCGGTGGACTCAACAGTAGTGGCAGGCGGCGCGGTGGGCGAAGGCCTGCATTACGCACGCGGTGGCGGCGGCAGAGGCGGCGGCGGTGGAAGAGCCGGCCAGCGCGGGCGTCAGCCACGCGCCGCGAGCGGAGGCGCAGCGGCAAGCAGCGAAGGCGCAGGACCAGGCAGCGGAGGCGCGGAGCCCGCGAGCTCGCGCGCGCCGTCTTGCTGGCGTTGTGGCAAGGCACACATGGCTGATAGATGCCGATTTAAGAACTATAATTGTGATGAGTGCAATCAAAAAGGTCATTTAAAGGTGATGTGTAACCAAGCACGCAGCAAAGGTAGTAGGCAGAACTACGTATGCGAAGAGGTGTCAGATGACGGAATGTTTAACATTGAAGTCGCAGCTCGAGGTAACAAACCATATTTTGTTAAATTGACTATTGACAACATAAACATTAAATGTGAAGTGGACACGGGTAGCCGTATCTCGGCTATAAGTGAAGAAATGTATAAACAGATGTTTCCGCATAAAAAAATTGTCGCGGACAATTTATTGTTACGTTGTTACTCGGGCTCACGGATTGGGTCATTAGGTTACATTGAAGTAGATGTCTGTTTAGGGCAAAATAAAGGGAAATCATTGCGTCTTTACGTTATAAAGGGTGGCGCGCAACCCCTTTTGGGACGAGAGTGGATGCGCATTCTAAAAATAACTCAAATTACGCTCAATGAAATAATAGATGATGACTTGGTGGCGCAATTACGTAATGAATTCCCTGAAGTATTTTGTGAAAAGTTAGGGACTTGTAAACAGCCCATTCGTCTACAGCTGACAGATAACGAACCGGTGTATGTGCGAGCGAGACCTATGCCGCTGGCACTCCGCGCACGAGTTGAAAGGGAATTAGAACGCTTAGAGACAGAAGGGACCATCTACCGCGTAGATTACTCTGATTATGGGACTCCAATCGTACCTGTCGTCAAAGCAAATGGGGATATACGTATTTATGGTGACTACAAGGTCACAATCAATCCCAAATTAAAACGGGATTATTATCCCTTACCGCGAATTGAAGAATTATTTGCAAATCTTAGCGGTGGGGAGAAATTTACAAAAATTGATCTAAGACATGCGTATGAACAATGTTTTTTATCCGATGATTCCCAACCGTATACGGCGATTACAACGCACATGGGTACATATGTTTATAAACGAACACCGTACGGTTTATCTTGTATCCCTGAGAAATTCCAAAAGATCATGGAGGAAACCCTGCGCGGGGTGCCCGGATGCGTCGTGTTTTTAGATGATATATGTGTGACAGGCTCAAATAAGCTGGAACATATAAAGAATCTGCGAGCTGTACTCGAACGATTACGTAATATGGGACTGACGGTTAAGCTAAGTAAATGTCGATTTTTACAGGACAGTGTAAAATATTTAGGCTTCATTATTAATAAAGATGGCTTGCGGCCTGATCCTGAGAAACTAGAGGCCATTGCCAGCGCACCGAGACCTGAAAACGTATCTCAACTGAAAAGTTTTCTTGGAATGCTCAATTATTATGGAAGATTCATTCAGAATCTGAGTACTTTACTTCAACCAATGCATAATTTGTTAAAGAAGGAGCTGCGCTGGAATTGGGATTCAAAGTGTGAAAAGGTTTTTTTGGAAGCAAAGCGAACCCTCTTGAGTGAACGAGTACTGGCGCACTACGAGGAGGGGCGCGAACTTGTGTTATCAGTGGACAGTAGTGCGTACGGTCTGGGCGCAGTGCTGGCTCACCGGTTCGAGAACGGTATCGAGCGGCCCGTCAGCTGTGTCTCACGAACACACTACAGTCAATTGGACAAGGAGGCACTGGCTATTTTGTTCGGTGTCACAAAACACCATCAATACTTATATGGTAGACAATTTATACTGCGCACTGATCATCAGCCGCTGACGTATATTTTTGGGGAAAAGGGAGGAATTCCGCAAACGGCTGCCAGTCGTTTGCAAAGGTGGGCGGCGCGCCTGGCCGCATATGATTTCCGTATAGAATTCGTGCGATCGGCGGAAAATGGTCCGGCTGATGCTTTGTCACGACTACCGTTACCTCAGGAGGGTCGCTCAACGGAGATAGGAACCGTAGATTATTTAAATTTAGTTGAGGCGGCATTGCCTATTTGTTATAAAGATATTGCAAAAGAGACAGAACGCGATGCGTTTTTATTTATATTTTTTACTGTGTTTAGATTAGTTTGTGATCATCCTATGCGAGTCGCAATAAATACTTTTTCTTTCTTTCTTTCTTTCGATGCGTTACTAAGTAAGATTAAAGGGTATGTACTTTTTGGCTGGCCTTCGGCCCCGAGCTGCGATGCGGAAAAAGCTTACTTTTCTAGAAAACAAGATTTCGTGGTAGACCAAGGGTGTGTCATTTTCAAATACAAAATTGTCGTGCCTTATGCATTACAAAAGAAAATCTTGGAAGAAGTGCACGAAGGTCACTTAGGTATAAATAAAATGAAAAGTTTATCACGAAACTATATTTATTGGGCGAATTTAGATAAAGATATACAGGAATTATGTAAATCATGCGCCGCTTGCCGAATAGTTCGCGACGCACCGCAGCACGCGCAGCTACACCCTTGGGAATTTCCGCTGCACCCATGGCAGCGCGTACATGCCGACTTCGCAGATTGTGGAGGCGTTCGATATTTAGTTATTGTAGACGCACACTCAAAGTGGATTGAGGCGTTACCAATGAAAAGTACAAATGCGGCTTCAACAATTAAAGTTTTGAGAAGTGTTTTCGCGCGTTTTGGTTTGCCGTCGCAGCTCGTGACTGATAACGGACCACCATTTGCGTCTCAAGAATTTAAAACTTATTGTGCAAATAACCTTATTACACATACAACGTCGGCTCCTTATAGGCCGCAGGGAAATGGCGCGGCGGAAAACGCTGTTAAAACTATTAAAAAAGCGATCAAAAGAGCGTTGTATGAAAATGAGGACGTAAACGCGGCTCTTTGTAGGTTCTTATTACAATATCGCAACTGTGAGCACGCGACAACCGGGGTATCACCCGCAGTGGCGCTGCAAGGGCGGCGACTGCGGAGCCGATTGGACGCGCTGCGGCCGGACGTAGCGGCCACGGTGCGCGCCAAGCAGGAGCGCCAAGTTGCACGCTTCTCCGGCACCGATAGACATTTTGGACGTGGGGGACTCGGTGTTAGCTCGCGACTATACAGCAAGGGGGGACAAATGGATCGAAGCTACGGTAGTTAAAAAGACTGGCCCCGTATCATACAGAGTCAAGGTGGGGGACGAATTAGAATGGCGGCGTCATGCCGACCAAATGATCCCAATACATAGCAATAAAAGTAGGTACTCTCTATCTCGAATGAGCGGGGTAGGAGTAGCTGTAGATGAGGAAAGACAGAGTATTAATTTAGGACATTCGGTCGATAAGGGAGCCGACGATGATTTGTATGAGGATGCATTGGGCGGTGACAGTGAGGTTGCGTATGCACCGCCAGCAATACTGCCGGCACCAAAGGCTGATTCAGAAAAGCGGTCGCCTATACCAGAACCGACACCGCCTGGAGTATCGGCTCGAGCACTGCGTGCCTACAATCGAGCTAAACGTTGTGATAAGTTAGATTAGATTACAGTAAATAAGTTTAAGTAGGGGAGATCCGCCATGAAACGGACGTTTAACTTCGGAGTAATATTAGATATTGTAGTTAAATACTTAAAAACTCGTTAACTATCCTTAGGGAATTCAGATATATTATACTATTAGTAATACACAATATTTTAAGAAAATCAACTTTATTTTAAGGAATAAAATGCTTTTTTGTATCTCTGTCACTTGTCCGTTTCATGACTCAGGTAGCATTGAAAAGGACAGTAGGTGTCTTGAAACGGACTAGGAACTAATGTGACACTTTGTGTCATTTGAATACGAGACGTTTCACATATTATGTGCTGTTACACATTTACACTTATTACAATAAGTGAAACACTTAGAATCAAAACAAATTGAGATCAAAATAATTAACAATTATAAAAAAAAAAACATAAAATAATCAGTCACTTCTTATATAAACATGAGACTTTGGCATTAATCAAAAATATTTCTTATTTGGAATAACAAATCAAAGACTATGAGTTTGGCATTAATCAAAAATATTTCTTATTTGGAATAACAAATCAAAGACTAATATTTATTAGGAATAACAATAATAAACTATTTCCTTATTTATGTCGTCAGTCATTTAAGATGAATAATAATCAGTCTTTTCGTTACTTATAGGAGTAGATATTAATTGCAATTGTTACAAAAATAATTATTCATACCCTTCATGCCACACGTTTCGTGTGCCCATTTGTTACAAATAGCACATTTTAGCCAGTCTACATTGCTATTCAGATAAGCCCCTCTACAAACAGTGCAATAGTCATCATCATCATTTTTATTGCCTTTTTTTACGGTGATATTTGCCTTGCTTTTGCCCTTAGCCTTAGATGTAGAAGGTAAATTATTATACGTCGAGTCTTTAGCTCCAGAATTATCATCCGAAGTATCCGATTCTTGGAATGAAAAATCCGAATCCGACGATTCTGAAGACGACTGTATCAGCTTTTTAATGTTTTTAGATGTTTTCATCTTAGCCTTCTGATTCGGTTTCTTTTTAGCTAAATGTTTTTCAATTAGTGCATCCTTCTCAGGCGTATCAGTAATAATAATAATAATAATAATAAAAATATTTATTTCATAAAACAAGAAACACATTGCACTGTATACATTGTAGAATATAAACACATTAGTCACACTTTAAGCACAATTGTATAGACTCTATCCCTTAAACTAGGTCTAGCCTGTGTCTTAAGAGATAGGGTTCAGCCGAAAGGGTACATTAAATAATTCATATTCTGTAACAAGTGAAGCAGCGTCGATAAGGTAAAGTTATTCTATGAAATAAGTGTAGGTAGGTTAATGTGCTGTGTATGTGAGTGAGAGTTCGTATATGTGTGTGTGTGTGTGTGCGTGTGCAAGGGTGTGTATTTGCGTGTATGTGTGTGTATATGTGCGTGGATTTTGTGAATGTATTTTTACGAGATGTATGATAGAAGATTCTCCGTTGCGAGGTAGTCCTGTTGTAGTAGCCATTGAGTAATTTTTTGCTTTAGAGTGTGTCTGTTCAAATCAAGTATGTTCAGTATTTTGTGTAGTTTCTTATATATGTAAGTACCTATGACGTAATATTGGCGGTGGGCAAAGGTAGTTTTATGTGATACACCTGATGGGACATTTGTGCGTTTTTTTGGGTTAGATCTTGGCATGGCTCTATGAGTTCTGAGGACAGACTGCAAGATGAACAGCTGTCTAACTGTTAATACCCTACATTCCTCATAAAGTTGTTTGGTTGGGTATAAGTACGGTTTCCTAGACATAACTTTAAGCACGGCTCTTTGAGCTCGCTCTGCCCTCAGGAAATTTGTTTTAATAGCACCACCCCATGCAGTAATGCAATATCCGATGATCGACTGACACAGTGCAAAATAAACCATTTTTAATGTATCTATGTCAGCCGATTCTCTAAGGGATTTAAAAACATATATAAGACGCATTGTCCTGCTAGTTATAATTTCTAGCTGTTTGTCCCACCGTAGGCCGTCATCTATTTGAAGACCTAGATATTTAACACAGTCACTTCTTGCTAGTGAAGGACATGAACAAGGTGTTGAAGAGTTCATGCAGGAGTGAGCAGTTATAACAAAGCTATGTGGTGGCTTAGTGTTTCGTCGGATTGAGAAAGGAATGTAGCACGATTTATCCACGTTTAATGTGAGTAGATTATGGTGGAACCAGTCCATAATAATATTTAGTGCTATTTCTGCCTTAGTTTTAATCTCTTCCCAAGTAGCACCATAAACGATAATTGCAGTATCGTCAGCGTATGCGTAGATCTTGCAGTTTGGTAGCATCATCCTGCAAAGGTCATTGACATAAATTTGGAACAGTGTGGGACCCAATATGCTTCCCTGGGGCACACCGTATGTCACAACTTCCGCATTACTGAGATACGCATCTATTTTAACTTGCTGGGATCGATTCCTGAGGTAATCTTTGAAAATGTCGAGTGCTATGCCTCGTATACCCAGAAGTTCCAATTTTGAGATAAGTTTGGGGACAGAAACTGTGTCAAAAGCTTTCGACAGATCCAGAAATATACCCAAGCACTTAACCCCACTATCAAGTTTTCTTGCTACAAATTGTGTAAGATCCAGTACAGCATCTTACGTCGAGACCCCAGCCTTGAAGCCATACTGGTTCTCGGCAATAATACTATGTTTATGTAAAAAACCCCTAAGCCGTCTGTTAAGGATTTTTTCAATAATTTTTGAAAGCGAAGGCAGGATGGAGATTGGTCTGTAGTTGCTGACACAGGTTCTGTCCCCGCTCTTATATATTGGATGGACTATAGCTTTTTTGAGTCCGTCAGGAAACGCTCCAGATTGTAAGCAAAGATTGCAGATGTAAGTGATTGGTGGCACTAGTATGTGGCGACAAATTTTTAGCAAGGCAGATGATATTCCATCCCAACCTACAGCACAATCATTGCGTAGTTGTAAAATGATTGTTTCTACCTCCCCTTCATCGGTGTCTAGTAAAACGAGGGAGGTGGCTGGAGGTGAGACATTGGACTTGTTGGATCGATCCCTGCCGGAAAGAGTATTAGTAGGATCGTGAGATTTTAATATATTTGCTGCTAAATTTTTACCTATATTACTAAAAAAGGAACATACTTGATTCACGGAAGAGAGAGGATTATCACTCAGTTTCAACAATTCATCAGGACTGGTGCGTACTTTACGAGTATTTGTGATGTCTTGAATGGTTTTCCAAAGAGCTTTCGGATTATTTTTTGATTTTTCTAGTTCACTTTTTTCAAAGGCTATTTTAAGTTTGCGGAGTAAAGCATTACAGAAGTTTCTATAACGTGTATATGTTAGTTTTAAAATTAAGTTACTTGGTGATTTTTTTGATTTAGTATGCAGTCTATCCCTATTTTTGATACATTTTAACAAGCCTGGTGTAATCCAGGGTTTAATAGTTCTTTGTTTCTTAGGAATTGTAATTTTGGTAGTGTGTTTAGTTATTACGGTAGTTACTATTGATACAAACTTATTCAGGGCTTCATTTGGATCATTAATGTTATAAATGTCAGAAAAATTAATGCTTTCTAGCTCAGATTTAATGGCATCTAGATTAGTACGGGAGATAGTGTATTTTTGTTTCCGAGTTGGGTTCGCGTTCGTTAACGTCAGTATAATTGGTTTATGGTCGGTGATGTGCGTTTCAAGAATTAATGTAGTTGAAGGTAATTTAGACTTTAATAAAATATGATCAAGACAGTTTTCTAGTCTTGTAGGTATTAGGTGTGTAGGGAGTAGACCATGGGAAGCATTCTGGATGATATATTCAAAACTATGGGGACTCTTGCTGCTCGGTTTTATGTCGATATTTAAATCACCGATAAGTGCGATGTTTGGGAAAGAAGAAAGTTCACCCAAGACATTATTTAAGCTGGAAAGGAAATTATCTATTCGGTCTTTGCTGTTATAAGACGGCGAGCGGTAGACAGCTACTAAAGCAAACTTAGAGTCAAGTTGACATACAAGGGAGTTGGCGTATATTATGCTTGGTTCCCGAACTGTAGCATTTAATCCCACTTTAGTGTAAATTATTACACCTTCATTTTGATTTGATGTAAGTTTAGTTGAGTGTGACAGAAAACCATTAAGTATGGGTGGGCTATTTATTTTGCTCAGCCAGCACTCAGTTAACACAATAATGTCAAAGCTAACTTTAGTGGAGCAGATCAATGCTTGTAGGTTATCAAAATTTTTCTTTACACTGCGTATATTTACGTGTAATATTTTAATATTACTCTCGGAAACGTTAATATAATTTGTACAGTCATGTGGATGACAAGAAAAAGAGTTATCCAGCCTAAGAACGTCCAGATCGTCGTTAATATTTTTTATAGTGTCCATTTGTACTGTAAGTGATAACTAGATAAGGACATAGAAAAGATGAGAATTTTTGAAACCATTTGAAAGATAACATCTCTCCTTGTTGAAGTTCCACTTGTGTTTGTTGGTGTGTTTGTGGGCATGTGTGTGTTTTGATCGGTATGCTTATGATTAATATTATAATATAAACGTAAGTGATCGTATTTTTTTTGTTATGTGTAAGTAACGGTGTGTATATTAATAAAATATGTGTTAAACCTAGTACTAAGTATTGAAGGCAGAGTGTAATTAACATTAAGATATAAGGACGAGATGTGAACATAAATAACAGTGGAAGTCATATAGTCTTCATACCAAGGTCCTGGAGACATTTTTCCGAATGAATAAGTAGCTGTTTGTCACCCACTTCTTTACGGAGGAAAATGTTTCCGTTGTTAATCCAGCAGAAGGTATAGCGATGGTTCTTGGCGAATTCCCGTGCCATGTAGAAAAGCTTTTTGGAGCTGCCTGGTAATTGTTCAGCTACATAGACTGGTTGCCGTCTGCCGGGAATGCCAAGTTGCTCAGTGTTCAATTTATTATCCTTAGTTTCTATGTTTTTATTGTAAGCCCGGACAGCAGATATTAACTTCTGCTTGGTTTGCACTGACGTAAATTCCGCTACAATGGGGCGCGTAGCGGTAGCCGGGGTAGATTTCCCAGGTAGGCGGTATATATCTCTTAATTCCGGTTCAGTGATAGGAACTCCTACCAGCTTGCCGATGCTGCACACGGTTTGAATAAGGCCACTTGTATTCTCGCTATCTGTCAGTGGAATGTTACGGATTTCCATACCGGCAGAGCGTGATTTGAATTGGAGATCGACAATCTTTTTTTCTAAGGTTTCTATGTAGCAACGTTGCTCCTGCCTCTCCTTTTTAAGTTCCTCAACTTCTTTTCTTAATTCTTCAAAATTTTTATTCATAAATGACATAGATCGCTCAATCTCTGTATTTGTCTTACATATTTCGGCATTCGACTCCTGTATCTTAACGTTTTGCAATTTAATCTCGCGTACATCTGCCGCTAATTTTGACATTAAGGAGGTTTGTTCTTCCAGCTTCATAGAGAGACTAGTGTCTTGTATTTGTTGGTAAACACCATCCCCACTCGGTGGTGTATTCCCTGGTCTAGGACGTTTATTCCTGCTGGTGACATATTCACTTACTGCCGAGGTAATATCCGGTTCTGATTGTGTTTCACTCAGATTGACGCGCTGAGACTTTGGCGGAGTACGTTGAACACCTAACATAGTAAGCGCGTTCCGTAGGACGTGCTCGTAGTCGATATAATGTTCGTAGCTTGCTGGTCCGTAGCGCGTAGCACGTAGCAACTCGGCGCTCACCGATGACGTCAGCCGCTCGTAGCAGCCCGCAAATTCAATACAAGCTGCTACCAGCGCCGTGGCGCGGAGGTCCGGCGCACGGTTGCTCTTCGATATCGCTCCACACGACGCGGGTTCAATCCCAGCAAATCGCAGTAGTTTTTGAAAACACGATTTTAATAGTTAGTGCCAGAAATATCTGTATCTCTCTCTAGTAACGCCCAGTGGGCGTAACTTACTGGTTTAGGTGACAGAAGAGTGACAAGGAATTGGAATATCACAAGATGCACCAATCACAGAATTCACAGTTAGAGGACACTAGAACAACCGACACACGTCCACCTGCTACAGTCGCTCGAGGCCGAATGCTCGATAATAACTGTGCTTTTCATTTTTCTGGAACGGTTCTGAGTTTTTTTTCTAGGCAATGCCTTTGGATATGGTCGGATGCATTCAGGAGATAAAGTCGTGGTTGACAAATTTAATTCTGAATCTGGTATTTGTGGAGTAAAGTTAGAAGAGATAGCAGCTGACGTTTCAGCGGCATCGTTAGTAGATAGTATTTCAGCAGAAGTTCCAGGAGCATTATCAGTTGATACTTCGGTATTATTGAGCTCAACTGCAGGTCTGTCAGTGACAAAAGATGTCAAAAAATCATCTTCGGTAAATGTATTCCGATTAAATGGATGAATACCCGTTTTCTGAAATCCTGCGATCGCATTTTCCATAGAAAATGCGGCAGTGTACGCGGTGTTGGCAAATTGAGCCACTTCATAAATCGATACGGGCTTTCCGGGATTAGATAACATCCATGCATTCATGGCCTCTCTATATCGAACCTTGAAAGGCCCATAAACAGAAACGTCCAGTGGCTGGAGGCGATGGCTACAGTGAGGGGGAAACGTTAAAATGGCAATATGATTATCTCTAGCCAACGTGACAACGTCGATGGTAATGTGACTAGCATGATTGTCACATAGTATCAAACAGGGATTTTCCTCAGATGTCTTAACATATTTGACAAAATGTACCATGGCCTTGTAAAAACTCTCCTCTGTTATCCAACCACTTGGGTTGGCTAAGCCAAGTGACCCTTTTGGACCGCCTTGTAACATGAATTCCTTAAAATGGACCCTAGGAAACACAAATACCGGAGGTACAGTGCCACCCGAAGCATTTATGAAACCAAGCATTGTGACTAACTGTCCTCTTTCTGCCGACGTCACCTGCCCAACTTGTTTACACCCTCGGGTTGCAATTACTTTTGGTGGGTTGGTAACTGTCGAACATCCAGTTTCGTCAAGGTTCCATATCATATGCGGTTCAATCGCCTTTTTATGCAGTATGTTTGCAAGATTTTCGTAAAACTTACTAACATTTTCTTGGTTAAAAGATGTAGCCCTGGATAGGGACGTATTTTCAGGTTTACGTACTGATAATGATTGGTTTCTTTTCATAAAACCACGAAACCAGTCCTTCGTAGCCTTTTGCCTCTCAATCCATATTTCTGGTGCGACATTATTGGCAGCTGCAAATTGGTAAGCAAGCTCCTTTACCTGGGTTGTAGTTAGTCCATAGCACATCTTCGAAGATCTTTTTAAATAATCGGCTAGTTGTTCCTCTTGTTCGCGAGAAAAAATCCTTCTATTTCCAATATTGGGATCATGACTATACGCATTTGAAGACGTTCTAGCTTTCTTAACGATATCTGCCAAATATGATTTCGATATCTTATATGCTGATGAAACTGAGCGAATTGACTGGCCTTTTTCCAAAACTTCTTCCACAGCTCTCTCTATTGCAGCTTTTTCTGGCCGAACTCTCTTCTTTGGCGGCATCTGAAAAATTAACAGAGATAAGAAATTAGGAGTGATGAATCGGACAGCACTTACGCATTGAAACGGCCGTCCGTTTCAATGCGACACTCCCTGTCCGATTCATTGCAAACCTAACCTATAACACATTAATAACCAAATTCCAATTAATAAGTATTGTAAAGATTATAACTCACCGTTACGTGTGTGTTTGATATATTTTGCAGCAAATACGACTATCACGATTGCAGCACAAGTTACTATAATATTGTAAACGACTTCGCAAATTTTTGGTACAATTTACAAAAATCAAGCATGTTACTGTCATGCAAAAATGTAAATGAACGTAATGGCTGCGGCAGCTGTCATTATTGTGGGTTTGTCTATGATCATCTGTGCTACCAACATTCAAATATTTATATTATTTTCGTTTAGAAATTGTGAAATAACGGTAGTGTCCGTTTCAAAACGCGTCCGTTTCATTGCGTAGTCCCCCTACATAAGTTTAATTTAGCTTACGTTAGTTTAGTTTACATTTAACATAACAATACTTATACTGTGTATCCTTAGTTTTAAATAACTGTCTTGTAAGCTTAGTGAGGAGAGATGTGACGACCGAAGGATGTTTATGTTAGAATAGTATATACAGTGTCGGGTACTGTGACCCGAATAAACAGTTTGTCGCTAACCACCGCCTTTTATTGACGTCCCAATATCAACATCTAGCAAAAACGCACGACTTTAAACTCTATTAATCAAAATTAAATGATATATAAATGGGAAATAGAACCTTAAAATCGATCATTCAATTTCTGCACCTGAGTCCTGACTGGATAGAACTTTATAATCACGTCTGTGAATCACGTAATGTCGGTAAGTGTTAAAAATATTCTCTGTAATATTTATCCAACAACTAAAATATTAACACACACCTCTGCATAATCCTCCAGAGAAACCAGGCAAGATGTATCTTATCTGGTACACCAGTTAGTATTTATTCCAACATAACGCTTTGTTTCAACCATAATGTTTTATTGATTGATTTGACTTTTTATAGCAGTTGTATTTTTTCCCAGGACACTGAAGACCTTTTCAATTTTGTACCCATGAATCAACCAGCAGTTCAACAAACACCTGGACAGAAAACGCTGGGTCTTGCTCGTAAGAGACCAAAAGCAGATCAAACTTTTTTTCAATATATAAAGAAACCTGTCTCTCACGGGACAAAAATAATCAAAATTGAAATTTACGATACGGACAATTTTCCAAAATCCGAACAGTCCATGTGTAATTGTGAAGCTGATGTGTGTGTTCAACATGTTGTAAAATCCACATTATTTGATGATATCTATTCCAGTACGAGAGAAATAATAGCCAAAATTCAAGATGACATCGAACCCAAAGCATAGATGTAATTTAATAACATGTATGTACTGTTTTCAAAATATGTGTCAAGTGTCTAAGTGTTCGTGGTAATAGGTGTCGACTAGCAACTTTACTATGTAAAATGTGATTAAATGGTTTTATTTAAAATAAAATAATACTTAAAAAGTATTGTTCATTTTATTTCTACCTCATAAAATATGAAGTACTTAATAGAACAGTTTAGCATGGATAGCCACTGCGCTATAAAAGGCAGCGGTAGGTAACATACGAGCGAATTCCATATTCAATGCCCGACCGTATCGTACCTATAGGTACAGTAGGTACTGCGTGTTACTTTTATAATAAATATGCACACTTTAATTGTAGACTGTGGAATGATGACTGCCAAGCATGAAGTTTTTGTAATGAACGATGGTTGAAATTGGGTGTACTATTCGAATGTAATGAATGATTGTTGAAATTGGGTGAACTATTCGAATGAATGAATGATGGTTGAAATTGGGTGAACTATTCGAATTAATGATTGATGGTTCAAATTGGGTGAACTATTCGAATGTAATGAATGATGGTAGGAATTGGGTGTTTCTGGATCTCATCTGATCCAGAAACCCCAATTACTACCTACTACCGCAGGCTCCGCATTCGCCCTCCGGATGCGGAAGCCACGGAGGCGGAGCTGTACGAGGGGTACAGAGCGGCGAAGACCGCCCTCCAAGAGGCTGTCCAGCGGGCCAAGGATACGGCCCGCGAGGAGATGGTGGAGACTCTGAACAGATCCATGGGGGCGCCCTTACAAAATGGTGCGGAATAAACTCCGCACCTGGGCCCCCCCGCTGACGCAGAGTCTCCGCCCCCAGCTGGTGGAGGTGGTGGTGAGCGCTCTGTTCCCTTCACGGGGGGAGCATACTCCCCCGCCCATGGCTCCGCCACTTGCGGTGCCCGAAGCGGACCACGCGAACGACGACGACGACATCCCTGAAGTGACCGGGGTAGATCTGAGAGCGGCGGTAGGCAGGCTGAAGGCCAAAAATACCGCCCCAGGACCCGACGGCTTGCCGGGTAAAGCCTGGGTCCTGGCCTCGAGGGCTCTCGGGCCTCGACAGGAGGCGCTCTTAAGCTCATGTATAGAGAGAGGCCAGGGGGTCTACTCCCTAAGTCCGTCAACGAAGTGAACGGCCCGTCCGACAGTAGCCCGATACGTCCCCGTCCGATCAGGACCAGGCCCGTGCCGGACGGCGCGTATGTGTTCCACGCGCGCCTTAAAGAGATGTCAGCATAAAGGAAGGGGCCCGCCAGGGCCGAAGCCTGCCGGGGTAGCGGGATCGTCCGAAAGGGTTACCGCTGCCCCGGAACATAAAGGGCTAAGGAAGGAACACGGGTGGGTTTTAGTCAGTAAGAGTCTGACACTCCCTTCCGCTCCACCCAGAGCGGGAGGAGTCATTAGATGATTTCCCATCCACAAAAAAAAAAAAAAAAAAAAAACCCTACTCCCTAACGATTTCGGATTCATCAGTTTCAAACGGAATCATAGACAATATTCGTGAACGAAGGACGCATGGCGATAGAGTTGCGTTATTTTACCGGTCGATTACCGGTTTACTTATTTTGTAGTTTTTTAGCTTATTAAACAAAAATTAATACTTTTGTCGTTAGAAATTGACAACATATTTTAAAATATACTTTTTATTATTTCTTAAATATAGAATTGAATTATTTTTGCCATTTTTGTCCGGAAACCGGCATCATCCTGTTGATACCTTTGCCTGTTTACTTTTTGAAGGAAATTTTCAATCAATCAATCAATCAAATCATTTATTTGCTGAACAAGGGTATACAGTGGTGTTAACATAACATGTGATAACGTTCTCCTTGATCTACCTTACTGGCATGCAAATCTTACTTATTATGTTTTATTTAATATTTACAAACAAATTCGTGCTTATTAGATTTAAGTAGGTACATCAACATAAAATTAGTACATATATTATTAACATTCATAACAATATTATATAGTAAAAATTAATTAGTTCCAATGATAAAATTCAAATAACAAAGAATAGCACTATTTTATAATACAAACAAAACAATCAAGGAATCATGTATTTTAGAATATAAGTCAATAATTAATTACATTTCTTAAGGGCCATGTCAATACAGAAATAAAAAATTACAATATATCCATCATAATTATGTACCTACAACAATAAAAATAAAAAACAAAAACAAAAACAATAAAATATTACAATCTCGTTGAATTTGTATTTTCTAGTCACATTATTTACCTTCGAGAAAATCACTAATTTTATAATAAGTTTTACTGACTAGAATGTGATGCAAATGTTTTTTGAAAAGATTACTATTTAAGCTTTTTAATTCATCTGGTAACCTATTATATATTTTTGGAGCCATGCCATATATACTCTTACGTAGTAGTGCCGTATTTGCCTTCTGTAATCGCCATCTAATTTGTGTGTGTTTCCTCCTGCTACGAGTGCTTGTATCTGCCATTGTCTCAAAAGTTCAGGATTTGATTTTACAAAAGTCGCGGTTTCAAAAATGTACAGGCAAGGTAACGTCAGGATTTTATATTGTCTAAAGTATGGTTCACAGCTTTCTGGAATTTTAAGATTAAACATCGCTCGTATACACCTTTTCTGGGCTTTGAAAACTAGTTCCCTGTTTGTCGAATTGCCCCAAAATATTATCCCATATCTGAGGTATGACGCAGTCGCTCCATGATATGCCGTGAGTAAAGCATCAAGATTAAGCACGGGTGCAAGTTTATATAGCGCATACGCTGTACTACTGATTTTTTTACACAGCTCTTCTGTATGTGTTTTCCAATTTATATTGTTGTCAATAGTTAGTCCCAAAAATGTTGTTGTGGTAACCTCGCTAATTTCAATATTATTATAGTCAACTCCCAAATCTTTAAATGTTGGTATTCTTTGAGTAAATTGTATTAGTTTAGTTTTACTTATATTTATCTTCAAATTATTATAATCTAGCCAGTTTATAATATTCAGTAATGTATTGTTTATGTCAGATTCGTATTCATTCTTATTTTTACATTTTATAGCAACTGTACTATCATCCGCAAATAATGTTATAGGGTGAGTGGTTAAAAAAAGTGGTTTCAAATGAAATGTCAAAGTATAGCACGGGTTTTTCTATGGCTATAGTAGGTACGATGTTGATGCTATGCATTTAAAGAAGTGACTTTAAAAAAGTTCATATACTTTGTCAGCCGGGAAGTTTTCTGTATTCTAATTAGCTTTCCATTCCATGGTTAATTGTGTAAAATGTCCCCAACCGCTGCAGCAACTCACTGGCAAATTGAGGCCCTTCTCGATTTTATGGGTGAGAACAAAGAATTGGCTCGCGGATTATTGAGGGGTGCCGACGGGAGAGTTCGCTCAAAATGACTGTGGGAAAACCTGTATGGGAAGTTGCACTGAGTTGGGAAGTTGCACTGAGTCCGTCGAGCAGTGGCAAAGAGTGAGGATCCAAAAGTAAACAAAGACCACAGTAAATGGGTGGGACGGATTGGTAATACAGCTCAATAAGTTGCAGAAACTTTAATATGTCCTTACTTTCATTCTTGGATCAACACCACTTCGGCGTATGTGTTGAGGCCATGTTGAGGCAAAAGAGGTATTAAATCCGCACATAAGCCCTAGAATAATTCCCGTGTGAGTCTATAGTTCCCTATGAACTCAACGTCGGGAATACTCGCCAACCTAAAGTTTCGGCGTAAATGATACCGACGTTGCCTCCGCTCTTCCTGTAAAGCTTCTTCAATCAATAAAAAGGCAGCCATAGTTTGAAATTATTTTATTTTAGTAACTTTCGTCGATAGCACGAGAACTAGTTTGATGTCGTATCAACTGACATAACTATCCGTCAAAACCAGTGTCATGTTCAACTGTTCGGACGGGGAAAAACACATCGGGAGTAGGGACAACAGTCAAATCGCGTTGTCATTCATTCTTCGCTCGGGCCCCGAACGATTCATCCGTTCGTAGGTCATAGGGAGTAGGAAACGCCCGTAACGAAGCCCGAAGCGACGGACTTCGTGCTTAGGGAGTAGACCCCCAGTTTCCACTCCGTTGGAAGACGGGGAAGCTGGTCCTCATTCAGAAGCCAGGGTGCCCTGCGGACTCTCCTTCCGCATACCGGCCCATTGTGTTGCTCGACGAGGTAGGCAAGCTTTTTGAGAGAGTAATTGCAGGCCGCCTCGTCGGGCACTTGGGGAGGACGGGGCCGGATCTTGCGGACAGTCAGTTTGGCTTCCGCAAGGGGCGCTCGACGGTGGACGCCATCATGCGCGTGAGAGCCCTCACGACGGGGGACGCGGTGTCCCGGGGTGGGGTTATCGTAGCGGTGTCACTCGACATCGCCAACGCGTTTAATACCCTGCCTTGGAGCTGCATTGGGGAGGCACTCCGGTATCACCGGGTGCCGACCTACCTCCGTCGAGTAGTCGGGGCGTATTTGACGGACAGAGCCGTCATCTACCCCGGTCGCGACGGGAACTGGAACCAGCGAGAGATGTCGTGCGGTGTCCCACAGGGATCGGTTCTGGGACCGCTCCTGTGGGACATCGGTTACGACTGGGTGCTGCGGGCCGTCTCCCTGATGGCGTCAGCGTGGTTTGCTACGCTGACGACACGCTGGTCCTGGCGCAGGGGAGGTCGCATCAGGCGGCGGCCGACGCAATGACACGAGGGGTTGCGATAGTCGTGGAGAGGATCCGGCGGTTGGGTCTCGAGGTGGCATTGCACAAGTCCGGGGCCATGTCTTTTCATGGGCTCCGGAACGGGCCACCATCGGGATTCCAACTGAGGGTAGGACGGGTTCACATCGGCGTCGAGACAACGATGAAATACCTGGGTATCGTCCTCGACAGCCGGTGGAACTTCGTCGAACATTTTCGACGTTTGGCCCCCAAACTGGAACGGACCGGGGCCGCCTTCAAGCGGCTCTTGCCCAACCTGAGGGGGCCAAACGCCTCCTGCCGGAGGCTTTACGCGGGGGTCATGCGGTCCATAGCCTTATATGGGGCCCCGGTGTGGGCGCGTTCACTGCGGCTGCGAGCCGCCTACTATCACACACAAACAAAATCCCTAAACAGCTAGTAAGAGATAATGCTAACTTAATTATATTATTCAAAGAAGATGATATTAACTCGAGGCATGTTTATGAAGAACATGTTAACACTGATATGACATGGCCATTTTTTTTTTTTTTGGATGGGAAATCATCTAATGACTCCTCCCGGTCTGGGTGGAGCGGAAGGGAGTGTCAGACTCTTACTGACTAAAACCCACCCGTGTTCCTTCCTTAGCCCTTTATGTTCCGGGGCAGCGATAACCCTTTAACGGTAACCATTACCGGTACCTTTAGCGGTAACCATTTAATATGGAGTGATCCCTTTAATTATGTTGTAATTAATAAAGATTGCAGCAAAAATAACGGATGCTATAGAAATCAATTTGATACTTTTGTTGTCTTTGATTAGAAATACAAATATTTAAGACTATGACACTAACATGATATCATTATTCCTTGATCGACTCTTAATTGATAACTACCGTAATGGAAAAATCACTGAAAAGACAAATTGTTGATGCTGCAGAAGCTGTAAAGAAAAAAGTACGAAAAATGCGAGATTTTGAGATGGAAAATAAGCAAGCATTGGAAACAGTTTTTAAACCTGTAACAGAATCTCTCAATTTTATAGCTAACACCAATAAGCAAACTGACCTCTTGCAATCTAAAGAAGTTGAAGAAACAAAAGTTCCATTCGAAAACGATACTTTGCAGAAAGACAGTTCTAGTAACGAAGGAGACAGTGGCGCGGAAGAAAATGAATGTGATGCCTACAGTGACGACTCGTACCAATCATTAGAAGAGAACAATCA
The DNA here is from genome assembly GCA_914767645.1 of Hydraecia micacea. Taxonomy (NCBI): domain Eukaryota; kingdom Metazoa; phylum Arthropoda; class Insecta; order Lepidoptera; family Noctuidae; genus Hydraecia; species Hydraecia micacea. The sequence goes on from OU611775.1 coordinate 2,154,406, forward strand.
AGAGCGTAATACGTCATCCTGGTCAATATCTTCAGAAGCACTTAAAGACATCCCATTTGGTGTTCGAACGGAGCGAGGACAATTGATGTTAGGTTCTGCTGCCATAACGATCAACGACAATTACATCACTGTTACTGGACGGAAATATCAAAGCACTCTTGGACTGAGACAATTGTTATTGAAAAAGGATGTAGATTTAAGCTTGGTTACAAAGTCTGATATGCAGAATTATAAAATGATGTTGATTACCACAAACGCTCATCGTCGAGACTTTGAATCAAACAAACCAATAAAAAGTAATAAAGGTCAAAAATATTTGCAAGTTATAAAACCTCTTTTTCAACCGTCAAGTACTATTCAAAACAATCTATCAACGGGGAAAGGACTACCCTTGACAAAAATGTGAAAAAAAAATGTAGATTTTGTATATTGGGATGATCCTAATGAACTTGTGGATAGGTTAAAATTTTTAATTGCATCTCGAGACGCTGGTAACACTGGATTAGACAACGAAATTATAGCTATTATTGAAGAACTACGTGAAAGTAAATTGATTATGTAATAAATAAATGGTATAACATTTTCACTGTTCATTTTACTATCAACCTTTAAATATAATACACCTTAAATATGAATGTAGATAAATTCGGTCACCATATTCATAAGAGAATGCGTTTCTCTGAATTATTAGAGTTCAATGAAAACGCTTTGCTAAAGTCGGAAAAAGGTGATTTTGACTTGAAAGAATCTAGATTGAGAGGAATTAAATCTCCTGTAGACAGACGATGCCGTCAACAAGGGATACGTTGATCGATTGTGCGATCAGACTATAAAGGAACAGAATAGAATGATCGGGTTGTTGCGTGCTCAAATCATGAAAGATGCACAAAAAACGGTCCAAGCCACTTTAAAAGCGAAGATACCTGACATTTTAGTTCAGTTGGAAGATAAGTTTTATAACAAAGCAGAAGTGCAAAAATTACTTGAAAAAACCCTATGATGGCAAAACAAAAAATTGTTAATGAACTACACAAAGCAGCACGAAGAAATTTTGTTAGACGGCCAGTTATTTTAAAAGGTATAGATGACTTATGGCAAGCTGATCTGATAGATATGTAAGAGTCTGACACTCCCTTCCGCTCCACCCAGAGCGGGAGGAGTCATTAGATGATTTCCCATCCACAAAAAAAAAAAAAAAAAAAAAGGGGTCGAATACTTTGCATGTGGTAGAAATAATAGTACGTTTGGTAACCTTTGAAGTGAACTCAATTCCATTTGGCAAATGCAAATCATCAGCCTTTGGTGACCAGTTTAGACCTAAGACATTAGCTTCGTCATGGAAATTAAGACATTTAGATAATTCTGATTTGCCACTAAGAATACGAGAGTTTGTGCGAAATTTTCGTAATGGGAAACAAGCAGAATTTAATGTTTCAGTGACATTTAAATAGATGTTTTAATTCCTCTTCAGTTGAGGCACCTGTTTTGAGATTATCCATATAAAAATCGTTCTTAACACTTCGGTACACGCGCCCCTTTTTTTTACTTGAGTACACGCGTGGCCTACTATAGTAGGCCATTTTAACATGTCCATAAATTGTTTAATTTATAATTTTTTTATTAAAATAATAAATGGAATGGAAAATTTATTTATTTTACTTAGTATTACAACATTACAACTTAGCTATATTATTTAAAATAGTGAACAATCAGCAATTTAGTAAATATCTAAGAAAAATTAACAAAAATGGTACTTCTGAGATCAGCGTGATTTTTTTTAAGTTAACACTAAACTTAATTACTATTTTCCTTCTTTTCGTAGCATTACTACTGCTTGGTGATCGGGACAAATCCATTTGTTGCTAGTCTTGCACCAATTTTTTGTCGACCGATTCCGGGCTCTCGTGCAGAGTGCACATCGACCAACTCGTCCTATATAGATAGGACGAGTTGGTCGATGTGCACCAAAGGGTAGTAGGATATTATTGGGCATTCTACCCCACCTTCCGTTCCATCGGCTCACTCCGTTCGCCTCGTCACTCTCGGTGGAGTAGAATGCCCAATAATATAAAAGAAATCCGTGCATAGGTACTGGTTTTGGCGTCTATTCCAGTTCGACGTCTATTCCACCTGATGGAACGGAAATATTTTCCAGTGAGTGGTTTGGGCGCTACTCCACTTTTCGAATCTTGTGTGGTAGGCAATAACATAAACGGATTGTCCGTTTGGTTCCTATTATACAATTATACAACTAGCTTTTGCCTGCGACTTCGTCCGCGTGGAATAATGACTTCCGGAAAAAAACAGTTTATCCCCCTTTTCTCACCGTTGGGAGGGAATTTCCAAAAATCCTCTCTTAGAGGTAGCCTACTCCTCCCAACAAACACACATGCCAAATTTCAGCTTTCTACTGCCAGTAGTTTCGGCTGTGCGTTGTCTGTCAGTCACTCAGTAACGGAAGAGTTTTATATACATATATGGATATAGATAGCTGTGCCCGCAACTCCGTCAGTGTGTAATTCCTTGTGTGTTAGTAAGTTAATGTATTGGTAATATTGTTTAGATCACGTTCACATGAGGCTTAAGTACCTATACAACGAAATTACTACTTCACCTAAAAAGAAATAAAATGTAAACTATTAATAATTTGTAAAAAAAACTTAAAAAATAAGCGACTACACGCTAAGGGCACAATTTACAAGGGCGTCGTGACGGGCGTCCTCGACGGCGAGGACGGAAGGACGGTTGTCGGGTCGTGTTTTTGTGTCTCTTAATGGTGCTGGTGGCTTTCCTGCTCTCCTGTAAGAGGGTAGTGGCGTCGTTGGGGATGGTGAGGGTATGCCTTGGTCGGCGAATCCTACTTATGCGGGAGGGAGTATATCGGGAGGCCGCCGCAATCAGGGCAATTGGGGTGCTTTATAGCGGAGTCGAAGAAACGCTTGGCGAGGCGCTTCATGAACTGCTGGACGGTGTGAAGTTCGCGTTTGGATCCCCCGCCCTTTTATACCTCCCGCCGCGAGCCGCGTCGAGCGCGGCGACCGTTACACAAAAATAATCCTTATAGCATGATTCAGTATTCACGCGCGATGGCTTATTAGCGTATTTCATGTATAACTTTGGTGTTTCTGTACCGATTTCTATGATTATTTTTTTATTAAATAGGTAATAATGTTAACATTTTTTAATTAGGGATGAGTGAGAGTGTTATAAACGTAAGAGTAGACAAATATAATCAGAAAGCTCCGAACTGCTAAGCTATCGGGAGTTACACGTATTATTGTGAGTCAACCATAAAAGATAGACATTTGCTGTCGTGGAATATTTTTTATATAATTTTAAGGAGAACATTTCCGTAATACATGATTTCTGTGTAGCTTTAACCATTAAGGCTGCACAAGCTTCAAAAATGGAGTAAGTTCTCCTGTTTTCCCAACATTTCCCTTCACTGCTCTGCTCCTATTGATCATAGCGTGATGAAAAGTATACTATAACCTGCCCAGGAGTATGAAAAACAATTGTACCAAGTTTCGTTGAAATCCGTCGAGTGGTTTTTGTTTCTATAAAGAACATACAGACAGACAGACAGACAGACAGACAAAAATTTTACTGATTGCATTTTTGGCGTCAGTATCGATCACTAATCACCCGCTGATAGTTATTTTGGAAATATATTTCATGTACAGAATTGACCTCTCTACAGATTTATTATAAGTATATAGATATAGATATATAGATATAGAAGATATAGATATACTTCAATTTGAAACTAGTTTTTTTTTTTTTTTTTTTTTTTTGGTTTTGACTTCTCAACAAATATTTTTCCTTTCACAGCATTTAAATAATAGCATTCAGGAAAGTTTATAGCATGCTGTAACCAAGGATCATCGTGAATCTCCCAATCTTCGATACTACTGGCTCAATGCTGGTCCTGCTCCACAACCACAACTAATTGATTAACACATGAAAATACTGTTGGAGCTGCTGAAGATTGTAAGACTATCTTTGCATTGTATAAACTCAATTTTCTTTGTATTGTATAATTGCATAGCACAGATGTGAGTTCTATGTACTATAGTGGTACCATTTACCGGGTAATATGTCTTTCATTGACTTGAATGAGCCCTGGCGGCTGATAGTATGTCATGCTCACACAAATGTCTCGCTGACGGTGGCGTGTGTGTTGGATCATTTAGCTCCCTTCAAAATGGTTGAGCTGAATGGTGCTGATCTATGCGTCATGTTCGTGAACGGGCGCCGTCAGTTGGGGCTGGTCATCACTCAGCTGCCTCGGCTTATTTTGAATTATTTTATTTTGAATTGTTGTTTTGTTACTATTTGCTGTACTCTGGACGCTTTTAACGCGTAGTAAGTTTCTTTTTTTACATCGTTCTCACATAATTATAAATTCAAAATAAATGATGTAACTAATATTTTTGTAAAACTATAATTTAAAAGAGTGTCCATGGAGTTTCTTGCCCGTTCTTCTCCATAGGTACCTACGCTTTGGAATGGGCAACTAGCTTCATATTTTCTGACTGACCGACTTCTTGACAATTCAAAAGTGCCTGTAAATGGTTTAATTGAAATAAATTGTTGAGGACAGAGGACTAAATGGTAGCTGTTTGAATGAAAGGCCAATTCAATGTGAAACTGTTCTACCAGATTTATTCTCAATATCCACAGGTTTTATTATATTATAATTACATACACTGATAATAAGCAAGCGTGGCTTTAGTTAAAGATACCGTGTCCTATAGCAATACGCGGTTACAACAATTACGAGACTAGTGAATCTTCTTACCTCTGGAAGCGAACTGAACAATAAAATATACGACTGGGCGGACATGGCTTTCGTTTACATCAACTTCCGGCTTCTAGAAATTTCGAGAACATTCCCGTATGTACTACAGTGCTGCTGCGGTGTCGAGAGGCGACAACCACAATAATACATTCATACTAAACAGTGATTCATTCATAAATCGTCCCTCTAGTGTCGAGGAGCGCAAGCAATTATCCAATATTTCATTCATAAATGCTGAAGCCCTCTAGCGTCGTATGGTACAAACAGAAGGACACGCCTACATTGCCTCCGCTATCCCATAACAGAGGGCGCTATTATGTATATCGGTCACATTACTCCCGCCGTGTACATAAAATGTACATAATGTTATCACTAGTGACTGATATACACTTTACAGAGATCCATGATAACAATTCAAGTTACTCTAACGTCTTAATCTAACAAGTGTTACATGCAGTAAGAACTTGTACTTAAATCAATAAATAGTTTAGAACATATACATATAAATTAAGGGTAGTCACTGCAGGACCCTTGCTCTGCTATATATTAAATCAAATGAATTAAAAACTTCTCCTAACAGCATGATCCTGCAATAACGCCGACACAAACAATGACCCATCTTAACAAGGATCTAAATTCACTTACATGAATCAAATTACACAATACTAGGTAAGTGCAATAGTAAGTACTACCTAAGTAGGTACTATTAGTTATTCTGTGGTTTTGCTCAGACTTATGCTACTCAGCTGTTAGTTGGATAAATGAAATGGTTATAAATACCAATACAAACACTAATGGTAGTCACTCCAAGAGCCTTGCTCTGCAATATATTAAATCAATTGAATTAAAACTTCTCCTAACAGCATGGCCTTGGAGTGACGCCAGGCAAGGAAATAACATATGAAATCTAACCACACCACTGGTTACAATACAATACATGAGTATAACTAAGTTTATTCTACTGGTATGATGACGAGACGTCTGACAGGACGACGCATTTTACCACTCTTAGTTTTGACGTCGACGACTCTGACGACCCCATCCGCACCTGGGTACATGTGTTCGACTCTCCCCTTTGGCCATATGTTTCTCGGTAAATTTGGGTCCACTACAACGACCAAATCGCCCACCTTGATTGTGTCGCCACGTCCATGCGGCTCCCGCCGGTTTTGAAGTGTGGGTAGTACTTCACGCACCCATCGTTGCCAAAACAGGTCCGCTAGTCGTTGCGACGCTCTCCAATGTGAATGGCGTAGTTCATCCGGTTTTGTAAAAATCCCCGGTAGCGGGACTCTAGAGGGCGCGCCAAGCAGAAAGTGGTTAGGCGTCAAAGCCTCCTCGTCGTCTGGGTTGACCGACACATGGGTCAGAGGTCGCGAATTGACAGTGTGTTCTATCTCTGTCAGCAGTGTATGAAGCACATCTTCATACGGATGCCGGTCGATTAGTGTAGCATTCAGTGCGGTCTTTACAGAGCGTACCAACCTCTCCCATGCTCCGCCCATGAACGGCGCTCCTGGTGGTATGTAGCGCCAGTCTATATGTCGTACCTCTGCTTCGCGTTGTAGCGACTCTTTGGCTGCTTTGCGAAGCTCAGCATCAGCTCCGTGGAAATTGGTACCGTTGTCACTCCAAATGACTTCAGGACATCCGCGGCGCGCCATCATGCGCCTTAACGCGAGTATAGCGGCATCCGTTGACAGCGAGGCGGCAACTTCTAAGTGAACCGCACGCGTAGTGAGGCATGTGAACAATGCCACGTAGCGCTTCTCGTGATGTCTCGCTACTGTGACAGAAATCGGTCCGAAATAGTCCAATCCTGTGTGTGTGAACGGACGTTGATGGTGTGCCAGTCGACAGGGTGGTAAGTCACCGGTCGGTGGCTCTGGCGGCACGGCTCGACGTAGTCTACAGGGCTGGCAGAGCTTGATTACTGCACGGACGGAGGGCCTCAAGCGAAGGATCCAGTAGTGTTGGCGGACCTCGTTCACTACGCATTCCACGCCGCTGTGATGCAACTTTCGATGAATCCAGTCTATGCACAACCGACAGTAGCGGTGGTCGCCATCTAGTACTGCTGGCGACTGTGTTTGTCGTGATATGTCAGCTGCCGCAGCGATGCGCGAGCGTATTCTCATTATGTTGTGTTCGTCGACTGTCAGAGATAGCCGATTCAAACGGCTGTCAGCTGATACTGCTCTCCCGCCGGTAACATCCCGCAATTCATTTACAAAACATTCTTCCTGTACAGCGCGCGTCCACAAGATCTCGGCTTGACGTGTGTACTGCGTACCAAGTGGTATGTAGACCGTTGGAGTTACTCTGAAGTTGTGCCTCTGTGGTCCAGATCGCGTTGTCGTAGCCTCCCGTCGCTTCGCCGTCCAGTTCGGGTCGTCTGCAGTAACGCGTCTATTGCGTTTGCGGGTAGCGGCCGTGGTGTGGATCACTCTACATAGGTCGATGAATTGCAGCACGCGTGCTGTGGCTCGGATGAGTCGCAACCAGGAAGAGAAACGTGTGACGTCGGGTAGCGCCTCTGTTATGGTCGGCCGTTCGTGAGCAGCGGTAGTGGTGACACGCTCCTCTCCCGTGTTGATGTAGGGTGTCGAGTCTGTCTCCTGCGGCCAGGCGTTTTCGTCGTCGTACAGAAACGAAGGGCCGTTGTACCAGCGGTGGCTCGCAGAGAAGTGAGTCGGTGTATCGCGAGTCGAGTCGTCGGCGACATTGTCAGCAGTGGGGACCCAGCGCCATTCGCTTCGCTGGGTGGTTTCTTCTAGTTCCGCTATTCGGTGAGCGACGAACGGTTTGAAAGTGCGCGCGCCGGCGCGCAGCCACGCTAGCACGGTGCGCGAGTCGGACCAGAAGACTCGGCGGTCGGCGCGACGGTCGTGTTCTTCTTCCACGCAGCGTGCCAGTCGCCCGCCGAGAACGGCAGCCTGTAATTCAAGTCTAGCTATAGATGTGACCTTAAGGGGCGCAACGCGCCCTTTCGCTGCCGCGAGCGACACGTTAACATGACCTATGCCGTTCACTGAACGCCAAAATGCTGCGGCGGCGTAGGCCCGTTCGCTCGCGTCTACGAATACGTGCAATTCTACTCTAGTCGAGTCATTATATCCCGGGTAACATCGTGGAATACGAACGCCTTTTAGAATTTGCAGAGCAATTAACCAGTCGTGCCATTTACGTTCTAGACTTTTAGGTAGACGCTCGTCCCAACCGATATTTAAACGCCAAGTGTCTTGCAATATGCACTTTGCTTGTGTCGTAAACGGCGCGGCTAGTCCCAGTGGGTCATACAAAGACATTGCTGTTTTCAGTAACTGACGTTTCGTAACCTGTTTGTCTAAATAAGAAGGGTCTACTTTCCTGAAATTGAATCCTAAAGTGTCATTGCAGTGTTGCCAGATAAGGCCGAGGATTTTCTCCTCCTTGTTGAGCAGAGTGTCCTCCACTGGCTCGTTCGCGAGTCCTGCAACGGCCGCGGACTCGTTGGATGCCCACTTCTGTAGTGTGAAGTTACCTCGCCGTTGTACGGCGTCGACTGCTTTGGACACTCTGTTCGCTTCTTCTGTGTCATCGAAGCTCTGTAAAAAATCATCCATATAGTGATTTCGAACTATAGAGTCCACCGCTTCGGGGTAGTCAGCCTCATGAACGTGCGCGTTATAATTTTTGACATAAATCGCGGTACTTGGGGAAGAGGTCGCACCAAATAAAACCGCTTTCATTCTATATTCGATGGGCGATGAAGTCGGGTCATCGCGCCATAGAAAACGAAGTGCGTTTCTGTCTTCCGCTCTCACTGATATGCGTAAAAACATATCTTTTATGTCTGCCGACACTGCGACCGGTTTTTGTCTGAATCGCATTAACACGCCAAGGAGTGATTGTAAGAGATCTGGGCCTGTCAAAAGATAATCATTGAGGCACACCCCATGCGTGCGTGCCGCCGCGTCATACACAATTCTGACTTTACCCGGCTTAGATGGATTAATTACTGGAAAATGTGGTAAGTACCACTTGCATCCGCTAGATGGCGTCGGTGGTGCTAGCTCTGCATACCCATTTGTTATCAGTGACTTCATCTGCTCTGAATATTTTTGTTTCAGAGTTTGGTCTTTGCATAAACGGTTTTCAATACCTTGTAGTCGACTGAGTGCGGAGGCGTGGTTATCTGGAAAACACCTACCTTCATTCTTCCATAACAAACCTGTTTCGTAACCGCCTTCAGGTAGAGCGCGAGTAGTTTCCTTTAATATTTTCAACGCTCTCATCTCTGGGTCTGCTTGCGGACGGTGTGGACGCACTCCTAGTGACTCCAGGCTAAAATATTCTTGCATGAGCTTTTCAATAGACTCGTCTGTACTTACATGGCTGCAGCGTTCTCTGGCCTGTGGTACTACATGTACTTTTGTCAGACTACAGGTTCGACCATGTAAAGCCCAGCCAAGCGGTGTACGTGACGCTACCGGTTGATTCTTTGTGCCTACTCGCACTTCAGAGGCGAGCAGGAGCGCCCAGTTGTCCTGGCCTATTAAGACAGTTGGCACGCCTGCATCATATGAGAGCTGCTCGATTATAGATGTCAGATGATCGAGGCCCGCTAGATCATTTGCGAATATCGACTGGCTTGATAATTCGAGTTTGTCGATGGTTCTGGCTTCGATGTCTATGCCTTCGGTCGTGTGTTTGCCTCGTATATTTACCTTGACCCGGCATGAGTTCGTAGCGTCAATGCGCGTGCCCGCTACCGCCTCGATGTAAAATGGTTCGTTTGGGCCTTCTGCGCCTATTCGCTGCGCGACGTCAGTAGTAAGTAGCGTTATTGTCGATCCATTGTCTAACAAAGCAAATGAGTCTACTTTACCGTTTGGTCCCGATAGTGTCACTGGTACTACTTTCAGCAAAACTTGGTTGTTCCTGCGCGGCGTGCTCGTGCTGCTGATAACGGCGTGCTGTGCGATGTCAGCGTGCAGCGCAGCGTCAGCGTGCGGCGCAGTGTCGGCGCGTGTCCCGCGCCTACTATCACTGTGCAGTAGGCCGTGATGATAATGCTCGCAGTCTTGCTCTTCACACTGCTTACTTTTGCATTTGTGCTTCCAAGTTCGTCGCTTTAGGCACCTGAAACATAATTTATTTTTACGTGCAGTTTCCCATCTATCAGTTATCGACATTTTCCTAAATTTGGTACAGACAGCCACGCTGCCACAATTGTCGTTGCATATAACACATGGTGTTTTATTGGTCTCTGCCATTTTAAATGTCTTGTGAGCCGATCGTTGTGGATTTTCTTGTTTACGTTCTACCTCTGCCGAGGCGTGACGCGCATTGAGATCAGCCTCTCTATCGAGAAATCGTCCCAACACTATTAGACCGGGCTCCGCGTCACCCGCAGCCATCTCGTAATCATACCACCGGCTCCTAAGCGTAACTGTTAGCTTTTCTGAAATTACGGAAATCATTTCCGGGCTATGTAGAAATTCTGTTCTTTTCAGAGCTTGTACCGCGGCAATGGCATTCGTGACCTTTGATGCAAACACACATATGTCTGTAGGGTTATCAGATAGTTTAGGTAACTGACGTAATTTACCTAGTTCATACGTTATTAACGCGTTTGGTCGTCCAAACCGAGATTCTAACCTTTGCATGATTTGAACGGCAGAGGATCCCAGAAATAGGCATTTGACTGCCTCCATCGCGGGTCCTCTCAAAGATTTTCTGAGGCGGGCCAAATTCCCTGCCTCTGTGTGAGTCGACGCAGACTCATTATATGCTGCTTTAAAATGCAGCCATTCGCCTGAGTGGCCACTAAAGATAGGTAAATCAAATCCATACCTGCTGGCAACGGGGTTACCCCGTGCTACCTCTAACAATGCCTGCGTGAGTCCCTTCAGCAGATTCCCCGCGTCACCGCGCTCGCGCTGTGACGAGGGCGACGGAGCGTCGTGTGGCGTCGCGTTAGCGCGTGGCGCCGTGTTGGCGCGCCGCGGCGGGTTTGGCGACTCAGAATGAGGCGACATGGCTTGCAATTGCGACAGATGGGTGTGGCCGCGGTGTTCGTCTAGCATGTCCGCGGCGTCCATCTGCCGTTTCGATGTCGCAGTCGAGCTTCCCGCCAATAGTTCTTCTTCTGCTGATTCTGCTTCCAAGAGCGCTAGCCTAGCGGCGGCGAGCTCCAATCTCGCTCGGGCTAACGCCTTCGTGTGATATTTCGTCTCTTCTAGTGGTTGTCTGTGTGGAGGTGTCGTCGCCTCAGGGCTGTGAGGCTGGGTCTGGACCGAATCTGTGACGAAATCTTCGGGTGTGCCTGTCGGTCGCACCGCTGTCTCCGATTCCGTGGAAACGGGCTCGTCCCCTTCCGTGGCCGCTGAGACGGGTTCTTGCATACCGCGTGTCTTCACCATGTCGACAGGTACTGCACTATCACCACAATACCACTCGCGTAGGGACAAACCAAAGCCATGCGTGCCTATATCCGGCTAGAAGGACCAATGTTGAGGACAGAGGACTAAATGGTAGCTGTTTGAATGAAAGGCCAATTCAATGTGAAACTGTTCTACCAGATTTATTCTCAATATCCACAGGTTTTATTATATTATAATTACATACACTGATAATAAGCAAGCGTGGCTTTAGTTAAAGATACCGTGTCCTATAGCAATACGCGGTTACAACAATTACGAGACTAGTGAATCTTCTTACCTCTGGAAGCGAACTGAACAATAAAATATACGACTGGGCGGACATGGCTTTCGTTTACATCAACTTCCGGCTTCTAGAAATTTCGAGAACATTCCCGTATGTACTACAGTGCTGCTGCGGTGTCGAGAGGCGACAACCACAATAATACATTCATACTAAACAGTGATTCATTCATAAATCGTCCCTCTAGTGTCGAGGAGCGCAAGCAATTATCCAATATTTCATTCATAAATGCTGAAGCCCTCTAGCGTCGTATGGTACAAACAGAAGGACACGCCTACATTGCCTCCGCTATCCCATAACAGAGGGCGCTATTATGTATATCGGTCACATAAATGCTTTGAGTTTTTGACTACCTCCACAAGAAAAACACATGACTTTATCGGTTACACCATTTCCACAATAAAAAAATCCTGCATCAACCATTTCCATCACCAATCTTTTTCGTGAATGAGCGGTCGCCCAATAATGTCTGAACGAAAATAGACGAATTTGATGTTTGTTATAAAGATCATATCGAGGAATATAATTTATTGGATTCATTTTAAATAGCTGTTGATACGTTCGCCTTCAACGCTCTCGGTGGTTAGAATGGCGGTTGCTCATACATTTGATCGAGTTAGCGACAATGAGATATAAATGTCAATGTAATACATTAATTGACTCATTATTAATATAACCGTTTCAAGCAATTATCATGAAATTTGTAAAACAACCACAATCGTTACATGTAAAAAAACTTTGTGTTCATTCTCAGGAGACTGATTTTCGTCATGGAGAATTATTACCTAAATCGGTACGATGCATCATTTGCGGACCGTCAAATTGTGGAAAAACTAATTTATTAATAATTGGTCTTCTTATACACGAGAATGGTTTAAGATTTCAAAATATTTATGTTTATTCGAAAACCTTGCAACAACCCAAGTACGTTTTTTTAGAAAAAGTCTTGCAACGAGTACCAGGCATTTCATTTCAGAAATATCATGAAAATGAGCAAGTACTGAGTGTTCAGACCGCAAAACCGAATTCTGTAATTGTATTTGATGATATTGCTTGTGAAAATCAAAGCAGTATACGTGATTATTTTGCTATGGGGAGACACAAGTTCATCGATTGTTTTTATCTAAATCAGACATATAGTAAAATCCCTAAGCAGTTAATAAGAGACAACGCAAATCTAATCGTACTGTTTAAACAAGATGAAAGAAATATGAGACATGTTTATGAAGAACACGTCAACACTGACATGACATGCATTGAATTTCGAGAAATGTGTTCTAAAATATGGAGTATACCTTTCAATTATGTTGTAATTAATAAAGATTGTTCAAAAAACAAAGGATGTTACAGAAGTAAATTTGACACGTTTGTAGTCTTTGACTAAGAACACAAATACATATAAAAGGCTGTTACCTGCTTTTTTTTTTTTTTTTTTTCTTTGGATGGGAAATCATCTAATGACTCCTCCCGCTCTGGGTGGAGCGGAAGGGAGTGTCAGACTCTTACTGACTAAAACCCACCCGTGTTCCTTCTTTAGCCCTTTATCTTCCGGGGCAGCGGTAACCCTTTCGGACGATCCCGCTACCCCGGCAGGCTTCGGCCCTGGCGGGCCCCTTCCTTTATGCTGACATCTCTTTGAGGCGCGCGTGGAACACATACACGCCGTCCGGCACGGGCCTGGTCCTGCATAGCTATTCACAAACATACGATTCACTATCGTATCGACAATGACACTTTTTCGATAACCTGATTTCTGAACCGAAGGACTGGCAAAACGCTATTCACAGATCCGTATGGAAGGATTTTTTTCTCAACCGACTATAGGTGTGTATACGGGGAACGCTACAAAATGGTAGTAAATAGATATTCGTGGTAGAAAATTTTAAGTGGTACATAAATTATTTTTATTGAGTGTTTCATTAAGAGCAACTATAGATTATGCATCGAGTAACTATTAACAAATAAAAAACAGTAAACAATGATTTTATTAATAAATCAAATTTACCAGATTTCTATTAAACTTGCTTTGTAAACTTCAACTATCTGCCAAACCTGGAATAATAATGTTATTTCTATCTATTTTTCCGAACTTTGATAAATTATGAAGTGAAAAATTAGTTTTTCACATAAGTACCTATAAGAAATCATTTTACTTTACTTTCTTTTAGTTCTATTGGGATTG